>VXAD01001100.1:46498-161248 GCA_013399195.1 Dicrurus megarhynchus
AGACAGTTTAATAGGTAAAGCAAGAGCCACACACAAAAGCAAACCAAAACAAGTAAGTAATTTGCCAGTTCCTAGGCATGGGAAGGTGCTCAGCCATCCCTAGGAAAGCAGGGCTCCATCCTAATGGTGACCTGGGAAGAGGAACACCGGCACTCCTGATGTCCCCCTTGCATCTTCCTCCTGCAGCTGCCTATGCTGAGCATGATGCCATACAGTATGCAATATCCCTTGGGTCGGCTGTGGTCAGCTATCCTGTACGTGTCCCCTCCCAGCTCCTTGTGCACCCACAGCCTCCTCACTGGTGAGGTGGTGCGAGAAGCAGAAAAGGCCGTGGCTCTGTGCAAGCTCTGCTCAGCAATAAGAAAAGCATCTTTCTGTAATCAACACTGTTTTCAGCACAAATTCAAAACACAGCCCCATACCAGCCACTGTGAAAAAAATTTATCCCAGGTGAAACCAGCACACCTTTGAAAATCAGTATTCATTGAACTTAAACATTACAGTTATAAACTTGCATTAAAATACTTAAATTCCTATCTATCCTGTCAGAAACAAGGCAAGTCTCGTTTCTTAAAGATCAAAAATGTTTTTTAATAACAGAAAAATTAAAATTAATAAACCGGGATAAAAAAATTTAAATGTCGGGTTCGCAGCGATTAGAAACCACTAATGCCGAACCGGCTGGTGCCCAGAGCAAAGAACCCACGGTACTGGGGCGATTCCAGCTAGCCTGGAATCTGAAATATTATAAATATCTCTGTAAAGAGATACAGAGCCCTGACACCCAGTGCCGGGTTTAGCCGGCAGCCTGTCTGAGGCAGATCGCAAAGCCCGCCTCCTGTCGGGGGACAGGGACTGTGAACACTTCTTGGTCCCGCCCCATGGTCCCGGCTGATTGGTGGAGCTCCGAGGTGAGGTAATGTCCATCCGCCAATGGCTCGCTTATGCTGCCCGGGGACAGCTGTCACTCAAGTGTAAGGCGGGAAGGGTCCTCATTAAAATTCCAGGTTTCCATGGAGCCCCGTGTCAGTGGCGCAGACAGGGGTTAGAAGTAGCTGACTGTCACTTATGGAGGCTGCTGAACTTTCACTAAAACTCAGAACTCAGGAGGGAACTTACAGGGATTAAACACTTATTAAAAGCAGCAACTCTGGTTGCAACCACCATCTATAACCCTTGCAAAACTTCAAGAACAGGGTAATAACACTGAACATACTTAAGAACAAATAAAACACTGTAAAGTTTAACAATTTTGGTGATTAAAAGGGAGAAGCAGAGGAACAAAGTTGTGGATATCTGAACAACAAGGATTTTTAAACAAGGAACTGTGCAAAACATCTTTTGATTAGTTAATTATGGTAATAATTTCATAACTTAATAACTTATAACTTGGGCAATTTGAATATGCAAAGGCCAACACCTTAATTTCATATATAACATATCCTATGCAAACAAAAGAAAACAAAGCAACACCACAGTCCTTGGAAAGATAATAGTAAACGGTTTCTTTGTAAACTAGAGAAAAATGTTGTGTTTCTGGTCTTTCTCAATAAGTAAAAATGCTTTAGAGATAAAAGTTATCCAGCAATTAAGTAGCATACATGAAAAAAATTAATGATTTGTTTCAGCAAACATGCTATTACAATATTCCCTATTATTTTTTTTGCTCTTTTTCTTTTTTAAGTGAAATTTTTCATCATTACATATGACCAGGTCTTGTGGAAAAGGTGATATTTTTTATTTATTTTTCTCAGAGTTGCTTCAAATTGTGTCACTGTTCAAGAAGATGGAAGATCCATGAGGAATGCATTAACTGTTGGGTTGTGTAGGGTGGCAGTTTTTCCCACTCAGAAATCACAGCTCTGTGTCTGTATGAGTTTATTTATTAAAGTGCATAAAAAAGCAAAATCTTTTACTTAGAGTGGTCATTCTTTTCTTATGTATAAGTTGAATAGCTTTTCAAAGGCCTCACTATCATTAATTTAGTGTGGAATATCAAGAGCATCAAGTCCTGACGTTGCTAATCTCATTTTTCTAGCATTAACAAAACATTTCAATACCTACAACTCTGTTAAAATATAATCATCATTTAATTGCTGCATATGGATCTTGTTAGCCCTAGGCAGTAATCTCTCCACAACAGTTTCTGTTGTATCAACTCATGTATAAAAAACATGTGAAACTCACTAAATTACTGATTTGTTATAAATATATTTTTTAAGGTTTTGATATTCAGGATGACACATGTTATCAAATGCGTGACTACCTCCATGTTCTTACAACAATAAATACTCAGACATGGTGTTTGTATTTTTTTCTAATACTATGAAATATTTGTACTTAAGAGTACCCCTAAACAACAGGGACACAAGTTAAGAGAGTATTTTACATCATTTGTGACCCTGAAAATTACCCTGAAAGTATGAGGATTTATAAGTTTCTCCTGTTTATATTCTTATTCTTCTTACCTTGATACATCTTTCAAAACTCTGAATAGGATTTAAGGGGAGGGTTATTAGTCCTTAGCATGGAGGAGAATATTTTTCTTGCCACCTAAGCTGGAATGATAAATTGCATCAAAAATTGATATAATGTAGGAATAATATTTTTGGCGCAACAAGGACTGAATCTCAAAAGAGATGAAACCTAAACTCCAAGACCAAATAAAATTGTAAATATTATTGAGATAAAGATGCCCTCTTTGAGATCTACTGGGTTTTGCATTAAATGTTTCACCTTGCATATAAATATAAACAAGACTGTAAAAAAGGCTTATTTTTCTGTTTTACAAGCGTGGCCTTTATCTCAGATGGCAATAACTCAAATCCTCATAGGGGAAACAACAAGAATGAGAGCACAGCAGTGTGATAACAGACCTTCAGAGCACTGTCTTAATAATGGCATCAAATACAGTACACTCAGAATTTTTTTTAAAAAGAACACTCTAGGATATTTCCTTTTTTTAAACATGCCAGCATCTATGACTAGAGGAAGCACTCAACATTATTTTTGGCCTAGAATAAAACAATTTTATTTAACAATTAAAAAGATAACTTTTGCAATTTGTAATTCCAAATTAAGTTATTATGAGGAAGAAAAATTGAAAGTTTCTCTCTCAGAAAGGGTCTCTCCTATTACTCCTGCATGAACTTCTCTCTCCATGTTCAGCCAGGAGTCTGCTCCAGCATGGACTGTTATGATCCAACTGCTGGAGATGCCTCTGTACAAATTAAGATGCGAACTAGATCATATGCTGCAGTCAAATAGTACAGATTTTATTGACTAGTAAATGTGAGGGAGAGAGAGAACGACAGAAATAGGAAAAAGAGAAGGGTGTTAAAGAGAAAGAGAGTGACAGAGAGACAGATTAAGTAGAAAGATGTTACAACTCTGTGGATCCTGACAGCGTCCTGTTGGTCCTCTTCTTCTGGTCTTCTCAGTTGTGGGGGTCCCATGAAACATCGACTTCAATGGTTAATACGTGTTCAGGTATACGCGGGAACACCCAAGCAGAGGGGGTGTGGGGGTTTTACAACTGAGCCAGTCTGTGGAAGGGAAAACAACTGACAGGATAGAAAGCACCATACTACTGGCTCTGCTGGGTCTGCTTCTTATCAGCCTCTGGTGGTGGACGTTTGCCCCCTCTGTCTTATGCAGACCAGAGGTTTTGCCACCATACACACAAAACCTCTCCTCCTCCCTCCTGGTTGGGAGGAAAGAGCGTGCAAACCTGAGCAAATGAGGCTGTGGCTGTGGCCTCTCCCTGCTGGACCTAGCCTTGTTTAACTCTCCTTAGACCTGACATAATTGAACAATAGTACCACCCTTATCTCGAGTTCCTGTCAGGCAGCTTAACCCACAGTCCAAATTTCTGAAAACCAAAGAGGCATATTCTGGGAGGATGGACCTCGGTGGTTACAGCTTCTTTGTACAGTTTGCCATAGTGGGCAAAATCTTTTGATGATTTTAACAGTGTTTAAGACAATTATGATTTTTAAATCTCTTCCACATCCCACAGAGTCACAGCTTCCTTCAGGCATCCACCTGGGCCAGCATGGTCTTCACCATGAGCTGCAGGGGAACCTCTGCTCTGGTGCCTGGAGCACCTCCTCCCCCTCCTTCTTTACTGACATGGATGTCTGCAGGGTTGTTCTTCTCACATATTCTCACTTCTCTCTTCTCTGTGTACAGTTTTCTCCTGTGCATTAACTTTTCTCCTTTCTTAAATCTGTTATCCCAGAGGTGCTACCGCTGTTGATGATGGGCTGAGCTTTGGCCAGTGATGGGCCTATCTTGGAGCTGTGTGGCATTAGCTCTGTTTGATGTAGGAGGAGCTTCCAGCAGCTTTTCACAGAAGTCACACCTCTAACCTCTCCAGTACCAAGAGTTTGCCACACAAACCCAATACAGCTGTGAATCCAAAAGAAAATAAATCTTAATATTGATGAGTTTCTAACAGCTTTGCAATGTTTCTAGAATATGTCTACAATATTTTCCAAATGTAAATGGAAAAAGAGATGAGAGAAATTTAGGAATCAAGCTCCATTAAAACTGTCTGGAGGGATCATATTCCAGGTAGAGATGATAAATGCTTCTGTGATACCTTTGAGAAGACAGAAAATAGGGAAGAGTTTTAACATTCTCCTCATTTTGCAAATATATATAGGTGGAACACTAAAGTTTGCATAAGTACAGTTCATGTTCCACTTTTCTAAGCCAAGACAATCAAAACAACCATATGCTCAATCAAAACAAAATAGTAAAGGAATGATAAGAGGTAAACAGTTATTAACTTGCCCGTGACTTTATTGATCACTCACTGTAAGAAGATGAAACTCAAATAGTATTCCATAAAGACAGTCAATTGTATAATAGCCTGCAACAAATGTTGATGAACTGCTAAGATGCATATATTATATATGATTAAGGAATAAATTATGAGTAACAAATTTCTCAGCCTAATCTCAGCACACATAGCCTAAGCTGCATGCATGTGTCATGGTTTAACCCCAGCCAGCAATGAAGCTCCACACAGCTACTCATGTGTCAATGGCATCAGGTAGAGAATGGGAAGGGAAAAAACTAGAAAACTCATGGTTTGAGGTAAAGACCGTTTAATAGGGAAAGCAAAAGCTGTGCACACAAACAAAGAGAAACATATAATTAGTCTACTGATTCCCATGGACAGGCAGGTGCTGAGCCATGTCCAGGACAGCAGGGCCCCATCATGCGTAACAGTGACTTGGGAAGTCAAACACCATCACTCCAAATGTCCCCCTTCTTCCTCCTTCCTCTTCCCAGTTTATATATTGACCATGATGTCATATGGTATGAAATATCCAGATTTCACAGATTTCACAGTATATTCTGAATTGTAAGGTACCCACAAGGATCTTCACATCCGAATCTTAAGTAAATGGCCCTTTGGTCACTTGGGGTCACCTGTCCTGGATGCATTTCCTCCCAACCTCCCATGCACCCTCAACGTCTTTGCCAGTGTGGTGGCATAAAAAGCAGAAAAGGCTTTGGCTCTATGGAAGCAACAAGAACATCCCTGTGATATCAACACTATGTTCAGCACAAATCCAAAACACAGCCTCATGCTAGCCACTGTGAAGAAAATTAGTCTAACTTATCCAAAACCAGAGCAGTATTTCACATAATTTATTCTGAAATAAGACAAGACAAGATTTTTGAGCAACATGCCATTTGACCTATGCATCATCTTCAGGGGACAACACTAGCATGAGATTCCTCAGTTGAAACAAGAGTCCTGTCATGGGAGACTGGGATGTAAGACCCTTCTCAGTTTTAAAATCTGTTTTCTTTGTTTTTCAATAAAAATAGGAACAGTCTTTTCCCTCCTCTTGAAACTGGCTTACATTTCGGCCAAGAACATAACAGTCATGGCATCAGCTGGTGCACAGGCAAGAAGAAATGCCAGGTGTATCCCTGCTGAACATGGAGTCAATTACTTGTCACTGACTTATTTAATAAAAACTTAATAAAAAAACTTACTTAATAAAAAAACTCTCTCTGCTTTGCATGGGAATGAATAGGAATGTCATTTATCCTTGAAATAGTTGTTCTTAAGCAATGATCTGATAAATATAGGTAGTAGAGGTTCATAACTCTGTATCTCGTAGGTAAACCAATTAATTAACATTTTTCAAGTTGTATTGAGGAAGACATTTAGTGCCGGTAGCTCTGTGTGCAACTGCAGTGTGAGGTTGAGCTCTGAGCGTGTGTCAGGAGCCTGAGGTACGAGGCCCTGAACTGGTGCACAACATTTTGCACAACAAAGAGCATGGGGACCTATGGCACTAGCCAGGTGACTGGACACTCAGAGACACAGCAGGACACAAGGACTCAGCAGGAAGACCCCCAGACTATCGGTGCATAGACTGAAAGGGTATAAAAGCCCAGGAAGACTTTTCTTCAGGGTCCCTCTTTGGAGGCACCAGCTCAAGTATTTGCTGCACCATAATTAAATCATTTTAAGGATCCAGAGGTCTGAGATGCCATTATGGGAAACTGAGAGTCAAGCCATTAATGAAACCTTGTCCAACTGTGTGGGTGTGGTGTATGTAGGGAGTCAAGTGAGGCATTCCCTGGAGCTCACTGGAGCTGCCTGGTATGAAGGAGCTTTACTCACAGCACTGAAAGTCTCTGGTGGTGCGATTGTGACTGCCAGAGCATCTCCTGAATAGTCAGACATGAAAGTTTCCTTAAGACTTGAATAAATAACTTGACGACGATAATTGTACTTAGCACTGAAGGTCAATAATGTTCTTACATTAATATTTAAGAATACAAGGAGGAAAGTCCACCCTACAAAAATCGTTAACACCTTAAGCATTTTTAAATCTATCAATAGAGAAAAAAATATAAGCATTCTAAAAATACTAAAAATATAAGATGTTGTGAAATTCTATTATATGTTGGGGTTTTTTCGGTGTGAATGAATTTTTCCCATACATTGAAGGCTGGTCATGGCTTATTTGTACTTGCTTTGTCTAATAAGCTGCATTGGAACAGTCTACACAGAAAGATGATTTTATGTTCAGAGTAAATGCTCTTGACAAATTCATTTGGGTAGACTCTGCTAGAGCTAGTCATTGAATAAGCAGGTTTTTTCAAAAAGAAAAAGGTTTACAGTATTCACTAAAATTGTATGTCTAAAGAGATTAATTAAAATCCTCTACTGGAAAGTTTAATGTTCTTGTTAGCATAAGTTTAGGCCTTTGTCTTGGACTTTATTAGACTAATGGGAAAAAATTCCATCATCATGTTTTCTTCTTGCTGTTTTCCCAGGGAAGAATGGGAAGAAATTTTTATTAAACACTTTTGTAAAAAATATGCACATTTTGCAAAGAGTTAATATTTATTTGATCAGTACAATACATTTTCGTGATATGTCTAAACCAGTAATTCAAGAATGTTAAGATTTTACAATCAGTAAGTATCTGAACACTATACTCAGTGTTTATGCTGTATGTTTTATTGAAAAGCTCAGTTATTGATTTTTTAGCATTAAATAATAGTAAAGAGGTCATTTACAAGCTGCAGAATGGAGGAATGGAGGTATGCTCTTCTGACCCAGTGTTTTACAAATAAGCTAGGTGATGTTATATTTCACAGGCTGAAAGAATCCAGACTATTACTGTCAGCCCCAATTATTTCAAAATAATAAAAACCCCATAAATCTTTAAACATGTGTGTGTGTGCATGTGTGTGTGTGTGTGTGCATGTGTGTGTGTGTGCACGCGTGTGTGTGTGTTTGTTTACTGCAGGGTTTTTGTTTTGTGTGGTTTTTTTTTTGTTTTGGTGTCCTGGATCCAGCCAGGACAGGGTTTATTTTTGCAGCAGCCAGAAGGGGCATGGCAAGGACCCTGAGGTTGTTCTATACCACCCCACACCATGCACAGTAGGGCCGCTTCTTCCTGTGTTTTGCCAAAGTGTGTGGTCAGGTAGCACTGGGTTCCACATGGCAAACAGTCACGTGTGAATCATTTGCCTCTCTTGTACACTCTACTATTAGTATTGTTACTTTTTGGTTTTGTTATTTAATTGCTGCTTTCAGTAAACTAGTTTTATCTCAAACCGTGATCCTTACCTTTTCATGCCTTCCATTCACCTCTGCACCCCACCATAGGAGCAGAACGGGGGAAATGAGCAAGTGGCTCATGGTCTGGGGTGTTTTCAGCAGGAAGAAAAAACTGGGGAATGCACTTCCTAAACCAAAATATTTGGGTTTTTTGTTTTGGTTTGTTTTTTTAAATTACTATGTGAAAATATGAGGGCAGATTATTTGTTGCTGTGTTTTTTGGTTCACACTTGAGGCAATTTTCAAGCTTTCTTTTAGTGTCTTGAGAAGTAGAACTTTCAAAATGTATGTCAGACTATTCTTTCTGGTAGTATGACTCCAGAAGCTAATGAAGGTTGAATCTCTTTGTTCATTGGATTTTCCAGACTACAAGATGCTGAAAGTTTGTTCATTATCTTTTTGCAATATTGGGGTATTCACTTGAACCATTTGGTGCAAATCTCAGGGAAATACAGCAATAAACTCTTTTCTGTGCCAATGATATTAACTAGAGCAATCCGAATAAAACAGCAATTTAGCCAACTGTTATTTTTCACAAAATGTATAGATGGTTGATATCCTTGAAGCCTCTGCTTTTCTGCCAGATTTGCTTTACGAAAACACTCTTTCAAAATTATTCAGGAAGGGCACATGGATGAACCCAGACTGACCCAACCAGGAAATCAAGCTAATTACCCCTGATGTGGCACTGCTTTTGAATTCTGAACAGTTTTCAAAAAATGTACATGAAATCCCATGAAGGGAGGATGAATGAAAAATCTCCATTTCAGATAAACTGCCAGCAGGAAAAAGAGATTGCTAGCTATTTTTCGGGAAGTGTCTATTGCTCAGCTTTGCAGAGCTGGTTCAATAGCAAAGGATGTTCAATTGCAGCACTGCTGTTTTGTTCCAGACCATCCAGCTCTACCTGCTACACAGCTGATGATGTGTGACTGAGTAAAGTTCTGCCACAATGACTTAAAGGCTTACCCTGGCATACTGCCCTTTTTATTGTACAAATAGAAGTGAACTCTGTGTCCACAAAACAGCTGTTATGTGAATGAAGCAAAAGTTTTACTATTGGGTATAACACATCTCCCCATCCCCATCTGTCTTTGCGAGGATAAAGAAAGATCCTGAGCTGTTGCTCAATACCATCACTATTCTGGTCAGGACTGAATTCAGCCTTGATTAAAGGACACTGTTCTCAAGCCATGGATCTTTTGCTGTTTTCTCTGTTATTCTGAAGCATTGCACAGAAAGCTTAGCAGAGAACAAATAGCCTGCCTTTAAAATGTAGGTGTTGGTGATGTTCCTGAACTGGTACAGCATTTCATTAAAGTTGACAAAGATCTATTGGATCATCAGATCAACCCTTCTGAATCAGCAGTATATTTCTCTGAAATAAAGGCTTTATCTTCTTCTGAAGCTTTAGCTTCTGTTTAATAGTACTACTCCAAGAGCAGAATCATTAGGAAGCCTTGTCTAATGAGTCCATTCATATTCCCAGTGGAAGGAATCCATCTAGTTAAAAGAGCAGCAGATCTTTTCTTATTCTGGTTAAAGAATTAAGGAGTCCAGTCAAACAGCAATTAATTATCTGTAATTTAAATTCATCTGCACAAAAAAATGAGTGGTAGCTTCAAAGAAGTTGATGTGCTTGTGAACTTGTCAGTGTAACCTACAGGATGGTCCATACTCACAGGGAAATACAAAAGCACTTCTGCTGTTTTGCTCCCAACAGGGACACCATCCTTTGATCAAGGACTTTGCTCTGAGTTGAGCACTCTCTAGCCAGAAAATTTGTGACTTATGCTGAAGTGACTTCTGCCAGACATGGTTTTCTGCTTTTGGTATCTTCTGTCTTTCATAGCACAACACAAGCTCTCAAAATGTATTTTACAGCACAAAAAATACTGAACAAGAGTTTTCATTGCTCTTTTCTGTGATGGTTTTATGCTTCCCTCTTGCTACCTATTCCCCTAATATTTTCAAAGGGTTTGTCATTCTGGGCATTAAGGCCATCACTTCAGAACATCAATAGAAACGACAAAGTCCCAGTGAAGTAGTGATTCACTTGGAAATATCTGCTTTATGGACTAGATTCTCTTGACAGTATTAGTCAGTGTATTTATTTCCAAGTTTTAAGTTAATTTCACTGCTTCCAGTGTATTTGTATAATTTTATGTTATAGAGTGGATGAGTAGAGTTACAGAGTGGATGGCATTGCTTACTGTGCTTTTATACGGTAGAAAAATTAATTGAAAGACCCTTTTTTAAGGTTTCAGAACCAGACAAATCCTGCATTCTTTCCTTTTTTTTTTTTGCTCCTGGATATCTGAATGCCCTGAATAAACTGTGTCGTCCTTAGCTATTTTACTTACCCAAATATTTGCAAAGATTGATTGCAAATATTTATTGATTCAACATGTACCAGTTTGATTAAAGTAATGGTTTCCTCAGATGTGTTCCTGCACTTGCAACACCCCTTAACTAAACACTTAGTCTTAATTTTTGACCTGTTATTAGATGAGTGTTGCCATAGGAAGAAATGTATTTGGAAACTATTTCTATTCTTCAGTGCTAGTACTTGTATGCTTTATTTATATAGAAGATACAGCCATGGCCCTTATGATCTTTACTACAGAGACTGGAGCTCTGTAGTGGTCTGATAAGTTGTGGGAGTCAGCCATTTTTCTGAAGTGCTTATGAAACACATGGCAGCAGATTCTTAGTCTGGAGAAAGGGAGAAAGAAACAAAGAGAAATCAGAGTGACAGCTGATTATGCTAATATTGACAGTTTAACTGAGATGATGAGGTCAAAAGTTTACATAATGTTATCATAACTCTGGAAAAAGCACCAGCTTTTATTTCAACACTGTGTACACAAAATGTGACCTGCGGTGTCTTAAAGAGAGGCTAATCTATTAATTACTCTTTTTATATAATATGTACCCTGCATTTTATGTCTCACATTTTCAGTTTTTCCATCCATGGTTTAAAACTCCCACATATCCTCAAGCTTAAACAAATATGATTTAAAGAGAAAAAAAAATCCTCAGGAAAATTAGTGAAGCTGATTGACTTATTGTTATGATACGGTTACGGGGAGATGCCTTTGCCCAAACTGAAGTGCAAACGAGACCATATGCCGATGTCAATAGCATAGATGCACAGTAAATGTGAGGTAGAGAGATAGAAATAGAAAAGTGAGGAGAGAGAGAGAAAGAAACAGATTAAGCAGAAGATACCACTCTGTGGATCCTGTGGTGTCCTGTTGGTCCTTCTTCACCCCGGACTTCTCAGTGGTGGGGGGATCTCAAGGTCATTCAAAACGTTTTTTTTTTTTTTTTTCATTTGGACCAGACCTGTTTAATATCTTTATAGATCATCTGGACAAGGAGATTGAGTGCATCCTTAGTCAATTTGCAGATAACACTAAATTGGGTAGGAGTGCTGATCTGCTGGAGAGTAGGAAGACTCTGCAGAGAGATCTGGACAGGCTGGATGGATGGGCTGAGGCCAATGGCATGAATTTCAACAAGGTGAAGTGTCAGGTCTTGCCCTTGGGTCACAACAACCCCATGCAAAGATACAGGCTTGGGGCAGAGTGTCTGGAAATCTGCCCAGTGGAAAAGGACCTGGGGGTGCTGGTCGATGACTGTCTGAATGTGAGCCATCAGTGTGCCCAGGTGGCCAAGAAGGACAATGGCATCCTGATCTGTATCAGATACAGTGTGGCCAGCAGGCCTAGAGAAGTGATCTTCCCTCTGTTCTGGTGAGGCTGCACCTTGAATCCTGTGTCCAGTTTTGGGCCCCTCAGTACAAGAAAGACATTGAGGTGCTGGATTGAGTCCAGAGAAGGGCAATGAAACTGGTAATGCACCTAGAGAGTGAGTCCTGTGAGGAGCAGCTGAGGGACCTGGGTTTGTTTATCCTGGAGAAAAGGAGGCTCAGGGGAAACCTTATCACTCTCTACAACCACCTAAAAGGAGGTTGTAGGGAGGTGGAGGTCATGCTCTTCTCTCAGGCAACCAGCAACAGAACAAGAGGAAATGGCCTCAAGCTGCACCAGGGGAGGTTCAGGTTGGACATCAGGAACAATTTCTTCACTTGAAAGAGTGGTCAAGCATCAGAATAGGCTGCCCAAGGAGATGGTGGAGTCACCATCCCTGGAAGCGTTCATGTAATGACTGGATATGGCACTTCGTGCTATGGTTTACTTGACGTGGTGCTGATTGGTCAAAGGTTGGACTCAATGATCCTGGAGGTCTTTTTTCCAAGCTTAATCATTCTATGATAATATTATTCTTCAGTATACCATTTCCATGATGGTATATAATTGTTTCTTTAATTACCATAGAGTTTTTGCCTCAACAATCTTGCCTGGGAGACTTGCTCTACACTTTACTGATTCTCCTTATGAAAAAAACCTTTTTTGACATCTCTTTTAATGTTGTTTTTCTTTACATTCTCTTTAACCTCTTTGTCCTCCTGGTAATCATATTAGCTGGAAAAAGATAACAAAAAACTAATATCAGGATACAGTTCCTGATTTCTACAGAGAACTTTAATAAAATTCCCTTTATCTGTATTATGCAGCTTAAAAATAAGCAAAGATTAATAGTACTTTCTTTTGTACAAGCCTGGGGTTAATTTTATAATTCTCATTTCTTCACACTGTTAGCTATATATGATCTTTTCATTTAAATTAGCAAGGAAGAAATATCAAAGGAAAATAACAATAAAGCCAAACATAAAATCCAACCAAAAAAACAGTCCTCAAATTCCTCTTTATAATCCGAAGGGTTTTGCATTTTGCTCTATGCTAAAGAGCATGTGGTTTTTTTTGAAATTCACTTGCATTTTATTTCTACTTAAACTGTTTAGGTTTTTTGTGAGACTGTACTTGGTATTTTGACATAAAAGTTGTAATAGGCGAGAACTGTTTAACATTCACCTGTATGTCACAGTCTTTGAAAGACGCAAACTTGTACAACCTGTATGCTTTGGTGGGATGACCAGAAAAGGTGGCTTAAATTAGATTGCTTGAAAAACAATCTAATCTTTGAGGTGGAGATATTTAGGAAAGGGCTGTTGTATCTGTCTATCTACAATTACCCTTTCTTCTTGTTTTCACCATGCTTCTCTGTGAGACAGTTCAGAATGAATATTGCTGCAGAGGAGCAGAGCTATGCTACTTCTACTCATGAGGATACAGCCCAGGTCCTTGTGCCATGTAACCATGTCAGTCTTAGAAATGTTTTCTCAGAAGAGGCTTGTGTGATACAAAGAATATCCCATCCTATGCCCATCTAATTTCCCATTATATTTTCAATTTAAGAAGCAATTTTGGCTTCTGCGAAGAGCCATTTTTTGCTGTTTCAGTTGCAAAGTGGCTGTATCTAGTGATGTAGGGATACAAGAAAGCAATCTTGCTAGTTTATTGAATAAAGTTGAAGACAGCTGAGAAGGAGGAAAAAATGGGCATAAGTTCAGATATAACCATTTTGGAGACTCAGTGGTTCCCGATGACTAGAGCAAGATGTTTAAATGGGTCCTCTATAATGCAAAATTCATCATAGAATTATAGAATCACAGAATGGCTTGGGTTGGAAAGTACCTTAAAGATTATCTGGTTCCAAACCAACTGCTGTGCGCAGGGACATTTTTCATTAGACACGGTTGCTCAGAGCCCCATCCAGCCTGGCCTTGAAGACATCCAAGGATGGGGCATCCACAGCTTTTCTGTTCCAGCAAACTGTTCCAGCACTTCACCACCTACACAGTAAAAAACTTCTACATAATATCTAATCTAAACCTACTCTCTTTCCATTTGAAACCATTTCCTCTTGTCTTGTCACTACATGTCCTTGTAAAAAGTCTGGTGCCATCCTTCTTGTAGGCTCTGGAAGGCCACAGTTAGGTCATCCCAAAGCCTTCTCTCTTCCAGGCTAAAAAATCCCAATTCTCCCAGCCTTTCCCGACTGGAGAGGTGCTCCAACTCTCTAACCACCGTAGTGGCCTCCCCTGGACCCGCTCCAACAGGTTGATGTCCTTCCTGTGATGGGGCCCCAGAGCTGGATGCAGCACTCCAGGTGAGGTCTCACCAGAGTGGAGCAGTGGGGCAGAATCCTCTCCCTTGACCGGCTGGCCAAGCTGCTTTTGATGCAGCCCAGGATACAATTGGCTTTCTGGGCTGGGAGGGCACTTTGCCTGCTCATGGCCAGCCTTTCATGCACCCCAAGTCCTTCTTGGCAAGGCCGCTCTGGATCTGTTCATCCCCCAGCCTGTGTTGATACAGGGGGTTGCCCTGACCCAGCTGCAGCACCTTGCACTTGGTCCTGTTAAAACTCATGACATTCCCACCAGCCCGCTTCTTAAGCTTGTCCTTGTTTATTCATTACATATATTATTAAACTATCTTTTGGCCTGAAATAAAAATTTAATAATGCTCTTTGGAAGACTGAGGTACTCCCATAAAAAGAAAAGAAATTTTCAGACACAATGGAGAAGGGAGAGTCTTAGCTAAAAGAAATTAATGCAGTTATGGGAAGTAACAACAACATCTGCCTTGATACATGTGAGCATATATAAAAATACAGCATCAAATTCTGCACTGAATATATCACCTCGTCAATTACAGAATTTTTCAGTCCTGGGATTGGGGATAGCATGCAAATAGTGTGAAGTAGCTCTACTGTCTTCCACTCCATGAAAGTTGCTGCAGTACATTTACTATACTTACTATATTTTGTAATTGTCAGTCTGATTTTTACAGCCTCATGTTTTAGTCCAAAAGATTATATCAGTCCTTTGTTGTCCTAAGAAGAAAGAACATTCCCCTGAAACAAAAATGTTTTTCCTGTGAATCACATTTTCATTCGGTATCATTGTTCAATACCAGATCAGAAACTTTTATGTATCAATAAAAGAGTATCCAAACAAACACAGTTATATTAATTTACCAATATAATCATTTCAAATTTGGACTTCAGAACAACTATTCATCTATTTTATTACACAATCTGTATTATTTTAGACTTTTGCCTAATCCATTCACTCTTCTTATATGTGGAATCTAATATAAAAATATTCAAGAAGTATCTGGACACAATCCTGTGCAATGTGCTCCAGGATGACTCTTCTTGAGCCAGGAGGTTGGACCAGATGACCCACTGTTGTCCCTTCCAACCTTTCCCATTCTATGATTCTATGAATATAGCTTATTTATCCTTCGAAGATATAACTTTGTTCATATAAGCCACAAGGTTGTTTACAGTCACTTAGACCTGTAACAATAAAGACTTGCAACTACCCTGCCTTAAAAGGCCTAGCAACCACATGATATATACACATGACTAAAACTTTTTCACAGTCTGATAGCTGCAGGAGGAAAGGATAAGAAGTAATTGAAAATAGTAGGCATAAAGCACAACCAGAGCAGAATGAAAGGGTTTGCATTTACTTTCCATAGCTGTAACTAGAAACACTAGTTAAAAGCAAAGGAGAATCATGCCCAGAAACTGCAGGTAACAATCCCTGACCTAATATAAATTTTCCCAGCTCCATTGATTTCAATAGAGGTAGAAAATTTACAGCAGTGAAAGCTGTAGGCCATTTTATTGCCCTGATTCTGTTCTTGCCTGGGTGCAGCAAGGATGGATATCATACACCCTGGTTTATCTCTCACCCTGTAGAAGATGAGTTTGTTCCCAGATAGTTTTAATGTGCTTCACTCCTGGTTTATCTCTCACCCTGTAGAAGATGAGTTTGTTCCCAGATAGTTTTAATGTGCTTCACTCCTGAAGCAGCAGTAGGACTGGTGAAGAACAGGAACACTTCACCCATTGCAAATGCTGGCCATTCTCTCTTCACCTGTATATGTGAGGCTACTGGTGAGGGCGAGCAGAATATAAGCAGAGACATGAGCAGCAAATACTTCTGGAAGATATCATCTGCATGGCCTCTGGGGGTCTAAGAAATTATGAAAATCCAGCCTTTCTCTACTCCCTATTACATAGTATTAATTGATGGGATTCAAAAGCAGTTTGAAAGTCTCAGGGCACTATTCTGCATAGGTTTGCATGTCATATCACATTTTCCCATAATTTATTAATTTTAATCCATAATTTAGATGAGAACATTGTAAAACATGGGTCTAACTGAAGTTGTTGAAAAATCAGTATTCTCTACCTTTTTCCTTTGTTCAGTTCTCTGCACCACAAATCTGACATAAAGGAAACTTGAAGGGAAATTTTTTACAGACAAAAAAAAGGTACAGCAAAACAAAATAACAAGAGTTTGTGTGTAAGACTCATATTCTTTAAAAACAAGTTAATAGTTTTTATTTGCAAAAATTTGCTGGTAACCAAAAGACGGGGACAGAAACATTCCTGGCAATCCAAGAAATGTGTGACAAACTCACCTATGCATCAGCTCAACAGCCCTTGGCAGAGCATTTTGAATAGATGGTGAGACGCCAGGTGAACAACTGCAATGAAGATGAACATATAGAAATATTTAGGAATGCCTTTAAACAGTTGTGCGTGACAATATAGGAAACAGTTAATGGAGCAGAAAAGACACTTCATGACCTCCTATGACATCTTCTTATTACACAAACACAGAAGGATACTGAGTAACACCGAATGATGGAAGATTAAAAACCATTATTTTCTACAACATAATTAGCCAGCAATACTCATTATCCCCAATACCAGCAAGTGCAAGAGTTAATAAAGCAGTCAGGTGCTTAAAAATGCACCAACATTGATTCCAACAGGATTTGCAAAAGAAACACAGAGATATTGTAATAAATCCCCACTGACTTACTTTGCTATCCTCTGAAAGCATGATCTCTGGAAAATAGCTTTGCATACAGTCGGCTACCTATATCTACCTCCAGTCTACCTTACAGGGACATAGAAAATGCACAGGTTGCCTGTGAGACATCCCAGTGTATCTGGCAGCATGCAAGAACCCTGGGTGTGCTCCAGCACAGAGGATCCCAAGTTCTTTAAAGGTGTTTGCTGGTCAACACGAGCACTCAGCTTGACTGGTCTATCAGCAGCCTTAGAGGTGCAATCCATGAGCCACATCAAACAGTGGCTTTTGACCATGTCAGCAGATATTAGACATCATCAATTTATGGCATTTTATAACTTTTGTGAATTCAGATGCCATGACCTCAGGAGGATTTAAATAACAGACTTTTTTTTTTCTGGTTAGCTGAGGTAAGAAAAGAGAGATTAAACTGAAATATCTACCAAAAGAAAACAATAAAAAAAAATCCCCAAACCACTTCAGAAGCAATAGAAATTCTTTTGATTTAAGGCATGAGCCATTTTCTATCATTGGATTGTTTTCTGCACATGGTTCAGGATAGCAGGTAGTGCTAGAGCAATAAACAGGGCTGATCTGAATGAGGGTAGCCACACCTTTATTCATATGAGCAAAATCCAGAATCTGCTAGTTAGCTGCAGTTAGCCAAGCTCAGTCCTTTTTCTGATGAGGGCCTCTACATCTGTCAAACCACTGTACTTGGTCACATTTTCTTTGGTTTAGTTCTAAACCTCTCTCATCATCTTCATTTTCTCATGTCATTTTTTAATCTGTCTGAAAGGATATGCAAGAGAAAGGACTTTAAATTAATTTTTTTTAGAAATGCTTAATGTAGGTGGTGCATAAGGGCAGATAGAATTCAATTTGGGTAAATGTTAGCTAATACATACTTGCAAATAAATTGTCTGAATTTCTTGTGCATTCTAAAAGGCTTTGGTCCTGGTTCAATAAGTATTTGCATGTTCCTGAGATGATACAGCCCTTCATTCCCTTGTTAGGAGTTAAGGCTTCTCTTTCTACTCAATCAGCAATGCAAAGAATTAACATGGAGCTCTGACCCCTCTTAAGAAGAATGTGAGTGAATGTTCAATGAAGACCACTTCTGGGTGTAGCAAACAGGGTGCTTGGACGAATTATAGGATTGAAAAATGGCATATAAATACCATAATCCTGTTATACAAAGCAATATTACAAGCTGGGTAGGCACTGAGTACCACATTCATAGGACCACTTCAAAAGATTTAATACTAGAATTTCTGAGAAGGTTAATGAAAGCAGTAAATGATATGCTACAATTTGCAGGAAACAAGGCAGCGCAAAGAGCAAGGCATTCCATTCCATCCTCACTGTGCCTTTTTTATGATGGCAGCAAAATAGTCATACTGACCATTCCCCTAGACAGAGAGAATTTAAAGTCACTATCGGTGATTTTATTACATTGCCCTCTGCAGTCTTCAGGATTGCACTCTTGGAAGCTGGCCTGGAAAAGGAAGGCAACTGCAAGATTTCTGTGCTGGACACTTCATCTAGACTAGGAGTGCAGTGGGGTTTGTGAACAATCACTCTCAGCAAAACCCTACTTAGTAGAATATAGGCAGGAGCTGCTCTTTCTTAGTGCTGCAAAAAGCCAGTTTACATCTTTCCCCACCTTTTTCCCTTGGTCAAGTATGGATTACTGAAATATAAAAAGAAAGGCTGGATACTGAGTTTGGCCAAAACTTGTCCGCCTTATAAAGTTCTTTTGTTTCTTACATATTTCAGGATAGAATGAACCATTGGAATTCCTTTTACCTTTTGCACACTATTTTTATTACCTGCAGGTATTTCTGCAAAATAGCCCTCTCTGGCTGAACATGTCGAATGAGGTTTCACCATTTACAGATGTATATATTCACACTATGAGTGGAAAGTTATATATCTATATATTTATTTCAGTATGTGTAGTTTATTTCATAGTTCTGAGTGTACAGAAAAAAATACAGTAATTATCGTACTAGAAGACTTGTAAAAGATTCAAAACTTTTTGTTGGTATTTCAACTGAATTTGGTTTCTTAATGCTTATAAGGAGGTTGTTACGATTTTAAATGAGATCTGTTGCTAATGGCAACTGTTTCAGTAATTGTGAAATCTGTAAAATAGACAGGGCTATTTAAGCTGCTTGAAAATTTATAGCATATAATGTTTAATTAATACATTCAAACACGAGAAATCATTAATAATTTGGAATATGAAGCAATATTTTTCTATATGTGTACGTTTTTTATTAAAAACAATATATGCAATTCCCTTAATAGTATTGGAATGGATAATTAGTCTAAAATGGTATAGTGACATAGTTCACTACTACATTTCTTGACCTCTGTATGCCACAATTGAAATCTGGATTACCTAAGAAAGAATTACTGTGAAAGATTCGACAGAGCTCTTTGCTGGCATGTGAAAACCAAGGTTTATTAGCAGGGTTGTAGTTGTATAGTCATTTCAGTGTTTACAGTTCATTCATCTCCAGGTGCAATTACCGTATCTAAACTCACACATATTAGTTGGTTTTATGACAAACTACCTTTCCTCTCCTAATAAATAAAATTCACTTATTATATTTCCTTCATCATTATTATGTTTTTAAAATGTTATAACAAAATATAGAGAACTCTAGAGTGCTACTTAAGGTGATTTTTTGAAGCTCCTTGAGGTCACCAGATAAGTGAAACTGAGTAAGTATAAAATTATTACTATTATTATTAGTATTATTATTATTACATGGAAAGTATAGGCAAGACTGAGTACAGTAGGTGTACACATATGTGTCTATGTTTTTGTACTAGTGGTGTCTGAATTACATGTAATTGCATTTCAGGATTATTTCATTCTATTATAAAAACAAATAGAAGGCTATTATTTTCCTAAACCACATTTCACTTGGAAGTGGGTTTCTGTAACTACAAAAAAAAAAAAAAAGAGAAAAAAAAAAAAGAAGAGCTAAGCCCTAAAAGTGTGAGTTTATTCTAGTAGCAGACGGCATGGAAAATTAAAGTTGTAGTACTACACTGAATTTTAACTGGGAAAAGATATGCAGGAAAATTCTGTAGGGTTTCCATTGCTAACATCTCTCCAAGTTCTCCAGTACTGTGTAAAGGATGGGATGTATTTTTCTCAGAGACTCGGTAGTGGCAGCCACCCATTTCAGACAGGAAGATCTCTGTAGATTTATAGTAATCTCCACTTTAGATTCCCTACAAGAAGATCCAGGACTAAACAACAGAATCTCTGTTTTAATCACTTTCTCTGCTGTGATGCTAGATTAATTACAGAACTCCTGTTCTAAGGTGCTCTCTGAACTCCTTAAGAGACATATTTTTTATCAGCACGGAAATTATAGTACTCTTGCTTCTCTCAGAATCAGTGGAATGAATTTAAAAGATATGTGAAGATCTGTAAATCTATAGGAGTGTAAAAATCTAACCTTAAAGAATTTCTGCAATGGCTGCACTTTGAACAGGAATACATTTAAAGCAGACATTTCTAGCTATGTAGTATGCCACAACACACAGTTCAGCAGATGACCTAATCCTGAAAGATTTTACAGCTGGTGTTGAATGCCTTGTCCCAGCTGCTTTGCTGCATTGTTAAAACCAGCGTGAGCATCTTTACAGTGGCAGCAGTACCATCGTGTGTAATCACAGAGTGTGTACATAGAAATTGGTCTGATCCAGCTGCAGATGTATGAGTTAAACATGCACCTCTAAGCTAATTACTGTTATCAATGGAGAAAAGTACTGTTATCAATGGAGAGATTAATTAATTTGACTGAACGGCTGACTAAAAGACACTGGCCACAAGGGACAGGAGCCTACATACTACCTTAAATCAAGGCTTCTAAATTCTGGTGCTGCATTAGAACAGAAAAATACCATTCACACTGCTTAATGGATCAGAAAAAGATAAAGTAGGTTCCACTTAAGACTTCACTACTTAGAATTTCACACCAAACCCAAAGAGAAATGAGTCAGAATGTCAGGGTGGAGGTCTTGAGACAGCAGATATTCCTGAGAGTAGTAAAATGTCTGAAATTATCCTATTGCAGGAAACATTCAGGCATAGAACAGGTAATATAGCTGTGTGCCTTACAAATTTCATAGAATAGGATAAATACCTGGCTGGAAAGAGTCCGCACAATCTCCATATACATCTCTAAGCATAAGAATAAAAATATGTTATTTTTCTTTCCATCCTCTAGTTCATTGAAAGGAAATTAAGTGTTCAGCTTTGCGGGAGATCTAAGGAGGGAACTAAATTTAACAGAAAAGCAATAGATGCCTGTGGCTGTCTGGAGAAATGCTAGTAAAATGTTTCAGGGGGAAGAGGAGGGAGACACTATCTCAAGACTTCAGATATTTCTATGTAGGAAAGCAGTCTATATCACAAAACAGAAAAGGATGGTCTCAAATTCTGGTTAAATAAGATGAAAAAACTACTTCAAGAACACCTATAATTGGCAGGCCCCATCATGCAGCATTAACTCAAGGGAAGTTTATCCATAAAATCTTGTCTGAGTAGTTTTAAAATTTTCATTTTAAGTGATAATCTTCTACTCTCCAAATGATTAAACTAGAGAAGTAGGCTTATCTATTTCTGTGGACTAAGGCTTCCAACCTTAAGACAGACCCACTATATCACATACAAAAAGACAACCTTCCCCTTAATGGAAGCAGAGGTAAGAGTTTTGATGGCAAAACCTGCAGAACTCGGTGACCTCTTACCAAGATCAAGTATGACAGCATGTAAACCTGAGCATATTCATGAACAGTGAATTTTTAAAAATAACTGAATTTATTTATTTATATATTTATTCATTTAGTTGCTTATTTACTTATTGAAAGAGAACCCTCCCAGGATTCAACAAGCAAGTCATGTTCCAAAACTGAATTGGGAGGCAGATGGCTGAACATGACTCCAGAAAGTGATAGACAGAACTCCACGCAGCCAGAGGATAAAACTGCCTGCCCAAGTGCTGGAATTCAATGTGTAGAATATAACTTCTAGCTCTCACTAGTAATCATTAACACTTTGAACTTGTATGCCTAGGTATGTGATCGAGTGTGTACATCCTCTTTGTTTGCCTGTCTGATTCCACAATAACACTTATAAATGTTTTGGTTAACTTCAAACAGCTTTGTCATAGAAACAGATACTTCAAAAGTAAATGTCTGAGGAAAACTCATGAGGCAGAAGAGAGAAATCTGAATAACATCTCTAGGGGAAAAAAAAAACAAAAAAGAGAGCTTGGGGTTTAGCCTAGGTAGAAAGATATTCAAGGATCAGGGTTTTGAGGCTATTAAATATTCTCTGTGATTCTGAACTGTTTAAGGATTTTAGTATTCCCAAAAATCTATGAAGCTTGCAGAAATTCAAGAGCACAAAGGTTTTGGGAACTATTCTTGTCTTAGATCAATGCTGGGGTAGTCAAAGAGCAGTACAATATATTCAGTTGCAGGTATCTTCTTATTGGCTAGATGTTGTGAGCTTATGGTCAATAATTATATGTTAATTAATAATTAATGTTTTCTGCAGTAATTTTATGGCAATCTCAGATTGTCTTGACAGACAGCATGTGTGCTTTATATGTCATCTACGCACTGCAACTATCCTTTGGCTTTGCGTAAGTTGTTCTGTCAAATTTCTCCAAAATATTTTCACAGCAAAAGCAGTTTGGTAGAGTTCCATCAGCACTTCATTGCAGAAATTTAGAGCACCTGCAGAGAACTGCCTCTTCACCCATATTATACCATACACTGACAAAGTCTTAGAATTGTTTGTCTCATAAGTCCTGCCAGCATCCTTTCAGTACTTTCAAGTATTTTTCAAAGCCTTTCCAATACTTTCCAGAACTCTATCCTTTACCCACTCATCATCTACACTGTGTTTCATTCCAGCTTTTACACAGCACTCATGTGTTGAAACAGTCCAGGTCTTAAATATAGGTCATTGAAACCTCTAAAAAACAGAAAAAAGAATAACCCTAACCAGAAAATAATACTACCACCACAACAGAAGTACCCAGAGAAGTACTACAGGTGTCACAGGACTACTAGAAGTAGGAGGTAACTCTGTTATGGTACAACTCAAATGCTGTCACAGAGCAGATCTCCTACCAAGCACCTGAGAACTGATTAGAAAGAATACATGTTGCCCTCTAAAAGCTACATGTGCTTGTGTAACTCCTATGTTTAAAGGGTACCTCAAATATAGAGTAGATCATGGTGTGAAGACCCTGCCACTAGAAGAATATATGGTAAAATACATGCTGAAGGGTACTTCTGGGTTGTGCTTAGCATCTTTGGTTCTTGTGCATTGCTTACAATGAAACAAAACCAACCAACCAACCAAAACCAAAACCACAACCACCACCAACAAAAAAAACCCCAACCAACCCCGCCCCCGCCAAAACCAAGAAAACCCCACCAAATTGATAGCTAAACCCAGACACTTGATTTTTAAATCTCCAAATCTCCAAATCATGTACAATTTCTTAACATAATATATGACATGATTCTTGTCAGCCCTTTGTTCTCTACAGGACACAGAGGGCAATGGAAGTAGGGAAATATTTCTATTTTTTTAAATGTATTTAGCTCACTGAGTGCAGCCTCAGTTGCAAATCCCTAAAACATTCCACAGCGGAACACTTTTTTTTCCTTATTCTGAAGCAGCTAGTGTTTTCCACTGCCAGAGGTCTGATACTGGATTTAGCAGACCAGGGAATTGCTTTAGGTTGTCACTTCCTCTGTTAGAAAATGTAAGTGCCAGGCTGTCTGTAGGAATTGTATTAATCATTCTGCCGGTTCTCTTTAGGCAGAAAAGGTTGAAATAAAAGCATGATTGTCTGAGAAAAGGAAAAAAAGTAACATTTTCTGGTATCGTAGCCTTGAGACTCTCATCATGCTTTTCCTATCCTTCTGTGAAAGTGATGGCATTTTTATTTCAGATCTGATTCTCATTACTGACATAATGTCAGGTGGCTAAAGGTAACAGCTGGGAGAAGAAAGGCATCTATTACATTTGCATTCAGATTATCATTTGGGTTGTAGAAATCTGTAGCACTTCAAGGCTAATTTCTGCAGCGATGTTAACTAAATAGACAAGCAGATTTGTGAAACTTCCATGACAATTCTGTAGCAGTAAATGCTGCATAATTTATATTAGCAAGAATCATAATACATGTATCGTAAAGCATTTTGTTATTATTTGGTTTTATATCCAAGTAATAAATCACACAGTGAAAACTTGTTGGGCTAACCAGGAAACATATAGCAAATTTAATATTTGCTATGCAGACTCACAAAAAAAGAATTTTTTTCCTGCTGGCAGCATGTGGTAGCAAGCTATTTCCCACAACACAGGATAAACTTATTCTCTTCACTGCAGTCGTTGTTTTATTCAGACATCTTTATTCATGTGTATTTATACTCCATTATTTACTTATAGGTACATCACAAAACACCACAAGAGTTTAATAGAAAATTATCCTGCCAGAAAATACAATTTGTCAAAAATTAAAAATGGAAACAAAAATATTAGCACTGTTATAACAAAGTCCTTCAATGCTAAGAAAATGAAAAACACAGGAAAAAATCAAATTCAGTTTTAGTGAATTCAACTGAATGCTTCAATTGAAAAGTTTCAAGCTGATATTGTTGTGTGTCAGATTGGTATTGTTTCCTCTATGGCACTAACATGTAATATTAAATCATCAACTGCTAAAATAAAAGCTTTTCAAAGAGAAACCTTAAAATATTTTTAGTAATTAAAATTAGTATTTTCTTTCAGGATGTCCAAATTACTTATATTCCCAGTATTTAGTCTGACACACACAGATGTTTATTTCTTGGCCATGAAAAATCAAGTACTGAAAACATCTACATGAAAAATGCTAGGTAAAATGGAGATGTGGAGCAGCTGCTGTTTTTCTCAGGTAGTATGTGAAATGAACAATGGAGTTTCAAGGGTTTTTCTCTCTATCACTTCATTTCACTGCTTGCACTGATACAGCTTATGCCTTCAGAGAACCACAGAATGGGTAAGTTTGGAAGGGACCCCACTGGGTCATCTTGTCCAACCTTGCTGCTCAATCAGGGTCATCCCAGAGCACATGGCACAGGACTGTGTCCAGACAGCTCTTGAATATCTTCAGTGAAGGAGACTCCACAACCTCTCTGGGCAAACTGTTCCTGTGTGCAGTTACCTGCACAGTAAAGAAGTTCTTCCTCATGTTCAGATGGAACTTCTGTGCCTCAGTTTCTGCCCGTTGCCTCTTGTCTTATGGCTCAGCACCACTGAGCAAATGTATTTTGTATTTAACCAAATGAGCAAACAAGAAAAGCAATTAGATAGTAAAAAGACCTAAAAAGGCATCCAGAACTCCTGCAATAGGACTTAGAAACAGAGAAGTAATACAGGTCAGATTGTTCGACTTCTCGTAAAACTGAAGGATGGAAGAATGCTCTCAGGCTTTGTATCACCCAAAACCAAATAAACCAGGTAACTGTGGAAACTACTGATTAACCTGCTGTTTCTTTTTAGTATATTGAATTTCTTGCTCAAATCATATGTTCTTGTCTGTAAATAAATCTCTTTTGACAGACAAGAGTCCTGTCTCTTTTGATATGGAGAAAGTCACACCAAAACTCCTAAGTGATATTAACTGGTGACAGTGAGTGTTCATTAATTGCTGCAGCCTGAAATAAATGAACTGTGTCAACATGTTCCACAGAAGCAAAATTCCGCCTCTTGACAGGTGTATGTAGGTTCCTGACAGTAAACAGCAGCAGATTCAAGCAAATTGGCTGACTACAAAGGAAGTAGGATTAATTTTACTGCATGTCTAAGATTATAGTGGTAACCACACACTGAACATACAAAAACATAGATCCAAAGATAAGAAAAGTGCAGTTAATTGTCATTTGTGTACATTATTATTGTTTTTTTACCTTCATGGTTCATCCATATTAATAAAATAATTTGAACTAATTACTTTCAAAATAACCTCCAGTGAAAACATAGCTCAGGTCTTTTGGAAACGAAATGTGCTATGACTGACAGTTCTTCCATGTTGCTGATGTGCTCAAAGTATACAGAAAATTTGGTAAGCAGGATTTTCCTTTGAAAAAACTATCTTGTTCCTGCCACATTTCTTATAGCTTAAAACCAGTAGTTCTGGAGTAAAGCCAAACTCTCTGCTAGTCTACTGATTTATCTCTGATACCTTTTACAAGTTCCAGATTTACAATCTTCCATTTGTGTCGTTAATTACTTGTTCTTACTCAGAGAAGGCACATCTTTGGTAGTCATTCAACCATGTCACTTTACCAGTTCATTTAATTTCTCTCCTCCTCTTTGAAGGTTAAAAAACCTTTCAAAAACATGTATTGCTTTGCACCTGTAATTTGGTGGTAATGACCTGATGTTGATTATGAATAAATACTGGCCAAAATTAAAAACCTCCCTATATTAATATATGTAAATTAGGAAAACAGACTTTGCAAATTTGATCAATAAAGGACTAAAGGACTCTTGCATTAGGGACAATATAAGCCATATTTAAGGTGGGTCACCTTACAGCCCAGTGTTTTATGCATATTGATTGGTTAAAGTTAGGATAGTACATTTTATTTTAGAGTACTGTTTGTAGCACAAAAATCACAGAAATTTTTGATAAATAGATAAAACACGTTATACTTTTAATTTAGATAATTGTTTTATAGTGTTTACAGAACCAAATCAGTGATAACTCAATGATACAAGCATTTCAAGAACCATTTTTAAGCAGTTTGTTTTGTATCCCTCTATTATTTCCTGGGTGCAACACAGTCATTGTTAATTACTTTCCACATTTCTTATGTGAATTTGGTGTTTCTGAGTTGGGAAACGTGTCTGACCAAATCCCCTAAAAAATGAAACAATATACAGAAATAAGAGAGCTGTTTTGCAAGCTTTCAGGCACTATTGACTTGGAGACTGTCCAGGGTGACCCAGAAAATGTGTACTGTATTCCATATCTGTGCTCCATCATATGCCCAAGATTGTTACTGTCCCTCTAACATCCAGGGGCCAGAAGCAGAACCGAGGTGTCTGGCCCCGTGTTCAGGAAGGAGGGGGTTCCAGGGCCACTTTAAGGATCGGAGGACACTCATGCAGAGCCTCTTTCTCTTTTTGTTCTTGCCAGATTGCTAAGAGAGCTGCTTCACTGAGCCAAAGCAGAAGCCTTCTTCTGTTTCTCTCTGGGCTCCTTGCTTGCCTCAGGTCTCTGAGAAACTGTATTTCTCAATCTCAAACTGTTTCAGGGAAAATTCTGGAAATGGGAGCTGCCAGTTTCAGTGCCCAGGACTCCTGCTTCTTTCCTTCCACCATGCAATAACAACTCAGAACTGCAGTACCAACAACCAACTGGGTCCAGCTGGCTGAAAATGAAGCAGAGAAATTGACACTGCAGCTTTACCCCTGCCCCAGTTCCCAGTTCCGGCCACTGCCCAAGTTTCTGGTTCCAGAGGCTGCCCAAGTTCCAGCCCTGATGCAGTTCCATCCACCATTGTCAATGCTGCTGCTGCCGGGAGAGACGCCTGCTGGGTGGCGTGGAGCAAATGGCTCGAGGGGCATTTGACTGGTTTTGGACTCCAGGTTTCTTTTCGTTTTGTCATTTTTCCCCGTTGTTTGTGGGTTGTTTGTGGGAAGAGGAAGGTTTTTTAATTGCGGAGGTTTGGTTGCTGTGCTGGTTTTTTTTCTTTGTTCTCTCTCTCCACACATGGCTGGGAGAAGAAGTCCTATCCACGATTTTGCCTGTGTTCCTTGGACTCTGCAGTCATCTATGGAAGCCGCCATCTCGGGGGAGGACCTTATGTGACATTTTTTTCTTTGTTCCCAGGAATTCCCTGGGATTCAGCACTTTACAGTATCTAGTGATTATTATTGTTACTGTTGCTGTTTCATTTTTTAGTAAACTGTTATTTTTTTTACTTATCTTTTCTCGCATTTTTCTCTCCATATTGGCGAAAAGGGAGTAGTTAAAACTAAAAGGGGAGATAACTCATTTTGGAGTGTCTGCCCTATAAATTGTCTTAAACCATGACAGAGGCAAATGTAGCTGCCTTTGAACCTCTTTCCTCCCTTGTCACCCTTTCAAGAGGGCCACACAATAAAACTGTTTATTATGAGGGTATTTTTAGTGTAGTGAATACCCCTCTTCCAGGGCATAGCCATTAAGTCACTTTGGATGTATCATTAAAACTCCATCAGAGCATTAGAGTAAATAATTGTTTTGTCCTTGCTCTGTGTCTGGAATTTTTATGGACATGCACTTGGTCATGAAGAGTCTTTATTTGACTTTGTGACTTTGCTGCTGACTTTGTGACACATTGCTGTGAGTACCTCAATTTACACTCATTCGTGAATACAACCATCATGCAGAAATAAATCTTAGTCTACTAAAGGGGGTACATTTGAAACACATAAAATTGAGTGGTATTAGACTCCACAGATGATGCCATGATTCACGCCTTTTCCTTAAAAGCAGATTTGGTGGTTATTTTCATACAACATCTTACTTGCTTACATACTAATTCAGGAAGTGAAATATTAATTTCTAGAAGATTTCAACTTGAATTTACCTAAAACATGCCCTAAAACATAGCCTATTAAGCAGATGTGGCAACAGCCTCCATTCACCGTTCTTAGAAATCTATTTTATGCCCCAAATTCAGACAAATAAGATACATGAAATGGACCCTAACCTACCATTTTGCCTGTATAATATTGGGAATAAATAATTTAGGCAGCTAAGTGTCTAAAGCCTAGGGGAATGAATCTGGACTTTGATATATGTGTAAATATGTATAAACTCTAAATAAAAGAGCTGAGAAGTGTGGGAAACACAGGAGTAAAAGCTTCTACAGATAGTGGTGGGTTTGATTTACAGCCCTGGAAGAAACTAGGTCTGGCTTAATTGACAGGGATTTATGGACCTTAAGCAAGAGAATTACAAGCCTAAGTTTCTGTAGTTATAAGTGAGAATATGTATCGGGTGTTATGGTGAAGGGTTTTAAGTATAATAATGTGATTTTATAGTATTAAGTTAAGAATTTAGATGTTACAATAGAAGTATATAGGTGTACGTGGCAGGATACGTTATTGGTCAAGTGGCCACCGCAGTGCAGTAGAAACTACCAAAGGTGATAGGTTATAAAGCCAAAAAAAAGTTTCGTTTTAAGTGTCTATTGGATTAGAAAGTTATAAATTGTCTTGTAACCCTAAATCTTGTGACTATTCCTGGTCATGGCGGCTTGTAGCTAAATCTCACACCTCTGAGACTGGTGCCTTGTTTGTTATTTTAAGCAATAATGAATGACTACAATAGTCCCATCTCTCTCATTAAGAGCTCCGACGGGAAAAAGAATACGTGGGTGGCGTTAACAGAGAAGATAACCAGTTAAATCTCCACACCAAAAAGAGACATTTGTAGTACCTTTTTCTAGAAAACTGAAAGTCAGGAGTGAGCCAAGATCATTAAAAAATAAGCTGTGGAACCATCAGTCTTGGTGAAATAAATATAAACTCTTGTGGATATCATTTACTTGGCAGTTGCAGGTAATCTGAAAGACAGTATAGCCTAAGTGATTCATGAGACCTGAGAAAGCAGGTCTAACTCACTTCTGGAAAAGCTGTCTTCGTTGCAGACATTAAGCCAGGCTGAGTTCAGCACCGTATGCCTCTAGTACAGCCGCATGCCTACAGTGCTTCAAACTCTGTCCCAGTTTAAAGATTACCAAGTAAGAAAGACCCTGCCTGGAAAGACTGTTCTTTGGTACACGCTATCAGCATCTTTATGTCCTACTTGCTTGCCTGGGGCTTCCAGTCACAGTGAGGCACAGCAGTTACTGAGGGGTGCCTGATACCTGCGTATGGCATGTACACAGTGTCAGTCCACATTTTGCACACGTCTTGTCTTGCTTTCCTGGCAGCAGGATGGTACTTTCCTTCGTGAATACGTGTGAAGTAAACAAGCAGTGAAGCCATCTTTGTTCACAGTGTATCTGTGTTCTGCCTAATTGGTCTCTCCCTCTGATGAGGAAGCAATAAAGCCTATTTTTTAATCCTGCATGTTTTCAGCATTCTAGAAATGAAGAAATAATACTGTACATAAATACAATCAGATTAAATTATAAGGATGGACCTCAATGCTAAAAAATTCAAGCTGCTAGAAGAAAGGAAATTATTTGCCACAGCTGTTTTTTCAGTACTTGTGGCCATTTTCTTTCTCTGAACAAGTTTGTCCTTCCAGTCCTGAAGGAAGAATTTAACATATCAGTCTGGTAGTTTAGCATCCAGTCTGGACTGGATGATTTATTTGGAAATTAGGACTATTGTTAAATCCTAAGAGATAACTTGAACCATTTAATGTAATTCCTCGATAGGGTTTCATGTTTTACAGGAGATTTCTGCTGAGAGTTCTTATGTTATTGCACAAGTATTAAAGCTCTGATCACCAGCTTGCTTGTGACACAGATTGGAGCTAATAGTGCTGTGATCAGCAATGGCAGAAAGCACTTAGCAATGATTGGGTTTCTCTGCCCGCCAGACTCACTGGTAAGGGAAATTGTGAAGAAAAAAGGTAGGTGATGGAGTTTTCATTTAGCACAGGACTCTGCAAGGATGAGACATGGTCTTCCACATCCATTTTTTTCCCACTTCATTCTTCTTGAACAACTACCTATTCTTATAGCAGTTCAGCAAAGTGACAGGTGACGGTCTGCAAATCCAGATGAGAAGAAGCAGAACAATTCAAATATGTGTCATAATGTCCATTGCAATTGGGAGATTCTACTACCCATTGATAAAAATGCTATCTATGCAAAAATAAAATGAATAATCAGCAAGGGAACATTTGGACCCTAAACCCCCTATTTCATTTAAATGAGTGAATTGCAGGTGTGATGATATGTAGTAAGCTTTTTCTTCTGCACAAGAAATTCTATATTTGCATGGGGTTTACTGGAGAAAAGAACAGACGAACATATATATATGAAACCTTCTGCTTGGAAATACAGAAACCATGGTTTACTTTGGTATCTGTCATCATGTTATCATGGGATTTCAAGTTGTATAAAACCCACAATAAATGTTGTCTGTGGTTTGATGTAGATGTGCATCTTTTTGGGTGGTCTTTATCAGTTAGTCTAGTACATTTAACAAAATGCTTTAGGAATGTCTACAATTATATATACATACACTTTATATTCAGCCTGAAAGAATGGTTGAAAGAGGTAGTTATTTTCGTTTTTTTTCTTCATATATTGTTTACTAACTTTTCAGTTTTCCTTTGCTAAGAAGGTTTAAGGTATAAAATAGAAGTTGCAACTGTGGCCATGCATAAAACCTGAAGTAGGTCTTGCTACATAACTTCATTCTGTGCTTTGATGGAAAATAAATGCCTTATAAAGTAATAAAGAATATTAACCTAGGCATCAATTTCTGTTGTATGATGTAATAGTTTCAGTGTGATTGACCAGAGACAAACTAAATAATAGTGATGGATTCACTCAAACCTAAGTTGGCTGCTACAAGCATGGAGGTAGTGGAGTGGTGGCAGGAGATGGTATACAGTAAAAATGCAGAGAAATTTGGAGACTTTCAAGAATCACGGAATATCCTGAGCTGGAAGGGACAAAGTCATAGAAGTCCAACTCCTGACCCTGCACAGAACATCCCCAAGAGTCACACCATGTGCCTGAGAGCATTGTCCAAACGCCTCTTGAGCTCTGGCAGGCTGGTGCTGTGACCACTTCCCTGGGGAGCCTGTTCCAGTGCCCAGACACCTTTGGATAAAGAACCTCTTCATAATATCCAACCCAAACCTCCCCTGACACAACTTTGGGCCATTCCCTCAGGTCCTGTCCCTGGTCACCTCAGAGAAGAGATCAGTGTCTGCCCCTCCTCTTTCCCTCATGAGGAAGTTGTAACTGCAATGAGGTCTCCCCTCAGTCTCCTCTTCTCCAGGCTGAACAGACCAAGTGACCTGAGCTACTCCTCATACGGCTTCCCCTCCAGGCCCTTCACCATCTTTGTGACCCTTCTTTGGATGTTCTCTAATTGCTTTACATCTTTTTTATACTGTGTGTGCCCAAAACTGCACACAGTACTCAAGGTGAGATCACACAGTGCAGAGCAGAGCTGAGAAGAGACAAGGCATGTCTTTCATTCAAGTTTTTATTAGACTGGAGACATACTTGAGATGAATGTTGGACCCTGGTCTTGGTTAAACTTCCATAAGAGATCATTAGTTTGATGTTCCTGCTGGAAGAAGTGGATGGGTGCTCTTCAGAGCTGGGATGTTTTTTCAATTGAAACACCGAACTTTTACCCAAAATGCTGTGGGACTAGACATGTTCTGGGTACATTGGCATTACTTTGGTTTTTTGTCAAAATATTTGATTCCTGTTGCCCAAAGGTTTCTTTTATATTGAGCAAGCTTCCTGATTATAAGTCGGAGAAGGACTTTTAGGGGTATACAGGGAAGAGTTTTCCAAAGTCTCTTGGTGGGAGTTCAAACAGGTTTGTTTTACAGTTTTTCAAATAAATTCTAGATTTTTGAGCTGGCTGCTCTTATCATCAACTTTAGCAGAAATGTTACTCTTTCACTGTGAAATGGAGCAAGTAAAGATAATGAACTTCTAAGCCATCTATTTTTGCTCAGTGTATTGCATCTAGTCTTTCCATTTGGCAGAGGAGGGGCTTTAGCTTTTGAAAATAGTATTTAAAAGTTACCAGAAATCACCTATAAGTGAATATAACATTTCAATTTAGTCAGGTTTATTCATGTTAAAGATTTCATACTTGAACATTCACTAATATGGGACTATTTCTGCCAGATTCTGAGCTCTTCTTGAGTGGTGCTGAAACCCCAAGTTCCCACTGAGATGCACGTAAGATGAAGCTTCTACCTGGCAACATAAGATGCTTAGTTAATCTTGCAAGTTTAGATCCTGTGGGAAGTGTTTCCTTACAAAAAGTATTATCCTTTGACGCTCTTCCTTCTAATTGTAGTATTTCTAGCATTCTGGCATTGTATTTCTCACTTTTTCTATTTCTCATTCCCATTTATTATCTACTGGATCAATTAATGTTTTTCACTCCATTGAAGGTGTGGAAAAAGTAATTAGACTACTACGGGGGATACTAATTTCTTATCTTTTCCCTCAAACTTTAATCTCTAAATTTTAATGAGGATTTGTTTGATCCCTTTCAAACCAGAATGTTATATTAAAGTTTTACTTCTAATCTCATTGGTCATTTGGTTATATTGCCTGTGCAGTGACCTTATATCCATTTAAAATTATATAATAACAGGAAAAATATAAAGGGAAAACTGAGAAGAGAGATAACACAATCCTATATGAGACTATCATAGGGATACTATAATTCTGCTGTTGCACTTTAAGTCTGGTGAGACTCAGACTCCTCATGCTATTTTTTTTCAGTGAATCAAATCATGTCAAGGCATCTTTTTTTTCCTGCCCAATTGTTATACAGTGTTGAGTTTGGATCACTAGTACCACTTATTATGGTACTAATTATGCTATCTCTAAATTTAATATCGTCTGGAGAAATTTATTGATAAAAAATGTCAGGCTATAAATTCTGAACACGGAGGAAGTAGGAGGAAACAAGCTGAAATTAGACCCTTTATTTATAGTTAGTGTTGTGGAAGTCCAGAGGGAGATGCATCTATTTCTATCATGACTAAGCATAGATTGGAAAATGGATCCCTACAGTGATACTCTTTATTTCCATGTGGCTGTTGTGCACAAATGGCTCTACCACTCTTGCTGCAACTTGCTCATTCTAAATTGATCTGACAAAAGCCAGAGAACATGACACTGTGTAGATGTTCAGATGACCAAACAAAAAAAAAAAAAAAAGAAAGGAAAAACAGGCCCACAGGCTGTAAGCAGGCTCAGAAAGCATCTTATCAGGATCCTGCAAACGGAATCAAGGTAGGGAAAAAAAAGGAAAAAAAGGCAAGAAAATAATTATTCTTTGTAATGGTTGGCAAGAGTTCCTGGAAAAGTTTGAAGTTTGTTACTGTTTCTGAATGTCTGTACAAATCAAGTTAACAAAAGATTTTTCTATGTGTATTCTTTTTGTATATATGTGTACCTATATATGTTTGTGTGTGTCTGTGTATATTAAATATAGTTTCATAAACACATGCACCCTATAGTTCAGTATTTGATTTACTGTAATCGGGACTTTTACTTATAGTTTTTACAGGTATTCATCAAATAAACTGCCATCCTTAAATTGCTCAAAGGTTTACAAGTCCTCTGACAGGAGTTGCAAAAATGCTTCAGAATTTCAGAAGTGAAAATACTTAATAAATGGCAAGCTACTGGATAGCTGCTGTAGCATTTGGAAGATGGTAACTTGGAGAAAACTGCTGGAGCATAATCCTTTAAAAAATAGCCTTTGATTTTTTTTGGAGTAGTCTTGTGAGGAAAATCTGGACTCACAAAATGTGTATTGCCAGATTAACTGAACCCTCAGATGAAACACTGACTTCATTTAGATTGTAGGTCATATAAATTAGACTTCTAAATTGTCGGAAACTGAAGAGTGAAGGTCCTGCTGATGGAATTCAGCTCACTGAATGATTTCTTTCCAAAGGGTATCTAGGGTTAGCTGTTTGCCTGGTTTGGCTCTTCAGTCAATGGCAAGAAATAGGCATTTCCAAGGACAATTAATGCAATCTTCAGAGAAGTATCTGCCCTCAGTCAGCACTAACTGATAATTTTTTCCTGCCTTGAAGCTTATATATAAAGTTCCATGATTTATTCTGAATTCTAATTCTTCCCTACGCCAAAAAACCATTTTCTGACCTGGATGCATATTGAAAAAAACAATCTTTTGATAACGGGGGGAAAGTATGCCTAACACATTGTGCCTCTATGTTACTGATAAGTGATTTCTTTGCACTAGACATCTGTATATTTAGTTCCCTACATACAGATATGAAGCAAAAAGACATTTTGAGAAAGACATTTTGAGGAAGACATTTAGCTTTTTTTGTTTTCTTAAAATTTGAAATTTAAATAGTGCCACAGGAACGGTAAAATATATAAGTATCCCACACTGTTAATTTGGGTTTTACCAAAGAAGTGAACTGTTATGCCACATTTTGTCATGAACACTAAACAGACTATTCAGAAACATTCCTGGAAGCTACTACTGGAAGCTACTGGGAAGCATTTTAGGGGACATCTTAAATATACAGAGTATAAACTTCTGCAAAATCACTATAGATTTGTGAATCAAACTACTTACTGAATTTTTATTAAATATTATTACATCAGAAAATGTATTTTTTTACTTATATCTGGTCAGCATTATTGCTGGGAAATAAATAATATCTCAGATCTGTTCAAAGCAATGATGATGGTATTACCTCTTCACAGAAGGCCCGTCTTACTTTCAAGTAACAATGTGCACAAGATATTACACTGAAGTATTATACAAGGGTGCCTTTTGCAATCCATTCAAGTCAACATTGATATACGATGAGTAGTGCTACATAAGATAATAATTACTGTTAACTGGGGTTGAAATGGGAGGAACGGAATGGTGAAGTTGAGTTACTGGCTCTTAGAGGCTGTGACAGGGAGTTTGTACACTATGACACAAAGTATGTTTACACTGCTGCCACTGAAAATGTCCCGTGTAGTGCATGTAGAGTCATGGGATTTAACTTTTCCAATGTTATTCATATGATAACAATTAAGGGTCATACTGGCACCAAAGAAGAAATAGATTTTTATGAGAAATACAAAGAACAGAAAAATCCCCTTACTTATGTTAATGTGTTCTGAATGTAGAAGCAAAATGGAAAGCAGGATTTTTAAAAAATTCTATTCACAAAATACCTTGCTTGTTCAGGCAGTGAGATACAAAATAAAGTGTGTGTTACTATGAGATAACGTTCACCTCTGGGGCTGTTGTAAAGGAAAAAAAATACAAATTGCATTCTAAAGAGAGCTATTGCCTTCAAAGAACTTGAGAAAATTGGTATTACTGTTAGAAACACTCTAAAGCACCTAATTAGGATTTTGGAGATGGGGTTAATGAACCTTTTTTAAGAAAAAGAATCTGTGCTTGTTAGAACAATGATAGATTTTTCTACTTATCCAAAAAAGAGTAGTGAAACATAATGGCTGAATCCTTTTCTTTCATATGTGCACTTAAGTATAATGTTTTAAATATACAAAAAGAACATCAAACTTTCAAGGAGGCAAATGGTCAAAAGTCAGGCTACCAGAGTAACTTTAATTTACCCCTTGTGCTCGTGTCTTAAAATAGCTGTCTCAGTTTAAGATCATTACTTGTTTTAGCTGTAATGGAACAGGTTTTTATTGTCTTTGCAGTGATCTTAGATTCATTTGAAGACAGTTATTCCCTCCAGTTAGCTTCTCTTTACACTAGCTAAAACCAGTGAGATAATCTTTTCTCTCCAGTCTTTTTAGTTTTTGAACTGTTCTTACTGTTGACCTCTTACTCTCTTGTATATTTATTTCTTTTTTAAAATAGGTGCTAATATTCAGATCTGGAAAAAAATGAGCCAATGAAAAAGCATAGGCCTATTGACACTGAAAAGAGGGGGCTTCATTTACCTTACATATGAACTCCTATTTACCCATTCTAATACAATCGTAGTTTCATTTCTGTTGGAAGTCATATTGCATTGTTGTTTTCTACTCAGCATTACTCCCAGAGAATTCTCACATACTCCTGTGCAAAATCCCTGTTCCGTGAAAAACCTATTTTACTCCCATATTTCTGCAGATGACTAATCAGGTCCTAGTAGTTGCAATACATATTCCTGACCAGAACTTTCTCCAGATGAGGAAAGTTCTATCCAGAATTCTAGCCGTGAAATATCATCTGTACTCATCTCTTCAATTAAAGTCATGTCTGACCTTAACTAACGCTCATTGAAGATTTAAAAGTCTTTTTTATCAAGTTATTTGAGAGAAATAAAAGCTTTTTTCAATTTGATTTTTTTAAAATTAGCATAAGTACTGAGGTGAGTACAGGAAGAGTCCAGCTAGTGACACCCAGGTTTTCCTTGATAAACTGCAGTTGTGGGTACTCTGAAGTCCAGAAGTTATCCCATAGCACCTCTTGGTGCTCAACAGCATATTGAATGTATTTCTCCCCATGCTCTTCCTGACTGACTGAAGTGCCAGAGTCGTGACTGAGCTGTCATGGTTTAAGCCCAGACAGAAATTAATCACCCCTCAGCCACTCACTGAACCCCCTTCTCTTTCCCCCTAACCCTGATGGAATGAGGAGGAGCATCAAAAGTAAAACTTGTAGATTGATATAAGAACACTTTAATAGTTGAAAACAAAATTAAAAAAAAAAAAGAAGAAAAAAACCCCACAAACAAGTGATGCACAATGCAATTGCTCAGCACCTGCCAGCCAATGCCAGACTCCGCTTCCTGAACACAGATTGGCCATCCTTCAAGGTAACTCCCCCAGTTTAAATCCTGGGCATGACATTCTATAATGTGGAATATCCCTCTGGCCAGTTCAGGTCACCTGTCCCAGCTATGCTCCCTCTCAGTTTCTTTCTTGCACCTTCTCACTGGCAGAGCATGAGACACACAAAAAAAGTAGTCCTTGATTTAGGATTAGCAAAACCCAAAACATCAGTATGTTATCAACACCATTCTATTTGGAATCCAAAAGACAGCACTGTAGGCGCTGTGGAGAAAAAATTAACCCAGGTGAAACCAGGACACCAACTCATTAATATTTTATGCTAGTCAGCTGAGAAGTTTTAAGCAGGTGTAGGTCACATCCAAAAAAAAATGGCTTTCCAAATAACAGTATCTTACTGGTTTTCAATGTGTATCTAGATCTGTTGACACTTAGCAGAGCCAAGTGTCCCCATTGCAATGATTCAAAGTACTAAAAGAAAAGGAAGAAATAACAAACAATGAGTCAGTCTGAAGAGAACAGATGTTTAAGAAGACATGTCTCATCAGAGGCCTCCCAATCTTTGCACATGTAAAATTTATACGTCCAAGTATGAGACAGTCACCTAATGCTCCACTCACAGTCAAATAAGAGAAACAAGAACCTCCAAAAGAGAAATTCATCTGAGCTGTCTTATATGGCTATAGCAGCACAAGACAAATGTCCTTCTGGTGCTTATTTCTCTTCACTGACTATAAAAGGGCACACATGTGAGTACAACAGACTTAGAGGTATAATTTTGAGATGCTTAAGCTAAGCCAGATGTATTCAACTCTAGGTTCTTAATTTTGTCTTTATATTTATTCATTCAAAATTAAATGGTTTCAGCTGTAAGGACTGAGAAAAACCAACCACAGAAAATCATACTGGATTTGTGGTCTTCTGGAAGGTATGCATTGACATTCATGTCATTGAGAGAATAAGCTGAATTTGGATCTCCTGACTTCTGGGGCATTTTCTTTCTGGTGGTTCACTGAATATAGAATTTTGTTTTATCTGGCAGACTCATCTCTGAGTCCTATTTTGAGAAAGGGATGGATGGCTATGGTTTAAAATACAGGAAGATCCAGCAAGGCAAGATGTGATGACCTTTCCTATGAAGCTGTGGAATCTTACAGACCTAGTAGGGTCCTGGATGTTCCTGAGGTTTATTACAATTCATTGAATACTGTAATATGAAAAGTGTTTTTGTGAATCTAGGTTTTATGTATTAGCATCAAATGAATTTACTTGCTTTACCTTGAAATGTTTTACTGAAAAACCCCTGATAATTATTCCCATTCTGAACTTCAAACCGATACTAGATATTAGACAGGAACTTCATATGTACAAGTATTTATTAAGATTTTTTTTCTATTGTTAGATATTTAATTATACTCCTGTCTATAAAACAAAAATATTTTTTCCGTAATAGCTATTCACTTGCTCACAAACTGGAAGAAATAACAACATTATTAAATATAAACAAACCTACATCTTCCAATAAAATAATTAGAAATGTCAGTAACAGTTTAAAGTGGTGCAATGACTTATGTTTCTTCTGATGGCAAGAAGTCTTAATGACATAAATCAGTAATATATCAGGAGCACATGAGCCTTCCTATTCAGATTTTTCAGTCTTCTTCTGTTCAGTGTGTAATTGATGACTCAAAGTTTCATCATCCCATTCCTCGAGTGATTTGATACCCTACAACCTTTGGAAAAACTCATCTTTAACAATTCATCGAATTAAATGTTGGTAAGAATGGAATATGGACCATTAGCTAGGTGAGCCTTTAATTGAATTTAAGTCTTAGCTGTATATAAAGATAAAACTTAACTTGCTTTCATTTACTTGTACATTCAGTGAATATTGAGAGTGAGTAATGATGTGTTCACTTTGTGAAATGCACTCATTATATTTCATGACCCATGATCAGTTTACAGCCACATAAAAGACAGATTTTATCATAGAGATGACACCTGGAACAAGGAAAAAACCATTGATTGTATTAGATGAAGCACTTGTAGAAATTGCAAGTGATTGACTATTAACACACTGTCATAAAATCCAGCCCTAACAAGTGAAGAATCCACTGTTTTAATCACAGAGGGAAAATCAAAGAATAAGGCTGTCAGTATTTACTGCAGCATAAATCACTTTTAAATAACAAATTAAGCAGAAATAATGGCTAATCTTTGTTCAAGCTGTTTTCATTGGTGATCTAAATTATTTTAGATACATTTTTAGTAGTGTGTTTTTTCACACTGTAATTTTAGAAATCTCTTATTCAACCTGCTGGAGGTTTTCTTCTCCTAGAGGAAGTCACAGTTCAATACTCAGGGATGTTATTTAAGTCATCAGATGCCCTTTCATGAATGTTCTTTCCAGCCTCACAATAAAACTTGGCTGCCACTACTTCTCAGATAAATGATGCATGCAATGTGTATCTGTGTTAGTAGACATTTGCTGAGGTCTGGCTGCCCCAATAGATGACATAATTTAATGTATAACCTCTTATTGCAATCCTGGACCGTACGTTTTCGCACTAAACAAATCCTCTTTCCTTTTGTCCAGTGTCTTTGAAACAATGCACCTACAGAAAGCATACTCATACTATCTGCTTAAAAAGGCATTGCATCCCTGCAGAAAAGAATTAAGTAATTAATGTCTACAAGAACCATTTCTTCCTAATCATGATGAAATATTTTCTCTTGCCCACTGTGCCAAACACCTGCCAAACACATGTTCAGACTTGGCTTGACAATTTACAGCACAGCTGTGTGGCTCTGTTAAAATTTTAGTCATCCAGAAGTGTGAGTTTGCCCTTGCTAGAATGAGTAAAAATCTATGTTTAGGAACCTACTAGTCAATAAAGTTCAAAAATCAAGGTCTCATATGGTTCCAGTGTTGCTACTTGTGTTATTACATAAAAGAAGATGTATCTACAGAGGTAAGGCCCAAACTCAGGTTATCTGAGAAAGGAACCTAAATTAGAATATATTTAGTCTGTATCTATTCTCAAATATTCTTGAATAATCTTTACTGTACATGTTGAAGTGGTATAATGTCTTTAATAATATAAAGAATTAGAAAAACAAATATGTATTTCTAAAAATAATTTCTAAAATTATCAGATGCCTCTGTGTTTGCAATACATCTTTAACAGGATATAACTCTTATGTAGTCTAAAGGAGTTATTGATCAAAGAACTTTTGTGGATCTTGTCTTCTGTCTCTAGAATTCAATCTAAGCAAAGTACAAGGGTGTATTGACTGAGATGAAATTCAAAGATTTTCAGGCATTTATCATGGAATTTGCCTTTGAAACAAGACGTTGATTTACAAATTAGATCCTACTTGATAAAATGGATAAAGTATATCAAACCAAACAGATTTCTGTGATAATTCAGCTTTTTTCAATACAGTACTGTAAAGAAGGAAGTGGTTTTCTCTCTGAGGAAGATTGCTCTACTCCTTCATATAACTTAGGATAGGCATCTTGGTGCAAACTCATTTTTAGCTCAATGCATAGAAAATAAATAACATATTCCATACCTTTAATTTCATTACAGATTAAGCCTTTGAGAAAAAGAAATGATAGCGATTCAAAGGTAAAACACAAGATACATAATGCCCATGTACGTCATGTACTTCCCTTTTGTTCAGTTGCTGATAAAAACAACAGTAAAAAAGAGGTTAAAAATAGAAGAGAAGGATGATAGAAGCATGTGAGAGAGTGAATTTTTATGGGTTAATGACATTCCCCAGTTGTGAAGACATCAGAGTGTTTTTTTAGAGCTGCATTTAGAGGCAGCTAAATTTTTGGGGTGTGTAATGGTCAATCTCTAAGACAGAGACTGAATGATGATCTATGAATGAGATAAGAGAAGAAAACCCTGTGGAGACAGGAAGGAGTCTCTTGTCATGCCTACACAAACCCCTGGGTTGTAACTCCCCCTCCTCCGCTCCCCCACTGAAGGTCTGATGGGGCATCCTGGCTCAGAAGCCTGAGAGGCAGCTGTGTTGTCTTAGAAGGTGTCATAAACCATCAAAGACTCCCAAAGCACTCCCAGACTCGTTTCTGAGGCCTTCCACCAGAGCACTGAAAGCTCCTCCCTGAGGGCAGGTACCTGGGCATTCCCACCTAGTCTGAGAGTATTTTAGCCCATTGGACTTTATGTTTTGGAGGCTTCCCCCACCACCCCCACCCCAATGTACCATCGCTTCGACCAAGGGACATCTAAGCTGCAACAATCAAGACTCATGGAAGGTTGACAGGGTGGTGAGATTTTCACTCTCTCTCATTCTCCCTCTCTCTCTCTCTCTTTTCTCCTTGGGTGATATTTTTGTGTTTTCACATTGCAATGCTTTCATATTGTTACATTACTATAGTTAATAACAATCAAAACAGCTACATACCTGCTTTCCTTTGCAACCAAATTGCTCTAAAATAAACCATAAGAAATTTTTATATATATATATGTATATGTAGACTTACAAGCATTGATCATTCAGTATTGTTTCACTCTAATCCACCCCAAGGAATCTATCCCAAAGAACCTGGGTTACTCTTGTCTCCTGGGATGGGTCATGACAAAACAGAAGTGTACATTGGCTTGCTATTATCTGTCTTTTAATTTTTAGCAAGACAGTGGAATAAAATTTGCTATATAGAGTCCATTTTGCTTAGTAAAATTGTACAGTGAGTTGAAAGAGCAGCTGGTGGCATTGTAGTCAATGCTCTCCAAAGCTAATTGAGAATGATAGAAAAAAATCTGATGTAATATATAGCTGCACAGATTTCCTTCCCACCCCAGACACTCATTACACACATCTGTTCTTCATTCCCAATGAAAACACAATTCCTCTGAGTTTCTTCCAAAGAAACTCACCAAAAACCCAGAAAAAAAAGAAGCATACTGTCGGAACCCACGACATGCCTCTGTCTAATTTAGGGGACCTGATACCCCGAAATGGGGGTGCCCCAGAGGGCACTGCCTTTGATCTTTGTCCTTGGAGAACTTTACCGACTCTGAGAGATGAGCTGCAAGCCACAAGAGTTTAATATAAGCACTAATAGTCATTTTGCACCGGGTGAAATGCAGTATATAAAAGATCTGATAACATGTACATGGGGGTACAACATGTCCAGGGGGGTCAAGATGGAGTCTAAAGGGTGTGGTCGCCTTTTCCTTCTTCTTCTTCACTGTCCTCCATATTCTTGGTGATGGGAGAATAGTTTCATTGGTAGAATAGAGATAAGACAGGAAATTGCATGTCTAGAACAGGTTAGAAATAATTGGTATAAAAGTAAAAATAACGAAACGTACTGTCTTCTGGTTGGACTTGAAAAAGGGTATAAAAGTTCTGCTACGCCCAGCTGGGAGTCAGTTCTACGCTACTTTCTCCTGCAAGGTGAACCTGCGACTGTGCAGGGCACCGCAGCTATAGATAACATTAGAATAAACAATCTCTGCATAACAGCTCCAGCCTCTGATTGAGTTCCTGAGCGAAGCGCCGAAGCCTCTCTCACTCGTGTGCCCGGGCCAGCCAGCCGGGGCAGCGACAGCATACATGAAATACGTGTTGAATTCTACCCACCCTGGATTAACAGTTGCTCTAACCATTATCAAATTCCAATGTAATTTCAAGTATATAATCAATGTATATTTTCTTCATTAAATTTAGAAATATTCTGACTTGTGTTATTGTGGTACCCATAATATGAAAAATTATGTTTATAAATACAGAGAAATTGCTTCAATTAAAAAGTTTGTGATCTAAAAAACATAGCAAATAGAAATGTTGATTGAAATACATGTTTTGAAAGAAGAAAATCCATTTTGATTAGTTGGTGAGTTTCTAAATTCTGATGCCATTTTCCTGGCTCTTTTCAGGTGTTTAAATAGCCACAGAGCATTTTTTATTAGTTCAGATATTAAATCAAGCCAAATGAAAAAAATTAGGAAAGAAATACTTATATTTTCTCCAAGTTCTTAGGTACTGAGTGTTAATTTATTATGTGGTTGTTAATGTAGTAGACAGCCTTGAGGTTTCAGCAAGTTATGTTCTACTAATAACATCCTTTTCAATGCACCATTAATTGTATTTTTTGTCATCTGATATGAAAAGTCAGGTTTTCTGCTTGTACACAGCCATGGAGTCCTATCCCATTTGATCTGATAACATTTTTTGCATGGTGCAAATTTGGACCAAAAGCAAAGAAAATGACACAGTATTCCTCTTTTGATGGAAGCACCACAGCATTATTTTCTAGATTCATATCTCTTCATGACTAAGTGTGTCAGCTGAAATGGAGTCCAGAAATTGAAGTGGTCTTGTTTCCAAATGCTCATCTCTACCATCAGAATGTCAGTAATTGGAATTAATTGTAAATAGACTGTGTTGCTGCTCGTGGTTTTTGGAGACACTGGAGTTCAAAGATGCAGAGCTGTCCTATCTCTCATCCTGAACATGACCTAGAATTATTTCCAGTCTCTTACTCCTTCACAGCTGGGCCTCTACCATAATTATTTGTATTTCTGTATCATTTTCCTGAGATTCTGTAGCCTCACCTGTCTGACACGGCTTAATAGATCTATTCTGAAATTTAGTATTAATTTTGGGAATACTGTTGGTCACAGATATGGAGCAGAGACTTGCAGATGCGGGACAGAGGCTTAGCGTGCTGCACTGCAGCTTTGAGTGTGCTTACTGAGTAAGCTCCACATGAGCTGTTTTAATTCACACTTCTATTTTCTTTTAGTGCCACAATCTCTTCATGGTCAAATGACCCAGTTCTTTTATTTTTTCCATAAAATGACATAATGCTTGGGTTCTTCTCTTTTGGGAGGAAAGAAACTTGAGAAGTCTGCAGAGGAGTTATGGTGGATATACTGTATGACATTGACAAGACAGTACTTAAACTCCTTCAGGCGTGTGTAAAGGAGCAGAGAGCCACAATTGGGTATTTACTATCACCATTGCATCACAATAAGAAACGCTGCCCTGAAAAGGAGGCCCAGAGGAGTAATCCCATGTCAAAAAGTGATGAGAACTCTTATTCCAAATACCAGAAACACCTCTGAGACTTAATTTTTTATCCAATGCAATGTGAGACACTAGTTAATATATTATATTTACCATTACAACTGTGTGTTTTTATACTGCCTAGCACAGAAAATCTTTGAACTCCTTGGAGGGATAAAAGTCACCAGAACTAGTAAATTATACATTGTTTCACTGGGAAATACAGATGTGAGCAGCATTTCCAAAGCTCACACACAATGATAGTGGTGTTTTATACATGTTTTATCTCTGCAGTCATACGTTTAAGATTTAAATGCATAAACCAAAACCCTATACTGTCCTAAGGATTTTCAGTCATTTAGAAATCAGTTTAATTATCCTACCTTATTCAGTAGAGCTCTAAAAGTCAGCATCTAAAGTGAATTCTCATTTACCAACACTCATTTACCTAGACACTCTTCTAATCCAGTCTACTACTGATAATTGTGTTGGACTGTAAACACTGAACAGTGTTGTCTATTTTGTCTGGTAAACATGTAGAAGAATGTAGATATTTGAAGGAAGGCAGCTCTGATACATCCTGGGGTAGCTAGCATCATCAACAAGCAGTTTCACCACGTCCCTGGAAAGGATAAAACTTAACACCCTCATTTGCAAGCAAGTTCTCTTATGATAATAACATTCTGTCCTATTGCTAAGAACATTAAAAATGTTACCCCACTGTTAACCACTGCTTGAGATAGCTTCTTTGTTCTGTTGTGATCATCAACATATTCTCCTGAGAGGCAGACTGATAAAATGCTGATGTAAAAGTCACATAATCTTATAAGGTTATAATTTTGTGTTTAAATCTTCTACCACTTTTTATCAAATGAGGGTGTTGTTTGATAATCTTGATTTTTTCATTCTGTTTTCTTTATGTTTTAATTTCCATGTTACTTGGGAAATGTATTTGAGGACTTTTGTAGTAGTAGTTCTTTGAATGGTAATGGTTTAGGTAGAACCACTGAACATCACAGAACAGAGGAGCTTTGGTTACACCACCAGGTTTAAAAACCTGTAGAAATAACATGGCAGGCTCTGGCTCTGCCTGGCTGAGCCAAGATAGCTTTATTATGTGGCTAAGGAGAAAACTATGGCCCTTCCTTACAGAGTCCCAAACTCAGATAGCACAACAGCAGCTAAAGTTTGAACTACTGTTAAGAATCTGCTACTAAAACCTGCTGCATGTCTTACAGGCAGCAATCTGAGCGCATGGTGATGGGCTTGGGAGCCTGCCAAGCCTTAATTACAGCCTGGACTGCAGGATCTCTGCAACAAATAAATTAACAAAGCTTCTTGCTGACTTTCTGTTCCCTGGTCATCCATAATTTCCCTACAATATATTATTAGAGTAATGGCTATAGCATCACTCTCAGTGGAGACACTCACAAGTGATTGCATTCCTTCAGATTTCTTGTTTGGAAGAAGCTGTCTAATTCTTGGGAAAGGATACAGTTCCTTTGTGTTTAGGAGCAACCTGTTCTTCAAATGGCAAACTTACAGCAGAATGTTAGCTGATAAACACTTAGGGTAGCATTCAGTTCCCAAAACATGTGTCTATTAAACCAATTTAGGTGCCTTAAGTATCTGCATGTGTCTGGAAAATAAATATAAAGTCCTTTAGCAGAATCTTGATTTTCTGAAACAAAAGCTGCTGGCCAGATGAGAAGCTGCAGAACAGCTCATATTGTACCAATGCCTATATTCAGACAACTGTGAACCTCCCCTGATGTCTGATCCCCGCTTCTGAATCCATGGAAATTGATGAAAGGCAATCCTTCATATACTCTCATTCAAATGCTGTCAGTAACACATTTCCACTAGAATCTACTTCCCTCTTTCCCTCTGCTATTTTTAGAGATGGCAGTTCCTCAGACAGATGGGAAGCCTCTTGCTCTGGCTAAGCCTATTTTGGAAAAATTTCTGTGACTGTATCCAGTGTGTCATAAAGATGTTTGAATAGTAAGCTTTCTGAAGGGCTTTCCAATAAATTATCTCAAGTTTTTGGCTTTTACTGGGCTAATGTGTGCCTATGCTGTTTGAAAACCAACCAAGAGCTTAACTGACCAAACGGTAGGCTAATAGTCTCTCAGATACAGCTGTGAAAATTCCGTTCTTAAACACTGATGTCATCCTTTATGATTCATTTTATGGAAGACAATAATTGCATTGGAATAGTTTATCCTTTTCCCAAGATCCTGCTAGGAGTTATGTCAAACAGAGCCTGATTTAATTGTGAGTTCTTTTTGGACATCTTTCTTTGGACTTCCAGCTGCAATGTGAAAGTATCAGGATCAGAAAGTCCTCTTACTTTTTTCTTCCTGCCTAAGACAAATAAAGTTTAGCAATAAAAATCTAATTTATAAAAAGCACCAAGATGGCACAACTGAAAATTCCCTTTCTTTTGCCTCCAAGATTTGCTACAGGGTAGAACAGCCTTCAAAAGTCTGTGAATATAAGCCTCTGAATTCACCGATCCTCCAGATTTCAACCAGCTACAGGACCAATATGTACCTCCATAGGCTTATAAGATGCAAACCTACTTTAGGAAAGTAGAGATGACAAAATTTTGCTGTCTTCTTCAGATAAACTCTTGGAAGAACAGTGCTCTATCTTCAGCAGAAAAGAGTGGCTTGTATATTCAGTCTGTTCTCTGTGAAAAAAAAAAATCGGATTTGCCAGTTTGTGGTCAACATGTGAGCTGTGAAGAATTGTTCCTGGGTCTGACAACAGAGTTAAACACAAAGGTGGAAAATTTTTTTACAACAGAAACATTTTCCGTAACTTTACAGAATCCACTTACCAAAGATGTATATGCTACCAAATTTCTGTTTAAGGTTCTCTCCCTTCTCTGAACAAGATACAACTGAAAGAATTTCAACTCGATAAATCATGTCTCTCTAGAGAGAAACCAGAAACACAGATGTAAGTTGAAAGACATCCTAGCCCTCCTTTAGAATAAGAAAAACATTGAAAGAAGTTGAAAATGTGTAACATCCCAGAAACAAAGACAATGCAATTTTTAAATTTTGAAGTTTTGCCAAGCACAGTATGTTTTCTTAGATATAAAAGAGAGAACAGATGTAAGTTTGATCTTGCTTCTCAAACAGGTTAACTACTTATGGTCTTAACTTTTAAGAGAATCTAGTAAAAAATTTGTTCATTCTAATCAAGGATAAATGTCCTCTTTGTTACTTAATTTCCATAAAGTACAGAGGGGCTGTAAGACAATGAGAAGATGGCCTTAAGATAATAATATTATAGTCATAGATCAGAAAATGCTGGTCCAGTTTTTTGCTAAATTAGTATGTTGGAGCCTAAATTAAGTGAAACAATTTTGTGTATTGAAAAAATTCTCAGAACATTTGACAATACAAATTTGGTAGTTCTTGAAAATTAGGTATACTGCTGTGAATGAGTAATTAGATATAATTAGATAACAAATTAATGAGCTGAAAAGCTTAAAAGTAATGAAGAAAAAATATAGCCCAAATGAATTACAGAGAAATACATAGATGAAAGAATGAAATATGCAATGCTCAATAATTTTCAAGTATTTTAAAACACAATTACAAGTATTTTATACCTGTTGAATATTCTTTTATTTATTTAATAGGCAACATCATTTTTGATCTGCTTTTGTATTCTTCGCAATCTTCTAAGCTGAAAGTAATAGTCTATCTCTTTGTGTGGCATGGACGTAAACTGAAGGTTATTTCTTACACCTGCTTGAGCATGCATGTCTGTGTGTGGCTGTGCACATGTATTCACTCACATGCATATGCAAGAACTTGGATTTCAATTTCATATCTCATCCAGCCCCCATAGATGCGCTCCAAGTTCTGCCTGCCTAAATCATGTCTACATTGCTCTAACATAATTACTATGCATCCATTGCTGTTTTGCTTGGTGAAGATTGCTCATATGTGCTGCATACTGATTCAGGAAACCGCCACCATTGGTGGTGAACAACTAATCTATTTCAAGCATTTTTGGTCTCACTGTAAACGCAAAAAAAATATTTTACTAATGTTTTCTGCTAGATAAGAAGACATTTTTGTCTTGTAAATTTCTCTTTTTTTTCCTCACATTACTTCAAATGCCAGTAGATAGAGTTACAATGCTCTTAAACACTGCAAAATTTCCAGAAAGATTAATACTGTATCTTTCACAACAGATTTTATATTAATAGAAAATAAAAAAATAAATACTACTCAATACTGAGATATAGGGAGATGTATAACATCCCAAATCAGTGCATGCAGATATGAATTATGAGCCTGATCCAAGTCAAAACTGTCTTTTCAGTTGACTGAGCAGTGCTACTACTCTAATCTAATGCCAGTTTCACAATATTATTTGGAAGTGCAGAATAAACATGATACCCAGAAGGAACATTATTTCGCACACATATATTCATGTTGATACATGAATAGACCAGAATATCTTTTTTATTTTCATACTCCCTGGGTATCTTTCCACTGAGTTACTTTTTATTGTCTTCCTCACAGGAGGTGCTGCTATTTCTTGCAAGCTTCACCTTCTGCATCTCCTTTCTAGATAGTACTTTATTTGCCTGAATGCAGTTGCTCACTAGAGTCATGGTTGCCATTACTCCTGAACATAATGCAAAAAAAAAAAAAAAAAAAGGGAAAAAAAAAAAAGGAGAGAAAATATATTCAGTTTAGACAATATCTCCACTGTATTAACTAACAACATCTTAGGAGTCTCACCCTTTCTTTGAAAAGAAGCTCCTAATTTTTGTGTGGGAGGCGAAGTCCTCTTATCTTACCTTTTAATACTCTTATCTCTTACCTTTATTTTGTAGAAGCATATTGCTTCTCCTACCATAAAGTCTCTCTCCTTTTATCTTTCTACCTCAACAGTTCCTAACTGGTTGCAGACTTAAAGTATTATAAATGAATCCGCCTACCTCTTCGTTGTAGTCTGCTAAAGTGAAGTTGTCATGTTTATTAATTGCTTCTCCTTTTCTTGCTTACTGCAGACAGAAGTATTCAAATCTGAACAGTTTGCCCATAAAAGATCCATCAGCTCATCAGATCTGATCATTAAGTGTGGAGGCAGATATAGGTTGGTGCTATGTGTGCATTTGTGTATATGGACCACATACTTTCGTAGATCAATCTGTTAGCCAACATTTATGTCATTCTTCTCACTGGACTGATCTTTTGTGGTCCATTCCTCCTTAACTAAATGAGGGAGAAATGTTGCCTTGAATAAAGGCTTTTAAAAAGTGAATGAATGGTTTGTGTTGTACAGCTGCATAAGGCGATTCACTAAATAAAGGTATGTATCTCTGACGATGTAGCTGTTATGCCTATGTTTTTGGGTTTGTGAAGTTAGGAAGGTCTAAAGATGTTTATCTTGACATCTCACTCACACATATCACCTCTTAATAATCTGGAAAAAAATAATACAAAATAATTAGCTGTTAAAGGAAAAAATGTGTAGAGAATAATAAACCCATACAAATTATACAGGTAGGGCTTAGTTTCTGGAATGATATTTCAAAAAACAGAAGTCACTAGGTCAGTTTGAATAAAAAGAAACTCAATTTGGCATCTTTTGGCAGACAAAGCTCATCGGAATGTGCTCTGTAGGGAAGATGCACAAATGCATCAGGCAGAAACTTCTATTCCCCACAGGAAAATATTCCCTAAAAATATAATCTGGTCGCACAATGGAAGCATGTCAGGCTCTGGTAGGTTTCTCTAAGTTACGTTAAATTATTTTTCTCCGTTATAGTGAGTCCAATGGGTGAGGTATTTAGGAGATTTGAAATATAAGAGTGAAAAGTTTATGCTGATAAAGCAAATGACTTTGGACATTTAGGTACTGACAGTAGTAGCCTACCACTTGGTATCCTTGAATGCAGAACTATTACAGGATCAAACTATTACACTGGTGTTTGCAATTGATAAATAAAGCTTCTTGCCATACGTGAAAATAGTTTGACCTTATTAGAGAAATCTGCCAAAAAGGTCATTGTGAAAGATAAATCGTTCTTGAATTTTTCACGTGTGCCTATCTGTATGGCAAGAATATTTTCCATTTATGTACCCTAAATGATTCCCATTCAGGATTTCCTTAAAAGACTGCAACAACTCCCCTTTGGGACAATTTTCTAAAATATAATCCTGATGTATAAAAAGGAGATATGATTTGTATAGAGACATATAGGAAAGACTTAGCATAGCATTCAAAAACTCTGGATTCTGGGGCTATGTCTGGAATAGAAAGTCTACAGTTTTACTAATTTGGAAAGTAAAATAAATTAAAATATCACTATCCCTGTGGAGAGCATAATTGTTCTTCAAATAGGCAAGAAACATTAGGATTTCAAAAGCATGACTATTTTTTTCTCAAGGGAAAAATGATTAAACGAAGCAAGATAGTCTTTCATAATCTATTATTCATTGGAACATATTTCTACTTCCTATTATTGCCCTTAGATATTGAAAATGAATCAACATTTGTAGGAAATTATTTGCATTTTTTGTTAAGGTGCAATTACTGGACAGCATAATAGTAATACATGTACTATTTTGCAATACCTGCTAAATGGCCCACCTCAGGTTATTCTGGATTGATGGCCATTTTTCACTAATGCAGTGGGGCAAAGCATTTAAACCCCAGCCTAAGAAAGCAATCAAGCTGGGGGCAGTTAAATGCTTAAATGCTCTCCATCACAAGTTTAAACTGCTCAAAGACATTTCACTAATTTGGAGACCTGTAGTTCACTAATGAACGTACTCAACATTACTTTTGGGCAACATTTCTCTATCAAAGCACAGCTCATTAATGACATGAGAGAAGTCTACAAAACTGAGAGGATGATGTGATCATTGTTTGTTTTTTCTGTGGCAGCCAGACTGTAAAGGTCTCTGTATGTTTTGATATCAGGTCATTCTAGCAATAGGATTATTGTTAATTCTTCATCCAGCTAACCAGCAATTTACACCAAATGTCAGAGTAGATGTGTTTCAAAAGAGGACTCAAATTGGCATAATATATTTTTTCCTTTTTGTGGTTCATCTGGGCTCTAAATTATTTAAATAATGTTTCTAAAATGGTGATAGGACTCATTTTCAATATAGCTAAAACCTAAGGCTGGAAAATTGCTCTTCATGGGTGTTACAAGTTATCCCATCTTTGGGATGTTTTTCTTTGATTTCCTGCAGTACTGAATTTTTGGGGATCTCCATTATGCATATCTGTGGTTGTAGACATTACTTGTATGTTTCTGAATCTGCTTAGGTACTCTTTCTGAGTTCCAAAAACATGGACAAATTCAATTAAATTGACGGACAGGAAGTGTAATGAATTTATGTGAGAAGATGGAAAAGAAATTGAGAAAAAAACAAGAAGCCCTATAAGTTTAACGAAAAATATTAGAAAAAAGAATTGTTCATAACAATAAATTGAATCTAGTAAATTGGTAAATATCAAAGTGAAGAGATTAGCATCATATATACTGAATATCTTTTCAAAAATCAAGAAGAAAGAAACTATCCTGTTATATGATCACAATATCTTATGAAATAATTTTAAGTGTTATTACTTAACTGGCTGAAGTGAATGTTTTCATCATTATCTATCATATATATTAAACTGGCCTGTGTTCAAATTTATTCTGTTGTCCCAAAATACAGAGGAAATATTTGTTATTTGTTTCACAATGGTTTGGAAGGTTCTTCAGAGGCAATGAAGAACTGGTGAAATATGAATAAAGGATTCTTTAAAAATGCTCTACCTCATCCAGGTATTAGACTTTACAGGGGTAAAATGGAAAAAACAGATTGACTTTTTTGCTCCCACAAATCTGACTGTCAACCTATCAGGCTGCTAAATTTCTTTTCCTTTAACCCCCAGTGGAAGTTCAGCTAGGTGGTTTCTTCGTCGTAGTACTATCAACAGCTGTTATTGGGGCAATAGAACAGATTATCCTTAACTTTCTGATTTGGTTTCACCATCCATTTTCCTGTTACATGGAATCACACAGAATATGGCTGGTGAAATGAATTTAAGGATACATTGCAAACTAAAACACTGTCATGAACATATTAAGTTTTGCACCAGTGATGCAGAAGGTGATCTAATCACCTTATTAATACATTTAAGCATGTTAAACCACTGTATATGAGTCCAAAGAGAGTTTTTTGCATTTTATTTGCAAAATTAAAAAAAATTAGGAATTAGCCTACAGGCTGGAGCCAGACCTGGTCAGTAGCACAGATGTGGTGATATTCAGCTGCTCAGGGTTTTTTTTCTTTCAGATATTTTTACTTTTATATGTATATATATTTATTTATTTATATATATATATAATTTTTTATTTCATTCTATTGCATTTTATGAAATGCTCACTGATGCAACCCTTGGCAACTTTTGGACAGCTTTTGGTAACTTCCACGTGACAACACACAACTGTACTGCTTGTGTGTAAAGAGTTTAATATTTTATAACTCACGTTTGCTAGCTAAAAGATGCAAAAAGGTATGAATGTAAAAGCACTCTAAATTACTGAGACATAATTCCCCTCCCCTTGTTTCTCAGTGAGTATCAAATGTAACACTTGTAGACAAGTGCAATTTGATGTAAACAATAACACAAGAAGTCAGCTTGCACATCATCTCTAAATTAGGCCTTTATTGGTGAGTTTAGGGAAATTAAAATGAGAAAAGAAATACTAAATTAAATTGGAGAGAGCTTAAGCAGTTATAACTTGTACAGTAAGTGGCATGTAAGAAACGTGTAAATATACCAATTTATATTTTTCAGTAGTTTCACTTAGGATTATTGGGGTTAATTTATAACTCCATCTACGAGTTTGGTTACTGGCTTATGAATTGGTTTTCATTTCATCCTTCAATTTTTGCTTGTTTATAACAGCTGATGTTAACAGAAGTGGGGTCATTTTTCTTGTACTTTTCCTACGGAATAAAATGACAGATGCAGCTTTAATTTCACAACATCTATAAGGGGATAGCAGAGCAGATTAGCATCTCTATCAATATGGTGATTTGTCACAATGCTTCTGAATCAGTCTTTCATTTAGTTTGGATTATATATCAACTGAGAAAACTTGAGGTCCCAACCTTCTATCTTCTGATAAGAGATTAAACAGTAATGGGGTCACTCTGGTTGTACTGTGAATTAGGATTGGTTTAGTATGCTATTGAATTCTTTTTTTTTAATAATAGCTTGCAGTTGTCAACAAATTTCTGAATCCAGCTAGCAGATTTTTAATTAATTTCTTCTTTCTGCTGGAGTGTTGTACCTGTCCATTTCTACAGGAACCTTTCAGAAACTCTCTAAAACCATCTTAGAAAATATTTAGGTCACTATTTCCTTCTCCGAGGTGGAATTATGCAATGTTTATGGATCTGTCTCCACCACCTGAGTTTATTGATGTTTTTACTCTTTGGCACAAATTAGCAAAATTTGATTTTATTTGCCAGCATTTTCATTTAAAACATTAAAGAGGCCAAATTAAAAAATTGTAGTTCAGTTAAGTAGTGAGATGCTTACAAAAGTTCAGTATTTAACTGTCCTGGGATGTTGACTCTAATGTTTTATGTCATTAGGTTTCCAAATATTTTAGGAAGAATAATGCTGAGATCTAATGGCACAAAATCTGTACATAATTACAAAACAACTCTTAAGCCTAATTCTTAAACTGTAGTAATTGATCCTACAGTGAGATTTATTCAGTAATCATGGAAGCCAACAGCATTTACAACTAGAATAATTAAAGTAAATGAAGAGGAAAATTGTATTCTGTATAACATTTAGTTCATTATAGGCTTAAACAACTATGCCAATCCATGTTCATCAATATAAGTTATGATGCTCACAGACATAATTAAATAAAAATGTTATCACCAAGAAACAGTTCATGTAACACAAGCGTAGAAATTGTTCTATTATAGGAGTTTTGCATTTTTAAAGGTTTTATTGGCAGTGCTCAAGAATTTGAGTAGAAGAAGATAGTATAGAACTTTTATATTTCTTTTTTTCCCCCACTAGTGTTCATAATATATAATATTACAGCCTTTTCTTCACTCTCTGCTGCTGGGTCTTACTCCCTTCTGTGATGATTCTTGATTCCATACCTCATTAAGTGCCTCTGTGGCTCTTTATTTGTTCAGTTAAAATCTCACTGGAGTTCATTAAACCACATTAAACATCACTGATGTTTCTGAGGGAATTGCAGCATAAGATGTGCAAGAGGCTAAAAGGAGATTTTGTAATTTTGCATGGTACATATAAGCAAGGAGGTCCATAAGGTGTGTCATAAAATGTGCATCATGTTGCCTACATATCCGGTTGTTCTATATCTTCCCAGGATCTTAAAATCAGAAAAATATGCAGGCTTAGAAATTTTTTTTGAGGTATCATAAATGATGGATTGAATTTTTCATTAACTGAAACTTCCAGATACAAAGATTTAATAGCTTTTTGATGTTTGCAGATACTGTCAAGAGGAATATGGGTCAAAGAATATAATCATACAATTTAAATATTTTCCTGTACATAAGAAATTGATTCAGATGCTTTTCTAATAGTCCTATTAGCATTGAATATATGAGGCATCTTAAGAGGTTCTCGTGAGGTACAGAAAAAAATATCCTTAATTTGCTAGTGTCAACAGCTTTTGGTGGAGTGGAACAAGAGAGAACAATTATTCATACCAACATTCTTTTCAAAAGAAAGGAACAGTGGATGAAAATAATTAACCACATATTTACCTGAATATTAAAATATTGCCTGGTCAGGTGTTTCAAATATGACAGATGAGTTCAAAATCTCCTCAGGTAGAGACAAGAATTGAAGTACAGTTCTCTGTATCCTTGATCAATATCCCTAGACACTGTTCTTCTGAATAAAAGGAAAATTACTCATTTGGCTTTTTGGTGATGCTAGTGATTTCTTTATTTTGTTTCTTTCACAAGTACTTGGTGTGGTGGTATTGTTTCAGATCAAAACACTTGATTTCTGTGGAAGTATATAGTAATTCTTTTACAGTTATTTACTTCGGGGGAAGAAAAAAAGCAAAGCAAAAATAAATTTTGGTCAATTTTATTGTAGCTTCCTTCTCCGGCTTTGGGTTTTTTTCTTTTTGGTTTTTTGATGTTGGTATGTTTGGTGAGTTGCAGCAAAAAATAATAGTTACAGCTTCACTGAGATGTCATTGTGGAGGGTTGACCTTGTCTGGACATCAGGTCCCTACTGCACAGCTCTATCACTCCCCTTCCCAGCTGGACAAGGAGGAAAAAAAGATGGAAAACCACTTGTAGGTTGAGATAAAGCAGTTTAGTAAAGCAAAAAAAAAAAAGTTTGCATGCACAAGCAAAGGGGAAAAAAAATGTTTATTCTGTCCTTTCCATCAGCAAGTAATGTTCAGGCACTTCCCAGGAAGCGGGGCTTCACACATAGCACTGTGCTCCAGAAAGCAAACATTGTAAATAACAAATGCCCCCCATTCCTCCTCCTTTCCTTTGCTCTTATATCTGAGCTGATATGAAGTGGTGTGACATATCCCTTTGGCTGATTTGGGTTCTCTGGCCTAGCTGTGTTCCCTCCCAAGACCCTGCCCACCCCCAGCCTACTGATGGCAGGGGAATGTTGAGAGACGGCGCTGATGCTGTGCTGGTGCTTCTTAGCTGTAGCCAACACACTGATGTGTTATCAACACCTTTCCAGCTTTCAATGCAAAGCACAGCACTGTGAGGGCTGCTATGGGAAAATGAACACCATCTCAGCCAGAGCCAATAAAATCATGAAAGACATGTAATTATTAACTTTACAGGGAATAGAAAAAGTCACAGCAGGGCAGTAAAACACCAAAGATTTTGTCAGTTCGTTGGTGCTGATGATAAACCACTAAACAAATTGTGACACAGGAAGGTTCTCCTACAGAAAAGACAAATAAAGTACTGTATACCACCAGAGTTATGTCATGTGCTTCACAGACAAACTATTTCAGAACTGCGTGAGAGAATTTTACCCATGTGAATTCAATCTGAAAGCAGCCTACAGAAGGTTGTAAAGATTTTCTGAGGTAAAGATTTTACATATTTTCGTTCAAATTTCTGTAGTATCTGACTTTCAGTTCTGATTTAATCTTTCTTTAGGTGTAATTAGGTATATTTAGGCATATATTTAGGTATATGTAGCCATATTCTATGAATCTGTGATTCTATAATACAGGTTAAATGCATATAGGGTCAGCTGCAATTATATAGTTCTTTGACTGAAATTTTGCTACTTAATAGCTCTTAAAAAGCAAACATTCTAATGGAGATATACTGAGTTGCAACAGTAGTTAAAACAAAGGTTGAAGAGGTTAAAGAGGACATCAAATCTAATTGCATCAAAAGGAACAAAGTTAGGCAAATATATTAAGGATTAGATCATGGCTTAACTCTATTTTCTTCACTGAATTTAAAAATGCATTATTACTTCTTTTCTATATCCATAGTGTAATAGTGTTTTCCTCTAAGCACATTGTATACTTTCCTACATTAATTCCAACGACACATAAATATACTCGTAGAAGTACAAACAGAAAGAAATGAGCCTCAAAATACCTCAGTCCACCCTCGCCGTTTTTTTTAAGCACAAAAAAAGTGAGGCATAGCCAATGAAAGTGAGCAATTTTTTAAAATCACTATTAGTATGAAGAACATACTGCAACAAGACTTTATAACTAAAATGAGTAATGACAACATATGCATTTACATTGGGATAAAAATACATAGAGAAATCTTCATACTCAGGGCAAAAATCAACTACTAAGAAAATGAATTTTTAAAAAAATCTTCCCCTTTTGGCAGATCAATACATGTAATGAAACTCACATAACTATCCCCTGAAGTCAGCAAAACTGATGTCTACAAACCCACCAAATCTTACTGAATGCAACAGCTAGAGAGAGAAGAATTGTACTACTACGAGAAAGTAATTGACAAAATGAAACCATGCATGATAAGAGAGTTAATGGATGCCAAGTTCAGAGTTGGACAAAATAAATTTGGGCCCTTGGGGGGATCTGTGTACACTTGATACTCACATCAAAGAAATTAATAAAAATACATATAGAAGAAGAGGTCCAACTCACATCCAGTTTAACTGATTTCGTCAAGATGTGTTTGTTCAGGCAAACTATGTGGTCCACACGTCATCAGCCTGCTAAGTGAATGCCAGGAAGTATCCATCCAAGTGGACATCATCTGTCACGATGCTCAGGAGACACATACCAAAATTTAGATGGTGCTGGAATGTAGAATCACCAGATTGCACTTTATGTCTCTATAAATTTGAATTTCAGCATTCTGCATCTTGCCCATGGAATTACTGCAAATACAAAAATAGAAGACATGGTTGGTTTATATATAGTAATAGTGGAGAAAATTCTTGGAGGCTTTTTGGGGGACTTGGGGTGGTTTTTTGTGGGTCGTTTTTTCTTTCTATTTTTTAAAATCAGATTTTAAAAACCAAATAATTTTGGGATAAATAACGCAGGTATAGCCTTATTCCTTACTTATGTCAGAGGATGGAGGGATGGAGCTAAGTCTGAACTTTATTTCTTTTCCCCATTCCTCTGATATTGGTTTCAGATTTTACTTTGTGGCATTGAGCATTTTTTTATAAATCAATATTATAGCACGATTTTTAATGTAACCTGCATAAGACCAGCAGTATTTTTTTAAGCAATAGTGTTTTTTTAACTGTTTTTGTATCTGATTTCCTGATCAATGGGCCACTGCAGAAATGAATAGATTTCAAACAATTGGGAGGGCGAGTGGAAGAAATATGAAGCATAGCCTGGAGAATTTCACAAACCCTAGGAAGAGTTTCTCATCTATCAAGTGATTTTAAACATTACACATCTAAAAAATTCATGTTTTCTGGTATTCACTTTATTTGCTGTGTTGTTACAGTCCTGACCCAGGGATCCAGTGCATTTTAATTTGACTCTGCTTGGATTCACATATACTAAAAGTAGCAGAAACAATAAATCTTGCTGCAATTCATTGCCAGGTTTATACTTTCATATTAGAAAAAAAAAAGTTGTATATTTCATAAGCATTCTACAGAAAGACATTACCATGTTGGTAGCTGGTAACAGAAGTGCGATGTTGAGTTTTGTGTTGTATTTGGAAAGAGACAAAACTTGTCAAAGAGCATAAACTTCTTAAATAATGTTTAGCCTTTGCTCTTCTGTGTAAGCTTGAAATCTAAGTACACTTTTTTTACATTCTTATTTTAATCATGTGAGGTGCTTATAACCTATTCGGAAAAAAGATGCATTCAAAATATGAAATGCACATCTCCTTTTACTGAAAACTGAGGATATTTTCCAGAAACAATGCCTTGTGAATCTAAAACCAAATGAGCTAAAATTTTGATTGAGCTCAAGAAATTTTATGTCATATTTTAGTTGCAGTGCTTAGTGTATGAAATGAAATTTTATTAAAATAATAGTAATAATAAAACACCGGTAATATTTGAACTGATTATAGTTTACATTATGCAAAGGATAGATATGGGTAATATTTGATCTGCTGAATATTAGGGTTTTTGAGCTTCATTTAGGTGTCCCTCAAAATATCACCTTGAATAGTTTGAAAAATTTGGAATACCACATATTTTGGTAATATGATTTTGTTGAAATGATAAAAAAATTGTGACCTTCAACACATATTTTTCTAAAAAGCCACACCCAATTTATTAAAAATCAAACTTAAAGTATTGATTTCCTGTCATTGTATCAGTGCCATAAATTTACATGCTTTGTAATTACATCTGCCAAAATATTTTCAGAATGCACTAATGACAATCCAAATAATATCTGGGAATTGAGAGAAAATAAGAATGATATAAAGAGTTCAGAGCAAATATATTTATTATGGCTTCACTACTACTTTGCGGCTTCAAATGTTGCAACCTTACTAAGAACCTTAAGAAAACAAAAGAATTTGATAATGAAATTAAAACTGGTCTTGATGCACATGTACTAAAAGATTACTATGATTACTGTGTCATCTCATCTGATCTCTTGCATAAAATGGGCTAAAATAGTCTTAATAGGTTTAATTTCTATTTGAAACTTTTTCCCCCCAGAAATTTATTTAATCTTGATATAAGTACTTCAAGTGATTCAAAGTCCACTGAGCCTATCTGAAGCCCCAATAGCTTGAGAGTCATTATGATTAAAAAACCCCAAGAAACAAACACAAAAAAATTACAATGCCTTACTTTAGTTCTTAGCTGATCTGCCTAAAACTTTCCTTTGCTTTTTTTCCCTATATTATTTTCTTCCCATTTGAAAAACAGTGTCAGAAATCTCTTCCCAGTGTGCATATTAACAATATTACCTGCCCCCTACTCTTTTATAGGGCAAATTACACAAGCTGAGCTTAGTGTTTCATAAATTAGTTTATGATATGATGCATTTTCCAGGACCCAGATCACTATTGTTAATACCCTTTTCTGAATTCATTCCAATTTTTCAAAAATCATAAAATACCTCCATTAAACTTCTAAATATTATTAATACCTCTGTTCTTATGAGTAGTGTTCTGCATATACATAGACATATGGTCAGTGGTTATTCTTCAGTGTTGGAACATTCACAGTATCTGCCACCTGCATTGCTAAAGGCTGAAGAGCCTTATGGGATCAAAAGCACTCTCCTTCCCTCCCCTTTCATGGGATTTTTTTTTTATTTTCATGAATATGAAATAAGGATTTTTCTTTCAATAAATATCATGTTATATATGTCCATTCACAGCACACACAACATCAATTCTTCAGTTTTTTGGTTATTTTTTTTAGTACCATAGCTTACAACAGTGGCTGCTTTCAGTATCTGGAGAAAGGAATTTAGTCTTTGAATAAATTCCATTTAATATTCTTTAAAAACAAAAAGTTATATCCAATGCAACAGTTTTCAATCTATTTCACATATTGGTAAAGACACTATAAAAACAATTTTCTTATTCTTTTTTTTTGTGGTGCTGAGTCATAAGTTTTCCTCAACAAGGACAAGTTCATTCTGGTTTGGGATTTTTTTTTTTCCATGACAGCTATTTGAAGGTTTTCCTAGTTCTCTAACTTTTCCTAGTTCTCTTTGCTGTATATTGTAATAAATTTTGGCTGACCTATAAGATCTCTTATGGGGAATGATTTCTTCACTTCTCCCATTTCTGTTGTCTGAGGCTTGTTCTCTAATATTCATCTGTTTCTTAACTGGATGTAATACATGTGGATGCCTAAATATTTAAAATTCCACTATAGATGACTTTAGATATTGGCTTAATTCTTTTTGTGAAAATGTCTTTCAATAGACCAAGAGGACCCAGTACTCGTCTCCCCATACTTGTTATAATGTATTTTATTCTGAAAATGACTGCTAAAATTGCTTCAAAAATACCAATTCAAAAAATTCCAGTGAAACTACCGCAGAATAAGCAATACACTGTTTTATTATGATGGTATTAAGACAGCAATTCTTCAAGTTTCATTCAATATTCAATATCTATGGCTTGATTGTAACAAGGATAATATCTATATTTCCTCAGCTCATTTCATACAGCTGACTTTAGACTCCCAAAGTAGGTAAGATATCATTTAAAGTAATATAACATGCTTCCTATAAGTTTCAACACACTGAACTAATGAGAAAAGTCTATTGGGAAGTGTGAGAGGAGATGTTACTCAGACTTGGAGAGTGTCATTAGCACCCTGTTTGTGACTTTCTCACTCTAATTTGCTGTCTTGAAGTGAGAAAATGTTGGATTTCAGGTTCAAGGTAAATTTAATGCTCATGGAAATGATAAACCAAAGGGTAGGAAGTGCCATCATTACCTTCCACTGAGCTTCTTGTTATTCTACCTTTTCACCTCTGGCCTCTCTTTGATTATTGTCTTTTCTTATACTCTGTTTTAAAACTAATATGTCCCTCACAAGTCAATCTCTTTTCTTTATTTCAGTCTTTTACTTAGAGATTTGGCATTTCTTCATTGACCAGGTTACTTTTCATTTTCACTACGGATTTCAACACTCACAAAATATATAGAAAGGGGAGAAGGATTACCATCAAAGAAATTGTGCAATTTAATAAAGCAAAGTAAGGACAGAGATAGGCTTCAGGATCCAGGTAGAATATTCCAGAAGGACATGGGACCAAGCTCATCGCTACAGATGAGAAGAAAAATGTATAGGCCTATTAAACACTATGTGTGGCTATGCTTTTTTGGAATCTCAAACTGCTTAAATTAACAACAGCTGACTTACTTCTAATAAGGTCCTAGGGATTACAGATGCCATAGAGAGATTGGCTTATTGTTCAGCTTTTCCTCTAAACTATCTTCTGGTTCCTTCCTTGTTACATCAAGTATTTTTTGTTGTGTTTTTTTTTTTTTTTAAATCTTTTACTTTTTACAGATTTTTTTTGTAGCATTGGTAATGTTCTTCTTCAAGCCACAAGCTTCTTGCTGTTTCTGCCACATCAGTTTGTACAAACAGAATGTCACGATATAGCCCGGAAGCTGTCAATTCTTAAACATTCTACGTAATTATTTCACTTAATTATATGACAATAGAGAACATAAGAGTAAGGTCTCTGAACAACATGCTGACCCTACTGTACCTGGCCTAATCTGTAGTATAGCTCCATGATCAGGTGAACTTTACTTCTTCAAGGTTCCAACATTGAAAATTGAAACATTTCTAATTAGAGGATTGATCTATTTCTTTGGTGTCTACGTAGCAATTCGCTTATGCAAGTGTAATGTATGCATATCTGGAGTAGCTTCTTTTTAAAGATGAATAAATCTACTCCTTAAAGTCTTTCAGGATAGAAGAAGAAAAGAAGTTCTCATTTGAAGGCTTATGGCTAGTTGCTTACAGTGTTTTAAAATTGTGTTGCTGGAATATGCAATAATTTAGAATCTCTGAACAGAACTTTCCTGTTTTGGATTGCAATGTCGTATAATATGGTTTAATCCATTCAAGTAAGCCTTTTAGGAACAGAATGTGACCAGGCTGACCAGGTTGTAAGCTGAGTTCCATTCCAGGGGGAATTAAATTCATCAAGTCATAAACTCTTGGAAAACAAGGATTGCAATAGAACTGTTCTAGTAAGCGTAGCTATAATTACTCTTTAAATAATGACAATGGCAAAGTAAAATAACAGGTTTAACACACTTCTCCAGTAAAAAGGGAAATCTGGCTTCTCTGTCTCTAGTGGTAGTGAGTAAGTTGAACATTGAAGAAGGACCAAATATCTTTTTTTTTTTAGAACCTAGATGTGGCAGCATCTGTATGGACATTCTGTACTCCCTTTCTGCTGTTTAGCTCACCTTTGGAAAAACCAGCATTGTAATCGTGTAATTGTAGTATTATACAGTGCCTAAAGGTTCTTGTAATTTTTAAAGATTTGTGTTTCACAGCTCCTAATTCCTTTTTTTGCTATTATATATATTACCTTTGTTCTTCATTGAGATGACCTGCATGAGGAAGCTCACTGCAGTGCTAGTTAATATTTGATAACATCCCGTTGTTTCTTTTAGTTCTTCAATAGATGTGGAAAAGCAATAATATCAGTGTCAGAAAAGATATCAGATAAAGACATGACTAGTTAATGTTTTATGGGAAAGATACATTATTTATTACAGAAAAATAACAGTCTTCACAGAATCACTGAATGGATGAGCTTGGAAGGGACCTCTGAAGGTCATATGGTTCAACATCCTTGCTACACCATGTTGCCAATACCATGCCCAGATAACTTTGAATACCTCTAAAGATGGAGACTCCACAATTTCCCTGGGTAATCTGTCCAGCGTTTGGTCATCCTCTCAGTAAAAAATGTTTCCTGATGTTTAGAAGAATCCTCCCATGTTTCAGTGGGTCCCTATTGCTTCTAGGCACATCTCTAGGGTCTGACTCTATCCTCTTTTCACTCTTCCTTCAGATATTTGTACCCAGTGATGATATCACCCCTGTGCCTCATTTTCTCCAGGCTGACCAGTCCTAGCTAACTCAGCTTTTCCTCATGTGGAAGATATTCCAGTCCGTTAGTCATTTTAGTGGCCCTTAGCTAAACTCTGCTTCCAGTAGCTCCACCTCTCTTTTGTACCAGGGAAGCCAGAACTGGGCACAGTACCCCAGGTGCGGCCTCACCAGTGCTTAGTAGAGGGGAAGAATTGCCTCCCTTGATCTGCTGACAGCAGTCCACTTAAAGTAGCCCCGGATACCATTCACCTTCTTTTCACACAGAATCACAGAACAGGTACGGTTGGAAGGGGCCACGGTGGGGCCATTTGGTGCAACCTCCCAATTGTTCCACAAGGGCACACTGCTGGTACATGTTCAGCTTGGTCCACCAGAACCCCATAGTCCCTTCTGTAGAGCTGCTTTCCCAGGCAGTTGCATTCCAGCATATAGCTGTGCATGGAGGTCTTTCCTGTGGGCAAGATTTTGCATTTAGCCTTGTTGAACCTCATGAGGTTCCCGTCAGCCCCTATCTCCAGTCTGTCAATGTCCTTCTGGAAGACAGCACAACCCTCTGGTGTATCAGCCACTACTTCCTGGTTTGTGTCAAATTTGCTGAGGGTCCACTCTGCCCCATAATCCGGATAATAAATGAAGATTTCAAACAGGACTGAACCTTATATTGGCCCCTGGGATACACTGCTAGTCACTGGCAACTGGACTTCATGCCACTGATCACCACTCTCTCGGCCTGGCTGTTCTACCAGTTTGCAATCCACATCACTGTCTACTTACACTGTCCATACTTCCCTAGCTTCTCCATGAGGATTTTATGTCTTATAGTGTCGAAATATCCACTGCTCTCCCTTCATCTACCAGCCTTCTATCCTCTGTTCAACCAGTCCTATCACAGGGGTAGAGCTTTAAAAGTATTGTTACATTTTCTCCTGGAAATGCAGCCTACAAATGTATTTCATTGCTACTGTTTGATAATATCCAAACCAAATGAATGTCTAACTAACTGGAATTAGTTATTTGCCTTGTTTAGGACTGAAAACCATCAATACAGTTGACATGATTTTAAGCCCAGCTGGAGATGAAACATCACCCAGCCGCTCACTCAACCCCCTCTCCCTGCCTCCTCCGGTGGAATGGGGAGGAGAACCTAAAGTAAAATGTGTATGCTGAAATAAGAACAGTTTACTATTTGGATAAAAAATTAATATAAATAATAATGGTAAATACTACTACTACTGCTACTACTACTACTGATAATATAAAAGGGAAAGAGATTAAGTGATACGATGCAGTTGCTCACCACCACTGACCGATGTCAGACCCCTTTTCCCAAACCTAGATCATCTGTCCTTCTGGATAACTCCCCCCGGTTTATATACCAGGCATGATGTTCTCTGGTGTGGAATATCTCCTTGGTCAGATTGGGTCACCTGTCCCAGCTATGCTCCCTCTCAGTTTCTTTTGCATACCCCCTCACTGGCAGAGCATGAGACAAGAACAAAATACTCCTTGACTTAACAAAACCCAAAACATCAGTGTGTTATCAACACCATTTTCATTCTGAATCCAAAGCACAGCACTGTAACATCTACTGAGAAGAAACTAACTGTACCCTAGCTGAAACCAGGAAAACAGTACAGATAAATTACACCTGACAGCAGTATACTGAATATAGCTGAGAGAGGAAGGACATAATTTACCAATGCTAGGAGTAGCACATTTTTCACCACTAAGAATTTGTCCTAAATGTAAGAGAAAGTCCACTTTTCATTTGTTTTGGGATTGTTTTATAAGTGCTTGCTTAATTGGAAAAATGATACAATCCCCTTTTTTCATAGTATTGGAAACAGGTATTTTCAAAATACATACTAAGTTATTCTTACAGCAGAAATATGAAAGAAAAGACTTTGGCATTTGTCACACTCTTAAGATAAAAAGGAATTAGATTGATTCTGCCAACTGGTTTTCTATATAAGGTCTGTAAACATTTAAACATTTAAAAATAAATGTTTCCATACTTTATTTTTGTCTCATCTTTTTCCCATGACTAGGTTCCATCATATCCAAATAGTCTGAACACTTTGTTTAGCTGGTTGATTATGATGCATAGATCAAAGTAAAGTGAGAATATGGCTAGCTCTATGACTCCCAGTAGAACAGCAAAGTTAATGTTCCCTTCCCACTATATGTTTGGCTCAGTGAAACGTAATTAAAGAATAATTAGAATCAATGTTTCCAAATGTTCAAAAATAAGTCAGTTGCACTATTGACAGCATTTTTTTCTATCATACATATTGAAAATTACCAAATAATTTTGGATTTCCTTTAAGTATAAAGTAGCATTCAATCCCAACAAACAAAGCAGCCTCATTCAGAGGGGCCTTTCCTTCAATTCCATCAGATTATTTAGTACACAAGAAATCACTTATCATGCACATAATGCTAAAATGAGAATTCAAGTCAGTACAAGTTTTAAAAATTGTGTCTACCTCCATCTGGAATTATATTTGGCAGATTCCATAGAATGCTAGGTAGTGGCTTTGGAAGAACAGCAGTTACTTTTCTTCCCTGTAAACAGTTCAAAGACCCTTTTAGCAGCTGAGATGCTAAATTAATTTCCATTATTCATCCTGCTGATGTTTGCCATATTCCATGTTTGTCCCTTCTTCCAAGGCTTGAAATCTATTATGCACAAGGTATCAACATGGGAAAGATGGAAGAATGGTTGTGATGTCTCAGTGTTACTCCTTATGGGCAAGTTTCAGTCTTGTGTTTCATTTATAGGAAGACAGTCTGCATCTGGCATTGCTGCAGCAAGTGATGACTATCACATCAAGCCACACAGCATGCAATACTTTGTTGGTTTGAAAACAGAAAGAGTGTCTCATACAGGAATTATTTCTGGAAAGGCATGGATTTACTCCTTCTAAGATACAAGCATAGGAAAAGTAGGACAGAGTCTTATTTAAACTAAGTATTTTAAATTTAACTGTTTGGTTAAGCCAAACAACCAAATATTAAGGTTTATTTAGACCTTTGATCTGTTTAATCCTAGTATTTCTTAGTTCTGAGAAAGCAAAAAGAAAAGGTACATTGTGTCTATCCCTCTACACCAGACTTACCCATGTGATGATAACTGATGGAGTTTGTGCTGAAAAGTGCCCATGTAATGTTTAACAAATAAAGCCAATTAACTCAGCTAAGTATCACTTGTCTAATCGATATATAAACTCCCTAATGCTTTTATCTTTTTTATCTCTACAAATATCCACCAACTTCTTTATGTGGATTCCTGAAGGAAGAAATAATAGTTGTATTACTCTTGCTATTTCACCTACATTTATTCAGTGTAAGAAAAAGAATCTTTCAAAGGCCAGGTTCTTATTACTTTCAAAAGTGAGGGAAAACCCTCCATTTATGTTTTACCCTGTCTATGGTGCTGAAAATTTAATTTTATTACCAAAGCATGAGCTACTACTTTGGACGTATTTGTAAGGCATTTTATTGGGCTGCCAAGACTGAAAACCAATATTTCTATCAGTACGCCATGCATATAACTTATATTTGAGCCAACTTTGTTTCATGACAGATCTTTTGGGGAACTATTAACTAAAAGAAATTAGTTTTTATGATCTTCTTATTAAATGCAGAAGATAAACTATGAAAATTCTAACTGTTTTCTGTAATGTAATGACATGAAAGTGGTTGCAGCAAGTGAAAGAACACTTATACCAGAGCTAATTGTCAAGTATCATCAAAAGCTCTGTATAGTATTGATAAAACACTTGTTTCAGAAGGACAACAACATTGGTGATCATTCTTAGGTACATTTAAATATAAAATCCTGAACTTGAAAGAGAACCATTCTGTTTTAAATACTGAATAGATTCTTGGGAGAAGGATAACTCCAGCACCAGAATATTTTTTAACTTTACATTTCATCTAACTGTTTTACATTAAATGAGAATTCCTATTTGACAATTGAAGGATTATTGAACTCTTTTAGCTACATACTAAAAGTAACAAATACAGTAAAAAGAGCCCTTTTAGTAGAAAAAGTGAATAGTCATTCAAGGGTTGATTAATGCAAAATGCAAAGATACAGTTTTCAGTTTCCTACAAGTATCATTGCTGAGAAACTGAGTGATGAATGTACCAAATATGCACAGGAATTTGCCAAATTATTTCTGCCCTTCTGATGACAGTCTTCAGTTTTAACAATACTCCTGTGGGTCCTTGAGATGCTATCACAAAAGGCAGGTAAAAATTTAAGGATTTATAAGAGCAGAATCTTCTATGTTCTCAGCTGAATTTTAAGAAACAAAATAGGCATAGGACCTTGATGCTAACTTTATCCAAATGATGCCAATGGGCTGCAAATACTTTCCTTTGTAAGCCACAGGAGCCCTTAAAGAGAGCAATACTCACACAAAGGGACTTACAAATGCTAAAACGAATGTCAGGCATAGTGACTCAAGGTAAAACTATGCAAAAAAATACAAAAAATTTTAACTTACAATACAGACTTGCATAAAGCCAACAGGAAAGAAGTCATAGCAAAACAGGGGCTAAAATAAAGTGATAGTTTTAATGACAATGTACCAAAAAGTTACCTTTACGTTAAATAGCCTCACATTAAACCCTGATGTATTTCTAACACAGACTGTTCTTAGAATGTAGAATTTTACCACTGACAAAAGCATTTCATACAACAGGAAGTAGATCCTACTATAAATGGCCGTACCATGAGGAAAACAAAACTGGCATTTATTTTTGTACTGTAGTTAAATCAGTTTAGCCAAGATCAGAAAAGTTGTTTATTTCCTAAATGAACACTTACAGATGTTATGCTGTTAAATCCTCTAAATTATTTTATGGGAAAAATTCCCTTGCTTTCCACTAATTGTAATAGTCTTTAGCAGCTGATGACAGCTGATCTGTGCATGAGTCATATTGGATATAGAACACAATTTATGTTAAGAACAAATTATGGATTTAGGCACGCCGTGCTCCTTTAAGAGTGAAGTGAATGAGTTTCAAGGTGACTTTTTTGGTCAAAGTTAACTCTAAGCACAGACAGCACAAATGATAGACAGTCTTGAAAAGGAGGGTGTTTATTTAAGTAGTGTAACATGATCTGAAGTTCAATTTTCAGTGAATTAAGTAGCCGGTTCCTGGCCGTAATGCTGGTACAAAAAGCCAGAAGGTTTGAGAAGTCCTGAAAGATACAGTTCTTTAAGAAACAAGGTCCACAGCTGTGGAGAGGGCAACTAAATTTATAAATACAGTTCTATTTTATTTTCATACTATTTGGCTTCAAAATATTGTGTTACTGTAGTAGGTAACATGAAAAATAATATTTGTGTATAATATATATGCAATTATATACAATTTGTATATAAAGTAGATACAATTTGTATACAATGCATCAACTAATATAGATAGCTACTATATTGACACAAAAAATCCAAAACAACAGAAGAAAGGGGAAGCAAAATTCTCCTTTTGACATTGCAGTGGTAGAACAGGTTTTTCTTCAAGTTGTGTAGGAAAGTCTGCAGAATATAAGAGGATATGGATTGTTAAGGCAATCATAGAATATCCTGAGTTGGAAGAGACCCACAAAAATCATCAAATCCCACTCATGGCTCTGCACAAGACAAGTCCAAAAATCACTCTGCCTGAGAGCTTTGTCCAAATGCTTCTTAAACTCTGGCAGCCTTGGTGTCATGACCACTTCCCTGGGAAGCCTGTAACAGTGCCCAAACACTCTCTAGGTGAAAAGCCTTTTTCCAATATCTCCCCTAAAGCTCCCCTGACAGCTTCATGCTGTTCCCTTGGGTCCTGTCACAGGTCACCCGCTCCTCCTCTTCCCTTTGTGAGGAAGCTGTGCACTGCGATGTGTTCTGCCCTCAGTCTCCTCTTTTCTAGGCTGAACAAGTGACCTCAGACTCTCATACGGCTTCTCCTTTAAAGCTTTCACCATCTTCATAGCCCTCCTTTGATGTTCTCTTAATAGCTTTATATCTTTCTGATATTGTGGCACCCAAAACTGTCCCCAGCACTGGAGGTGAGGCTGCCCCAGAGCAGAGCAGAGCAGAGCAGAGCAGAGCAGAGCAGAGCAGGACAATCCCCTCCCTTGCCCGGCTGGCAATGCTGTGCCTGATGCCCCCCAGGACATGGGTGGCCCTCCTGGCAGCAAGGGCACACAGCAAGGAGCTGCACTCTGGGGTCCTCAATGTCAGAAGGATAGGGAGCCTGGAGAAGAGAAGCCCTAGGGTGTCCTAGCTCCAGCCCAGATCAGAGGAAGGTGGTGTAACCATTTTATTATTTGGTACCAGCTCTCACCATGGCCAGGGGTGGGGTAAAGGGACACTCTCACTTCTGAGAAGGAGCATGGTTTCTAGATGGGAGCAAGTATGGTTGGGGTAGGCTGTGCCAGCTCCTGTCACATCAGGCCATGTCAGGCCTTGGTGAGCATTTTGCGTGCTAATCACCCTCTTTTCACAAAATCTGAAAACGGTAGAAGAGGATAATTTCTCCCACATTCCTTGTGAGGAATGAACAAGTGAACCAGGACTCTTCAGGCTGAGAAAAAGACAACTGAATAACAGTATGATAAAAAGCAAGAGTGACAGAAAGAATGTGAACAAAAAGCTATTGTTCATGCTCTCCATCTAAAAAAATATCTAGAGGTGATCATATCAAGTGACAGCTGGCATTTAAAACAAGAGAAAGAAGATGTTTCTTCACTCCTTTATTTATGTTTGAGGACTCTCTGATATAGGGACCAAATCATTTACATGAATGCAGAAAAACAGTTGGACAAACAGGGAAGGTGAAGATCACTGAGATGAATAAATTCCAGCTCTAAAGCAGAAAGTTCTTGAGATAGAAATGCCAGGCATCTGGGAGAGGGAGTTGCAAAGTACCAAGAATTCCTGCTCTACTGCCTGCTTTTGCATGTGGCATACTGGAGATGGTAATCTCTTGGTATGACATGAAATAACTATTCTTTTTGAGCTCCAGCAGACAGAGTCCTGTCTTTCTTCAGCAAGATTCAACATTTCCCCTTTCATCTACTTTCTAAATGCTTGTATAATTCCATTTCTTCATTCATTTCAAATTGAGGAACTGATTTCAAAATTATAAATCCAAAAAGCCTATTTCTGTCCTGGTCTTCTTTTATCTATTACCTTGTCTCTTTAATTACATTTCATGATCTATTGCAATTGAAGTTACATTAGGAACACCAAAAATTGCAAACTATTAAAATGATGTAATACTGTGGGGTTTATGTCATTTTTTCTCACAGTACTTTTATGTTCCAATATTTTTATTTTTAACATCTTACAGCTGTCCTCAAATTGAACCATGTGGAGATTTTGCTAAGTGAACAACATATTCACTATGACAATTCAAACAATATTTAATGCCATTTTCCCCCCAAACTGAGAATGATAGAATACATGCCCTGTAACCCCATTATTTCATTATGCACAATATCCACAGAAAAAATCCAGAATTGCTTTAAGTTAGCTTAGCAAACTTCCTTCCCACTTCTGTAGGCATTGCACTGAGATGCACAAGCCCTCCAGCAATTCTTTTAAAGTTTTTTATTTTACAGAGCAGTTTGGTTCTTGAAAAAAATAGATTTTTTGTATTCTTAGTGCCCAGAGAACAACACAAATGATTAAAAAGTTCAGTGATAGCAAACAGAAAAAAACATAGAAGTTCCCTACTTGCAGCACTGAACAAGTAAAATTGGAGCGTCTGAATGGCATTTTTACATTCTACCTGATTCATTGTGCTTATACTCAGCATCTTTCTCAGCCCCCTCATTTTTGTTTCTGGATTTATTTTTAAAGAAAAAACAAACATGCTAGTAGAGAGCCTTGTGTTAAAAGAAATGCAAAAACCTAAAGACATATACAGTTGGAAAAAATGGTCATAGTAATCTGACAGTTTGGAATAAATAATTCCTTTGATAGATTTAACTTTTTGCTATGTTTGGGCATGGTTCTGGAAGATTTCACATTTTTCTGAATTTTTTTTTATAATTTGAAATTACAGAGCCAACATAATTGACGTATACTTGGGCGGCTGTTAAGTCAGGAACAATTTATTTTAAATATCTGAAACTGCATGTAGGCACATTTACTGTAACACCTCAAAATTTCTGGGACTAATGTATGTCTGCCTGTGCTCATCAATCCTGTCATGATTTTTTCTCAGGCTGCTGTCCCTGAAATATGTTCACTCGAGATGGCTGCACAGTGCACTGGAAACTTTGCATTTGTTATTATTATTGATTTATTTATGCAGAAACGGTGCTTATTCTCCAGTATGATGGGCATTTATAGCATCTCAGTCTTTGATGAAACTTCCAAAGTGTGAATGTCTGATCTATAAAGCTCCTTGTGATCAGGCATCCTACAGGCAGCTGAACCTCAGAGCTGAGTCACACGTGCAAGCACAGCGACTCCTGGGCAGTAGCTGGGTAAGTGCAATCCATATGCATGAGTGTTTCAGGGGGACATACAGCACAATGCTATAAGTACATCATTTGCAGCAACAAGCACTTCAATGACCCAAGCTAATCCCCTGCCTACTTCCATTCTTAGTGCAGATAGGCTTCCTCATATGCAGGTGGAATTTGAGTGGTTAATGAAGGGCATTTATTTCGTACTCCTGGAACTCTTACTGAAGTATTGAGATTAAACCTGGGGTTATAAGAGGAGGGAGTAAGAACAGACTGCCTTTTCCAGATGTGTCAGCCAGTTAGTTCCTAGCAAAGCCTGGAATAAATTATTGCTTCTACTGGCAGCCACTGAAAATGAGTTTCTGCTTAGGGACAAAGAAGACATGAACCTCTTTATATGCAACTTGGATTCAAACCTGGATTTTGCCTTTTTTTTGATTCATCCTTTCATTTCCTTTATTCAGTTAGACTGAAAGCCCTCTTCTATGTTTCCTTAGAATAATTGCTTTGATGACTGTAAATCCTCTCAGCAAATGAATTGTTAATAGGAGATTAATATGAGGGAATGGTTGTTTTTTTTCCTCTTAACTCATCTGCTCACACAGAGGTGAGAGTCCAGAATAACTGTGTTGTTTTTCAGTTTAACTTAGCATTATTACACAATAATTTAATATTTTGAATTAATATTGCTCGAATTTTGCTTCAGATTTGTAGATATGGTTCTTAGTGAGTTTAATAGGCAATTTAGTTACATGTCTTTGTGCGGACTTTTGCACTGAGTAATGAATGAACCAATAAATATGGCTGGAATTAAATAATGCTTAAATTTCATGCTTTTGTGTTGTAGGTATTTCTACATTCTAATAAATTGCAATTCTGAGTAGCCCAGTATAAATGTTCTCAGTGTCAATCATGCAAATAGGTAATGAACCTCAAGCCATTTTAGATATTTGAAGAAAGTTTCTGAATTTTAGGTAGGCCTGTACATGTCTAGACAGCTTTGTAATATAGACACACTTAAGATTTTTAAGGAATGTAATTTGCAATGTTCAGTAAACCTCATTACACTACTGTTTCTCTTAACTTTCTTTCTTTCAGAAAAAAACAAAATTTTGACAGAGATGGAGGCAAAAGATTTCATCCATATCAAGAGGGTAATGAAGAATTGGAGGTTGTTATTGCATTGCTTATAGAAACTTACTAAATGAAAGAAGATGAGAATTCCCTTCCAACCTCACACATTATGTGTTTCTGTGATTCTCTGAACGTTCTGCAGTTCTAAATGGGGTTCCAAATGGTACGAGAAACTGAGAAGTCAAAGAAATTTCTTTCCTTTTGAACTATATTTTTCCAAGAAATCCATCCCTAAATCTGTTACTAGAAAGGCATAATAATCATAAGTTCCAGACATCTCCACAGTCATCCTCATGCATAAAGTACTTTGACATTTATGGATGTACTTTACCACTAAAACCAGTTCTAAATCAACCAGCTACTTAAAAATCTACAACTGGCAAGCAAAGGAATATGAATCTTCAAATGTGCTTGGAATAGCTCATGGAAAAAAAGGCACTTTAGTAAATAAAGGTCTATTATCTTTTCTTTTAATATCATATTACACCTTTGTAATTAAAATAACAGTTGTTCGGCTTAATATCTTCATTCTTAATACATTGTCATCTCAGGAAATAAGCAACTAGGCTACAAAATGCATCAGCACAATCAGTTTTGAATAAGTTTAAATCATGTGTTAGGCATTCAGAGAATTGTCTGATCTCATTCTCTACTTTGAATCAGATCATGAACAAAATTGAAATTAGTGAATGTAGTCAATAATTTTATGCTGTCAGGAAATTAGTTTCTCCCAGTTTTTTGCTTCATAAAGAATTTTACATTTTGTTTAGATATCCTTAAATCATCATTCATGGCTTTCAGCTCAGATCTGTATTTATAGAAGTAAACGTCTTGGAGTAGAAACAATACTATATTTTGGAGGTTAGATTTGGACTTAAATTAACCTCATGTTTTATTCCTCTCAAATTCTAAATTGGTAACAGACAGTTGAAAAAAAATTTCAGATTGTTTAAAATTGTTGGACTCACTTCAGATTACATTGCTTGCATTCTATGAAGTTGCTCATTACTATCACATGATGTAACATAATTTGTTAAAACGACTGATCAGTTACATGGCAGAAACACCAGATGTCATAGGAATGTAAGCACTGCCAGCCTAATTTAGTTAATTTGTCCTTTCCAGCCAAACTATCTTTAATAGTGGCCAGAACCAGATGCCTCAGAAGAAGCAAAAAACCTTTGACAGAGAAAAATGTTTGAAAAATCAGTGTAGGAAAGCATGTTCTTTCTTTCTAAATCCTGCTTAGCAAACAATTGGCTTGTTTGCTGCTATACAAAGATACAAATTTCTGTGCTAACTCCTACATTCCTCAAGTCTGCCAAAAGTCTTCCCTTTCCTCTAATTTTGATTATGTTCTTCATTCTCACTTTATGTAATTCTGAACTTTCTTACTCCATGTCTCAACTGGCTTCCTACATGTCATTTAGGATGTGATTCAGCAAACCAAACAGAAGAAATATGTGTGCAGGTAACCACATACACATTGATTACATGCATACATAAAGAAAAAAACTATATTATAATGATTACCTTTCACAAAAGTATGTTTTTAAAAAGAATTTGAGAGAATCAAAATGATGTTTTCTTCCAGATGCAGATTGCATTCATCTGGGGTGTCCCTTACATCATATATCATATGCACAGATGACAAGCAGTGAAGTGATATGACAGCTTATATTTTGTTGAAAGTTTGAATGACCTTTTGCATAAGCAAGATTTTGACTAACTTGAGACAAACAGAGGAAAGTAGTCAATTTGCCTTTTCCCACAGACAGACTTAGAGAAACTTCAGGAATTCATGTTAGTAAGAACATAGACTTCCTATCCTTTCTTATCTGAACCACTTTGCTAATTCCTAGTTGAATAAGTAGACAGTCAGTATAGAAAACTGTAATTCTTCTGTGAGAAGTAATGATTTACTGACATTCTATTAAGTTAGACACCAAAATTCAATTTTCTGACTTCTGGTAAGGAGTAAGCTTCATTTCACACCACAAGTTCTTGAGACAGTATCCATATAATTCAAGATGCCTATTCCTCAGTGCTTGTTGCTCTCACAGAAACAGAACTCATGATTTTTTAAAGCAGCTTTTCCCATTTTCAAAGCTTTTGTGACTATAAGGGACTTACTAGCACTGCTGCTTCAAATTCTCATGAGCTGCAGAAAAAGCTCTTTATTTCTTGTTGATGAGTGCTACCTTGCAATGACATGCCTAGATAATTGAGAAACAGTGTATAGGGAAAGCACCATGGAGGAGATTAATGGATGAAATAGGTAAAAGGGAGAAGAATTTCATTAAGAATATAGCTGGTTTGTATCCTCTTACACCAAGAACTTAATCTGAAAGAAGACATAAGATTAAAAAACAGATTTTTGTCCCTAAAAATTGTCTTAGTTGCAGGATATGCCCAGAAAAAAACAACTCACTGAAGCAGCACTGCTAGACAGTGAATGACTGTCAGTCTGAGCAACTACCCTCCTCAGGGGCATCTGAACACTGCTTCATAGCAATCCAAATCCAGTAATGAATTTATAAGCTATAAACTATTTACTTTGCTGCATTTTGTTAGGCTTCAGTCCTGGAACCTGAGACTATTTAGGGGAAAAAGAAGGGCAATATTATATACTGCAGTTCAGTTCCATTTAATCACATCTTTTTGATAACTAGATGAAGCTTGACCTTGACTTCAATGCTTATAAGAGAAAGAAAAGGTACAGCAAAAAGATGAGCAGAAGCAAGCAGGTAGCAAAAAGCAGCAACTTTTCTTTCCCTTTATTAACACAAATTATCTTATTTCAGGTTTTTTGCACTTCTCTTTCTCTTGTTTCCAGTTCTGATGTGTATATAGGGGGATCCAGATGCCTATTACTCCATAATGTCAAATCAGGCATACTGGCCTGAGAACTAACACTGGCCTGCAGCACTTCTACTGCTAAATTTACAGTAAAAGGAATGATTTCTTTTAGCACTAATTATTTTTCCTTATTAATGAGTTTGTGATACACTATTAGACTATAAGCAGAAACACTGTATTTATGCACATCATGTAGTTGTTCTCTTTCTGCTCCTCATGAATATATTTTTTAATCAGCCTTTAATTTTAGACTGAGCTGGCATGTAAACTTCCATTTTTCCTGCAAAGGTAAGTTTAAAGTCAGGTCCATTCATTCTGGTACAGAATTCTGGCTGAAGAATGGAGCTCAGCTGTTAGAGATAAGATTGTGTGCGCACACATGGACTTGCAGATGTATAACTGGGAAGCTGAATGGACATACCATATTTTGGTTTTGATGTGGTGGGTTGACCTGAGCCGGTAGTTTAAGTCCCTACACAGCTACTCTGTTACCCTGCCCTGTCCCAGAGGAAAAGGAGGAGAATAAGAGGGAAAAACAAAAAAACTCATGGGTTTAGAGGAAGATGGTTTAATAAATAAAGGAGAGAAAAAAAACAACTAGCAGCTTAAAGTTCCTGAAGGCTTTCTGAAGAAGATCTAAAGCTGAATACTGTTGAGATAATGTAATGAACAAAAATAATTCTTATGAAACTGGCAGCCCCTCCTTTCACTGTGTCATACACTCCTCAGACAGACCCTATTGGTTGTCTCAGTATGGGGGCCCTTATGCTCTCACAAGGCTTTTTTGCTGTCTTCATTCACAAAGCTTCAGTTCCAGAAATACTGGATGCCCACAAAATGTATTCTTAGAAGACACCATAAACCTCCCTTGAACTGGAGCCTGTTTTTCTGACTATCAGTACAGAGAATATGAAACCTTTTGACACTGTGTTCGCCCCACTATGTACCCCCTGTTCTCTCAGAGAGAGAGTCTAAATTAAGTACTGTAGTTTTATTGCTCACAGACAATACCATTAGCAAGAGTCTTCAGGTTTCTTAGTCAAGATTTTTTGTAAAAGACTATGTAGAATGCCTCAAACTTCCTTAGATAGCTATTAAATTGGTTTCCCATTACAAAAGATACTGTAAAGGAAAAAAACCATGTCTCCGCATGATTTAAATTTCTGTGAATACAGGCATGGACAGGACTTTGGAGAATTTAGCACACCTTGACTTTTTTGGAAGAGGTATATCATGATATATCATAATTACCTGTAAACAGAAAAGTTGAAAAAAATAATTCAGTTTTATGTACTCTGTGGTTGTTTTTTTCAGTAAGAAGACTATTAGCCTACAAAAATGACCACTGAACATGACAGCCGGATAATTTTAATTTTACTCTAATCGAAGCCTTAGGGAAAGCAAAAGATATAAATAAAAAGGATTCTAGAGGATACAGGTTTTAGTACTATGCATGTAGCTTTTCTTCTTGAAGATTTTAAGTGCTTGTTTGAGTTCTGAGGTTATGAAGCCAAGATATAAACTACTCTATAGACAATTAAATAATCCTGCTGGGAATAAAAGAAGAACAATGGTAAGAAAGCCACTGTAAGATATTTTTCTAAGGAAATAAAAATGAATTAATGGATCTTCAACAGCTTGAAATTAAGCCCAAGTGAATTGCTATTGTTGGAGTGGGTATGAGGAGTTATGTAGTATTTTCTCATTTTATTAGAATTAAATAAAAGATGCCAAGCCTTAATGAATTTAAATACTGATGTAATGCAGTTTCTGTGACAAGAAAGGCTTTCATTTAACAATCCCCTTGTTTACTTTAGCTGAAAAGTCCCACACCTAATGAGATGAAGAAAATGTCCATATGTCATTTACAAGGCTGTAATGGTGAAGATGGCACTGTAGAGTAACAAAATTCTTGCTTTCTATAAACAAACTCATTAAAAAGCATAACACTGGGTAGAATAAGGCAACATTAAATTTATAATATATTCTTAGATACAGTAGCATGTTGACTTCTAAGCAATAATTGGCAATTAATGCTGATTCATCAAAGGAAAATGGACAGGTTTTTTTTTTAATGTTAATGAATAAATGTCATGTACTTACACATTTATCCACTTCTGATTTTTATGATATTGTTCTAGAAATAATAATCTCAGTCCTTATTATCTTATCAAATGATTCTTACACCTATCAAGGGAGTCAGCTGTTTCTGTGAACTGAAAAAAACAAGAGATATACTAATTTCCTAGATCCTCTCATCTCTGATACCCCTACATGCCTTGTCTTTTCATCCACACATTGGTTTCATGTCGTCAAAATGTCAGCTGGTGCTACCCCTGCTGTGTGGAACCTCACCTGGAGTAGCCAACAGACTGTCTAGGTAATACACCACTGTTGATGTTAATTTACAAAGGGAAAAGGAAAGAACAGAAAAGCTGAGTTCAACCTAGTGCTCTCCATAAAATTAATTTATCTTTTTTACCATGTTGATTGTCATATTAGAATTTCCGTTATACAGTCTGAAGTTGAGACATCTGTCCAGTTCGGTGATTACTTTATCTAGATTTTTGTCTTCTTTCCTCAGCTCCTTCCTTATTCACACTACAGAAGAGAATGTGTTTAGTCTAATTTCAGGAAGGTAAATTTCAAAATTCTTATCAAGATGTATTCCTCCGATTCCCTTGTCTAATTTTCATTTGTGTGATTTTCTTAAGCTATTAGAAGGATTTTTTCTTAAGACAGTAGGAGGTTTCATAATTAAAAACAAAATGAAGGCCTTAAAATAGACCTTCACATCTCCAGAAAAGAACAGATGCTGTAATGAGTTTATGATTTTCAGTAGGTGTTTTCTGTGGAGCTACAATATATTATGTAGAAAGATATTTGTATTGTAGTTGTGTCAATAATCTGTCAAGTATTCAACACCTCTCTCTCATCTTCCAGCTTAGACTTAGTAGAATTCTTTTTTTTGTTAAGAGAATCTATGGAAAATGGTACTGTAACTCAACTACCTCCACCCTTCTTTTTTTTGTTTTAGCGTTTTGAGTTTAGTTTGAGTTGCAAATTACCATGAAGCTACTAAAATTTTTTAATTCTTCCCATGTTGCCATCTCATTTTATATTCTCACAAGATGTATGGGAGCACTCTTTAATGCTTATCATTATTGATGAAAATCGTGATTAGAATTTTTTATGTTTGTGACCAACAAGGACAATTTTAGGCACTGAGTATTATAAAATCATTAAAATATGAATTGGTGTCTTCATCTCCTCAGAAATTGAGAAATGGTATATGGGGATGTATACTTGGTGACCAGGCTTCTCGTTGAAAAATTAATGGTTGCTCAGGTCTAGCAAAAGAAGATATAGCACCAGCCTCATGTAGCTATACCTATGTTACATGTTGTAAATCACACAGACTTAGTCTGTACTGGAAAATATAATGAAGAATACAGTATGTTAAACCTCCTTTCCCCTTCTCCATTTGAAAGACGTGTTCACAAATGCTTAAAGAGCTTGCTCAATTATTTCAGGTTTAGTAATGATGGGAAAACATTTTGAATTTCTTGTAATTTAGTCAGGATGAACTCCTCTGTAGTTAAAAGTTATACGGCTGCTGCCTTTTAGCATCGACTTTTAAAGTATTTTTCACCTCAAACACACCCTTACAGTCCTTGCATGCATTTCTTCAATCTCTGTTCATCTACCCCTCCATTCAAATAAATTAATTTTTATGGAAAAGTTGCTTTGCTCTGTGGTTAACTGAACACCATACCACCCTTAATGGGTAGAGGTGTAAGAATGCACTATGTGAATTCTCTTTTTCCTTCTCCTGTGGCACTTAATGATTGTAGCAGCTGCATCAATGTTACTAAGCAATGTCATTCAAGAGGAGCAGAACCATAAAGTGAAATGGTTGGTGCTGAGTGTTAAGATATGCAGCCCTGGCAGGAAGTTTAGCTATCCAAACAGACTCTGAGAATCTACAGAACGTGACATGAGAAATTGCTGAACACCATAAATAACACAGTGAGAGGTTGGCATAAATTACATCTAGTGCTGTGAGGAATGGCTGGATTGCACAGATGGCTAAGGAGGAGGCGTGTGAGAAACGGCCAAGATTCACAGATAATTGTGAGTAGTATTGAAACTCTTTGGGAGAAGAGCACTTAAGTAACCCCATTGGTAATATGAAGTAAGGTTTAGACCAAATTACATGGGTACTCTTTATTTGGGGGGAGATAAGGATGGAGAAAGGAAGGATCAAGGTGGATGGAAGAGAAATACAACTATGAAAAACAAAGAGGAGGGGAGGAGGCTTTTTTGCCTGCGAGCAAATGGGTGGTCAGTACACTTGTATGTCTGAACCTCACTGCTTTTGTTTTGTAATGCCACTCTCTTTCCTGTGTGTGCATGAGTTGGAAAGTCTAAGTGACAGCAACTGTAGATTGGGTTGTCTTATACTTAGCTAGTGAACTTGAGTCCACTGTGTGCATGTGTGTGTGTGTGCAGATGCATGTGTATCTGCCCATGTGAAATTCACACTCAGACCTGCTACTGGCAGGACCTGCAAACAGAAGGAGTAGCAGCTTCTAAATGTCAAATACAGGAAATGCAGATAATCAGGAGTTTCATTTCAAAAGTACATTCTAAATAGGAGCAAAGACAACAGTATAGTCACAGGCAAAACCATTTCATATGCTCTCTTTTCCATTTTCATTTTCTAAGGCTGATGGTCATGAAAGATTCCCTTGTGCTTCTACACTTTTGGTCATCTATTACAATCCTCTGCAAATTTTCTAGTTCTCTTTGGGGTTTTTTTGAGGGGGTGACAAAGGAAGAGTTTTTGCTCAGCATATATCTGTGATGGAGACTGTGATTCCCAGTGATGGGTATCACTGTCATGGTCATGTTTTCCATTTTGTGCTCAGTTCCTTATCCTTAAGATTACTTTCATTTTTTCATGTCAGCTGATGACTTTCAAAATAATGTTATAGTGAAAATAACTAAAGCCATTAAATTAACAGATACTGCCTGTCCCTGATTGGACACTGAATTGAAAGGTAGCAGAAAACCCCCCTGTATTCTGAAGGACAAACACAGAGTTGAGATCTGATCTGAGGTCAGATTTTTGGGTGTTGCTTTATGGCTGAAACTTTCAGATGCAGAAAACCTAGGCATAGAGAGATTTATGCAGACCTTGTTAAAACTGAGATTTACTAAGCTGGGTGCTGGCAATGAGATATATGAACGTTTAATCTTTAAGACCTTTTTTCTGATAAGTCAGGCATGGGAGCAGAGACATCCAGCACAACAGCAGAAGGCATAGCTAGACAATTAATCTTCAAACAGAAGACCCCATGTAATGTCTCTATGATGGAAAAAAACCCCTGGAACAAAGGCTTCTACTGCGTTTATTCAGATCCCTGCTTTATTGTCTCAGGTGAATGATTTCAGAAAATTGCATGCCCACATTGATAGCAACCATTGTGGCAGTACTAAGTAAGAAGGAAATAACAGAAGGGCTGATACAGATCATTGAAGGACACCAAATACTATCTTAGCAGTGAAATTATGTTAGTTCAGCTCTTCATCTTCCTGGGATTAATGAAGCTTTCTCACTCAACTGAAATGTGAAACAAACAAAAAACCCATCACAAACAAATAAATAGCAACTTCAGAAATTCAAGGAAGTGAATTTCTTTAGAAAAGAATAAAAGCAGTATTAGAATATCAGCTGTGATCCCTTTCTTTCAGGTAAAGTCAATCCTTTAGTTTAACTGACTTTTAATAATATGGCATATATTCTGTTTAAGTCCTTGCATGCAACTGAAATACTAGAAATTTATCCTGGTGAAGATTTGATTACCTCTGAGTATTTGCCAATGAAAATAAAAACTGCAACACTGCTGATAATTTTCCCTTGTGTGAGTGTACTTTACATTTGTATTTATTGACCATTATTAACATGAAAATATGATAGGAAAGTTTGCCGTAAAACTATTTACTTTCTGTATATTTTCATTCTTCATTGGTTATTGCTAATTTTTTAAGTCTTCATTTCAAAACAAAAGATTTCCAGCCCTTTAGTTTCCAGTTACCAGGAAAAAAAATAAAGCTTTTTCTCTTGGTTCATATATCAAATCACTTCTTACCAAGGATCTTGTTTCAGTATACTAAACTCCATTTGCAATTTTATTGAATAAAGAAAGCTAAATTGACTGTAACTTGCTTTCATAGGCTATGCAGTAACAGCTGGGCAATGCTGGCAGTGATTAGCTTGTATCAGAAGTAGGCAAAATCCACGTTTGACCACTTATCTTCTGCGATACACTGGATCCAGCTCTGAACATGGAAGCAGAACCTACTCTTTTAGTGGACTGAAATAAAAGTCAATTTGGAAATGCTGGGAGAAATACCTATTGGTATGGTAATATGTGCTCAGATATTTAAAACCAGTTGACACAAAGGTATAATAATGTGGAGAGGGTACTATTTTCACAGATTGCTTCATAAGAGTGTCTCCTAGCTCCAGGGCTCAATTTCAGTTTCTTGCTGAGTCCAAAACATGTGCCAGGCTGAGATAGGCAATTTTTCCCCCAAGCTTTGGCTTACCTTGATATGAAACAAGGCCTGCAGGAAAAGACTGAAGTTTGGCAGGAGGCTCTTGACTATAGATGAATTGGTAGGGCTGATCACAGATAATGAATGCCCCTCAGTGCAGCGGCTTACATAGAGACCTTTTTCCTGCTCCTAAGTTCATTCTGCTTCAAAATTTGCTGACTAGAACTCACAAACTACAATGAAAACTCTACAGTTTCCAATGTTTGGCCTGAAAATGATTCTTTTTCTGAATAGTACAGATTCCTATATGTGTGTAAATATATATATATATATTCTGAGATATAGATAGATACATAGATCAGAAACTCTGATTGCTGGTAGTTTCCTCATAAGTAAATTTAAAAATGCAAATGTCCGGTGTGTATTTCTAGTACTTGACTATGAACTCAATCATATAAATCCTTGTAAATAAGAGAATCAAGTATTTTCTCCTTGAAGTGTTTCTTTCAAGATTCATTTTCCTAATGCTTTTTACAAAGTGAAAGACCATTGCTTTAGGCAGCAAAACTTCAACTTGCAAGACACCCCTCCTCACAACAGAAAATGCAGAACAACATTATTCCAGTTCAGGCATTTTACCAATTCATAGACCCTCACTGAAGTTCACAGGGACTACCCAAATGCACTTGTCATTTCAATGAAAACTGTTTTTCAAACTCTATAGATATGACCTCGTTGAAGGGATAACTACAAACACATACACACAGCCTACCTTTCTGCAAATTCTCTAATTAATGAAGGAAACATAATTTAATAGAGGGGCAACATCACTCCCTAACCAAAGCAGAACAATGCTGACATGGATGAAGGGAGGTATGTTTTCACCAAGTTAAGGTGGGGAAAACTATATGATCCAGATGCTACAGTTAGAAAATCTGACATCAAAACCCCTAGTTTCTTGTTGCAGTGTTTGCAGATAAGTAATAGACTGTCTTTTTGTACTAAATATGAGGAACAGACATTTATATTCTTTTCCCTTCACAATATAAATCTAATTCTTCTGATAGTTGAGAATTCTTACTAGCTCAGTCAGCAATATGTTAATCCCTTTTCTAATAATTTCCCCTGCTTGCTTATATACAAGTCTTCCTTGCAAATTGTCATTTCTGTCTTTTGGAAACAAATAGTTTCAAAAGACTGTTTTAAAGGTACAAAAATGCAACAGGATTCTTCTACTGAAAGATAAGGCACCATATAGAAGAAAGAAAACCATTAAGCATGTCTTAATGAAAAATATGAATGTATAATTTTCTGTGAACATCTCTCATGTAATTCTGTCACAACCTATAAAAAAAGGATTTTTAAACAATATAATAACTTTTTCTAAGGGCTCCTTTTATTTTCCTCAGTAAGACATACCAAATTCCAAAACAATGCTTTCAAGACAGCATGCAAGACAAAAGTTATTTTTAAATATTTATTTTATTATCCTAATACTTCTACAATGGCAATATCTCTATGCCTCAAAAGTCCAAGTAGCCAATTCCAGAAAAGTTTTCTTTCAGCAAGTCTAGTCTCACAAACTGTTAGATTATTTCCTACCAAAAAAAGGAATGGCTGATTAATCCTCTCAGTAGTTCAGAATCTGTGGAAAACTATGTACGTGCAAATTGCTATTGTTATTACGAAGCACAGATAACAACTATACAAATATTTTATTCTCAGTATTTCACAACAGGATTTGTGCTGCTGTCTTTTATGGCAAGCGTAAAAAATCACTTTGACTGATTCTTGGGATCCATTTGCAGCAACAAAGTAAAATCTCGTGGATGTTTTTGGTAGAGAAGAGCTAAACAATGTTAGCTGACTGTTATTTCTTTTTGCATTATATTGAAGACAGTACTTCATGGTTTTCATCCAGAATTTTGGCTAAAGGCAGTAAACAGTATGAGCCACGAAGCATTTTGTTCTGGAAGAGCTTGCTAACTTTATTTGCATTGATTAAAATAGTGTTTTTGAAATAATTACCAGTGACAATACAAACACATCTGAACTATTCTTCCATAAAGGACTGTACAAGTCTTCAGATTCTGCTCCAGTTGTCAACTAACTACTGTGTGATTGCCCAGAACAGAAGCTTTTCTGTTTGACAAAAATCACAACTAAGCTGGTATCAAGAGAAAGAGAAAGGGACATCTGACAAAGAATGAAGCCTTTACACTTCACTGCAAAATTAATGTAGATTTCCAGATTTAACTTTCTGATTGTAATGTCAAACCCTTATCTAAAGAGTCTAGTGAGGCTCCATTGTTTTTCTGCATGAATTCTAAACTATAATGATAATAATCTTCTCTAGGCATTGTGCATTTTAGGGCTATTATTATACTTCACAGTAGACTGAAATCACTTGGATCTTGAATCTAACATTTTATTCCACTGCCCAAGATATACTAAAAATGCCCCAAAATGCACTGCTTTTTATGTCTAATCGTTTAAGGAATTTGATTATTCCCAGTAGGCGCTATTCAAGCCTGTTTAAAATGTCAGATATATGTTTGTTGGAAATTTATAGTACTTGTTTATTTACTACCTTATCATAGAACAAAAATTACTTATGGAAATAAATGCCCAGCTGGATGTTCTCACTTGAGAATCTTTCAAATTAGAAACTACATTAATTTTCAGATTTGGAAAATAGATGAAGAGTGTCTGACTGGATTTTGAAGAGTTTATTAATTATTTTTGGAACAATTTAACAGCCTGTTCTCCAAGTAATTTTCTGCTGGATGCTTTTCGTTATGTGCTACATATGAAAAGGGTTTAAAATTATTTAGATAATGGTAATGGATGTTTTGTTTGTTCTATTATTTTTATCTGAACTAGAGAAGCTAAAAAAACCTAGAGTGATCAGAGATAAGTCAGAGGCATGTTTGTTTTCCTCTTGAGATTCCTTTATTGTCACTGGAGTAACAGGTAAATTACTTATTACACCAGATTGGCAGATACAGTCCTGTTTGTCTTAATGTCATGGAACAAAAAGCAATATAATCCCAGATGTATCACTCAGGGAAGTTCTGTACTCAGAAGTCTGTTTCTCCTTCCTTCCTCTCATTTATCTATCTCCCTTGTCTCTAATTTCTCAGATTCTTTTTTTGTTTTTTGACTTGAAGAATCAAGAGATCTTTTTCATCAGTATTGCTGTAGTCAGAGACTTCTCTAGAGTAACAAACTTTGATTGCTTTGGGCCTTCCCAGTGGTGCATGAATCTGTACGACTATTAGCTGAGCTGTTCATAACAAGAGAGAAGATTTCTGGAGGCCCATAAGGGCTTCACCTCTCCCTCCAGGCTTGGGCAAGCTGGTACTGCCCAAGTCCTTCTCCCCCACCCACATGGAGAGGACTTGCAAAGGGTGCCTGAGGCAGTTCTCTTCCCAATATTTGTATGTGAGGAAATGCATCAGTCTCTGTGTTTTGGGTCTGATTTGTCTGAATTGATGTGGGTGTCAGCACGTATTTCTTAATGTTTTCTTATTCTCTTCTGTAAAAGAGGCTTTTAGCATGCTTTTGAGAGTTCATTGTGATTGGTGGTATAGTGCTGGCATAAATGAGGCTTGTATTTATGTTTAGAACATAGATATCCCAGTAGCAAAATACTACCTGAGAAAGATGATGTATCAACAGTATCATATCAGATGCTCCTTCCTCCTTGTCATTTGATCTTGCAGATTGGCAGATTTATCGAGAGCATAAAGCAAGCACTCAATACTACTTTTGGTAGCAGCCGAGTACCTTTTAAAAATAGTCCAAACCAACATGCTGTAAGAGGTAGAATGACCTGTGATATATTATAAAATTATATAAGTGAGTAACAGATAACAAGCAATATTTGTAGAATGGATAACAAATAATGAGTAATTCATTATTTGAGAGTTAATAATGCATGACAAATAATTTTGAGAACTATTTCAGACATGCTGTGATATAGGAATAATGTATAATAAATTTGGGATTGAAAATTTCAGATTTTCTATTTTTTCTAAAAAAAACCCTAGCATTTGAAAACTATATGCATCTTTTATGGGATGCTAAAATTCAGCTGAAAGCTAGGTAATCTAATTATTTAGAACAAGTACACTAAAAACCAACATCACAAAATTCTCAGCAAATCCGTTATATATATAAAATGGGAGTTTCTAATGTAATGCAAGGGCCTCAGGTGCTAAACTTTCCACTAACTAGTTAATCTCTATTGTCATTAATCTCTTTTTTTTTGTAATGAGGGAATAAGCTGCATGACACAAACAGTTGGGTAGAATTTGCTAGTTCGGCTTCAAATATTGGTTAGATGGATGGCTAAGGGGCGTTATAAAGAGCAGCATTTTTGTAGGATTTGCAGAGGGGACTATCTTTTTTTTATGTTTTTTTCTGTAAAGCTGAGCTTATTTAGAAGATTAATAAACCCTGATTCTGCAGCTGGCTTAATGAGGATAAATTTTAATGGCATCACATACAGAAGTCAGAAATAGGCTTAGTCTTAGAATTCTAGGACATTTGTTTCTAGAGGGAGATATGGTTAAAAAATATAGTATGCAATCTAAATATACAAGTTACCTCTTTACCATAAATTAAAGTGAATGTGTCACAGCTTTGGGAGATCAAAATATGTAAGTACATTTTATTTGTTGATAACACCATTACTTTTATACATCACTGATTGCAAATGTTGTGAAAGAATAGAAATTATTTTAAAAATATTTCTGCTTCCACAAAACATGTCAGAAATGTCTGTTATTGCAGAGTTCAAAAACTTTCACATCACCGAGCAGTGATTTATTGTGATCAGTGAGCAATGTATTTTATATCTGGAGGAAACATAATAAATACTTTAATACACTTATTCTGATTTAACCCTGAACATAGTAAAACATTATTCAGAACTGAACAGCCTATGGAATCATTCAAAGATGGAGAAAGCAAACTGAGTTGTGATAAAGATAAGAATGTGTCGTGATAAAGAAGATTTTGCAAGCTTTAACCAAAATGTAGTTTTATTAGAAAAAGAAAAATCCCTCAAAATCTTCTCCCTGTTTTGGATATTTTGCTGTTTTTCTCTGCATGTCCCCAGTGTCTGACAGAAGTCCTACCCTGCTCCCACCACGCTCACAGACCATTTGCTCCAGCAGTCACCCCCTTCCCCCTACTCACATTGTCTGTCATGACTGCCTGAATCAGCCAGCCCTGTCACTTTACCCAGAACGCCAGACCCAGGAGGCCCTTCCCCAACCTACACGTGAGGACACCATTTAGTTTTTGGCAGGGAGCTGCCATTTTGTTAAACAACATGACTCACATATTTTCACATTGGTCTGTGATTGCCTGATGTCCATTTCTTAAATATATATTATATAAACGTATATCTATATAATATATATGTAACCATAGGGTCAGATAGCCCTGCCAGACAATCACGGGAGTGCCTGAGGACATGTGTGTTTGACAGCATTAAGAAAAGGCCATTAGGCTACAATGTGTATGCATATATACAGATATGTGTATATATTAATTTAAACATTAGACTATCTAATTGATGTTTTGAGAAGGCATGTTTACACAGTAGTAAAGATAAATACTTAGGTGGAATGTGCAAGATCTTTCATAGGATGGGCAAAGTATATGAAGATATAAGCATGAAGGAATGAAGCAGGTAGAAATACTCAGACCCATTGACACTAAAATGGCATTTGGTCTCTGATGAGATGCATTCTTGACCTAAACTTCTGTTGCAACTCAAACATCAGGTATGAATTACACAACTAGACTGGAAGCAGTTCTTCTTTCTACTATTTTCTGCCTGTGTTCTGTATTGCATAAATTTATTTTTATAGCTGAAACATGAACAAGTGACTTTTTCAGAGGCCTGCAGTATGAATTTTGAAAGGTGGTTAATGGAGGTCTGGTGAAATTCTGTTGAAATAACTGCTGACAGGCACAAACTAGCATATGCGTTCAACAGCATTTTCCTTTTGTATTAGCTGAACCCATTTCAGAGCATGCAGAACACTGTGAAAAGATTCAGTTGAAAAAGATGAACATTTTTGACAGATTGAGCATAAGGCAGTCATCTTGATTATTTCTCCATTCTCAAACCTCTAAAAGAAGCTTTCCATTCCAGAAAGTCTAGCATTTACTGAGTTTGAAGATTCCTTTTCCCTTTCTTCAACCAGGGATTACAGAGAACTTTTCTGCCAACACAGAATGTTAGTGTGACCTTGAGGTCCAGGATTTGGGTTATTTTCCTGTGGAGAATCTTCAGATTTCTTCTATTAGAAGAAACAAGTATCAATAGTACATTATCCTTTTCTAATGTTACAGGTGACTTTTGCCAGACAGGATCAAAGCACTAGGAAAAAAAAAGCATTAGAAAAAAACTTGAGAAAAGTAGCATTTTACCCATGTGCTCTTTGCTTGATTTGCTAATAAGCAGAAGTTTATATAGTTTCTGGAGATTTTATTGCATTTGAAAAGCAGTATTTCCACATTTCTCAGAAATCTAACCTAGGAAACCACAAAATGTTGAGTTGTTGTATTACCTTGGCCTAATAAAGCTGCAAATTTCCAAATCGCAGTAAAACAGGGCCTGTGAAAGAGACTATAGGCTATTGGCAAAAGACTCAAATTACATGGAAGGCAGGCAAGAAATGCATCTGTACTCATAGATGTATGTGATCACGCGTTTTCTTTCATATGTGATGCATAATAGAAATTAACCTAATTGACAGGAGGATGTATCCTTGCTGATAGAGGATGAAGCCTGCTGTAGGATATTAAACTCCTGTGCTCAGGTTGCATATTTCAATGTTCAAAACTTAACCATATCCTAAATAGTGCATATCTGAGCTCTCTAATGTATTTCAGTTCCTACTGACTTCATTGGGAGTTGTTAATACAAAGCAGTCTGCAAGATCAAGTGCTCTGAGCACTTCAAAACCATGAATATGTATGATAGCAGGCTATTTTACACTGGAATACAGAAGTTAATTCTCCCCCCTGAAGAAGGCTAATTGTCTGAAAAGACAAATATTTCATCTTTTTACTCCACCTGGTAACTATTTCATCACTATCTCGATCAAACTTTCATAAAGCAAAGATATTTAAGATTGCTAGGGCAGGAAAAGATTGGATAGAGAGGATGTGTGTATACACAGAAAGGCTGCCAGCTAAACAAGCATGTGCAAATATAATCCCAAGGTTAAATTGACTTGGTTACTGCTGCAACCCTGCTCTCCAAGTAAAATCAGCCCACAAAAATACTAAACCAATATTTATTTGAGCAGGCAGGCAGTGAAATAAAAGCACTATTAAGTAGCTATAAGCACAGGCTGGGTTTTACAGTTCATCACAGGCCATGATGCAGTCAAAGCCTGATGAATATTCCTTTTGTCCCTAATTTGTCCATTCAGATTACACATCCTCAAATGCCCCACTCCTTGATGCTTAGGTTAGGAGAAGTACAAGTTGTATAAAAATCACAGTATAACCTTCCATCAAAATAGTACGCAAAAACAGCCAAATCCATGTTTTTCAACTGACCAGAAAGACTGGCTTTACCAGTCTGGGGACAATGATAGAAGTTAAAGTTCTTAGCAAACACATCTGATATTGGAAGATAGGTGAAATCATGCATGCAAACAGCTTGTCCATTTTCCTGCATATATACAGTCTGCTGTGGCTCCCAGATTATTTCAGAAGATTTCTGCACTGCTTATGCAGCAAAATGATGCATTCCCTAGGCAGATTTTATTTCCATTTAACAGGAAGAATTGATTGAGAGAAATCTTTGGCTATTGGAATTCCACACAGAAAAAGTCAGTGATTAAATTAAGTCAGTGTCATACCTTTTTTAGGCTACTAAACGTTATCCTTCTCAATATATCCATTCTGCTCTAGATCCCTGGTAAAGATTAGGGACTATATGAATTAAGTGTGCCAGGCACTGCATTGTTAAATCGTAGTTCTGAGGAGATTAATTCATGTGATGGAGGAAACCAAGAGGGTGCACACTCTTGTTCTGTCATTTCCCTGCCCCTGTACACCTGTGATCACTGTGCTTCCAACTGTCTTAAGGAAGACCTAAGGATTTTACTGATTCTCTTGAAATGCCTGGACTCATGAAAGCAGCACAGACATTAAGGTTAATGTAGGCAACTTCTAATGACAGAGCTGAGTAAAAGCCAAAGTATTTTTTGTTGCAGTGGAATAAAAAAGGGCTTTCAAAAATATGGGATCTCAGTAGTCTGTCTTCACAGATTGGAAAATCAAGCAATGATTGGCAAGTAAGTATAAATATTTGTGTGGTAAAAATATAGCAAAGTCTATCAAATAGACTGTGATGATACACTCAAGTTAAGTCTCTTCTGGATTATAGAGAAATTATGCATTCTTACAGAATGGTGACCACCTCATTCTTGAAAGTTTACTTTTTCTGTTAATTCAATGAACTATATTGTTTCATTCTCCTACATATGGAGAAAAGAAAAGCAAATGTGAAAAAGAAATACTTAGGTTTGAAGCTCAAAATCTAGATTTTGGGGTGTTTTAAAAGTTAGCAAATGGTATGTGAAGATTAGAAAGGAAACCAAAGAAGATATGTGTCCAGATGTCGCATTTGGACATGAAAAGAAGCACTTAGACTCAGCTCAGTTTAGGACAGGACAAGCAGCCAGGAAAAGAGCCTGGCCTTCTTTATTCGGTCAGTTATATATCTTCTTAATAATCACCGTGGATTGGAGGGTGAAATTACCACCCCTCAATCACAGAGGTCAAAGGAAAAATCCATCAAACATCTCTGCCCAAGAGAAAGAATGCAAAACAATAAAGACAGTTAGCAAAACACATGGCTGTTTACAGAAAAGTGCATAAGAACTTCTATCACAGAAATGAAAACATTGAAGAACTGCAAAACTCAGGGCAATAGATATGGAACAGAGGGAAATTCTGAATAGCAGGAAGCTTATTTGCTAAAATAGACAATACATAAAGGAATTACTTCCTGTAACACTTCAGCATTAATCTAGGAGGTTTATCACTTTCTTTTGGGTAGAATCAGAAAGGCAACCAGCCCCAAGTCAATCAGTATATTAGATAGTCTAGGTTGTAAAAAAAGAATGCTCAGTGGCTTTTATCATAGACCTCTGAGCAATAAGTAGAAAAATAAACAACCATTTATTTTGATAAGATTAAACAAATGAGGGATTTGAACTACATTAGAGAAGACATCACTAATGGTCTGTGCAAATGTATTGGAAAAAAATAAACCCCACCCCTTCACCACATGGGTATTTCTTGTTTGTGTGATAAATATGAATAGAGTTGATGTTTTAGTTTAGAAGATTTGTTCTCCAAAATGAGAGAGAATAAGTAGATCTGTACTGTGCCAGGTAAAGCATCATCCAGAAATATCAGACACACAGAGCAGAGACATGGATTAGGAAGAAGTATAAGGAAGACTAGGAAAAAAATATCTGCCTTTAGGAAAGCTTAACACGGATTTTAGTGAAAGATTTATAAGAGAAGATATCTGAAAGAAAATAAAATTACAATTTGTAGGAATAAAGGGTCACTACCCTTCAAGTAAGACTACCATTTTATTTATATGTAAGACAAAACCTGTACTACTAGATTTATTGAACAGATAACAGACAGCAATTTCCACTCTTTTCTCGACCTCACACCATCCCTGGATCACACTGACCACTTGATCCCACTGACCTTTTGATATTTTATTTAATATATTCTCTTATGAAAACCAAAGTCTAACTGCTACTCATTAATTTCCAACCTACCTTAACAGTATGTTTTTTTCTAGCTCAATTCTATTATAACAAGTACGTGTTGTATATTTCTTTCTCCTAAAGGTTATCACTTGTAATTTATTGATTATGGCCACTCTTATGCCTAGTCTTCTTCTGTCATCTGGTCTTAGAACCTTCCCTCCTCCATCTATTTAAAGGTGATTTGCGTGAGCTTGTGATTTCTTTTCCAGCATAGGCAGGGATAGGCTGTTCTTTGTTTAGAGCATTTGGGTGAACAGAAGATTGATAACTGGATAGGAAAGATTTGTCTCTGTACCTTCTAGTATTGTTTATGAGATAATATGTATGGCTCATTAGGAATTTTCAACAGTAGGTATTAGGAAGCAGAGCAAAGTTGCTTAGTTGTGACTGGCCACTACAATCACACTGTATGATGTCTGACCTCTAATTACAGAAGCATGACTATAATAGGAGAAGAGAGTACTGTAAATCACTAAGGGTTTAAGTCTGACACAGAGAAAAATTGACATAGGAAGTGGTGGCAGACTGAAAACCTAGTGGGACTTTACTACTAGATTTACCCGAAGCAACGTGCCTGAAATGATGGGATTTATTTTCTTTCTTCTCATTCATGAAGTGTAATTGCACATACTTTCACCAGCTTGTCCATCTTGATTCATTCAATCCCTGCTGTGCTTCTATTGTATGGAAACATATACTCTGTTTTCTGAAGTGGTTTACTGTAGTATATAAAATGTACTCACATAAAAACTTAGAATAGCCCCACATAAAATGTTCTTTCTGCAAATATCCTTGCAATGCACACATACCTCTCTTGGAAAAAAACATAAGAAAGAGTATAAGAAGAAAAGAAACTAATTCAAACTCAGGCAAACACTCATAGAAATGATTTTGTTGCATTCACCCAGCCTCTAGTGAGAAACACACAATGCATGCAGAAAGAGATGGAAGTAGACACCTTGTCAGCCCTGTTTCACCTAAAGTTTCAAAGCAACTGGCAGGCCTGTTGGACAGCAAATGCAACTCTCAATAGCAATACTGAAAAACTTCCAGTAAAAGACCATATTTTTATTACTTTTTTACTAATGTATATAATCTTTCTTATCCAACTTTTTTTTTTCAAGAAGAGCAGTGCTTAATTTTCAGCTATGCCATTTGACATCCAGGTATAAACAGAACAATTCTTTGCACAATGTTACAAAACTGCAGGCATTTCAGTCCTTCACAGATTGGCAGCCATGCTAAGCTACCTACTTCTTTTTGCAGTGTATAGCAAAGAAATTTTTGCAGAAAAGAATTGCTGTTGTGTTCTCAAATGATGACAACAATTTGTCTCTACATATTAGTGGCTAAGAATTTTATGCCATTACTCAAAACAAGTTACATTCTACCATTAGGTCATTGAAATAGGACATCTTTGTGTGGACAAAAATATCTTACAATGGCCCTTTCTCAGATATAATCTCTAGGGCTAGCGTTTGTAATCTCAAGCATGTCAGTAAATATAACTAAAATGATGCTGAAAGCGGAACTTTATTGAAGCTCTAAAATCAGAGAGAATGCTTTACAAAGCCAACTTTTTAATATCATAAAATTCTGCATAATTCTGAAAATTCAGTTCCCAAATTAAAATTAAATACCAAATAATTTCATTAAGACCCCAAAGTGAACTGGAAAATTAATAAGCATCAAACATAAATTTTATTGAAACATGACTAATATGTTCTTTGCAAGCTGCTTAAATAAGTGTCATTTCCTTACTCAAGACTATATTTCTATCAAACATGCTGTGATCATTTGGAAACAAGCAGTATTTTTAGCATTTTTTCTCTAAACTATTTAAAAATCAATTATATTTTTGTCTGAAGAAACAAATCTCAGAAGGATTTTTCTTCATAACAGAATTTTTCATGGATTCTGCAGAAGCTGTAATGGTCTGCAGCAACATTTTGACTGTTCATAACCAGCATGACATTTGATGCATTTGTAATTTCTCTGACTGTTGCAGTATAACCAAGCAGCTAATATGTAAAGTTCATATTGTCTGTTACTGAGAAATACATAGCGTTATAATTTATCATGACATGTCTCAGTAACTTCCTCCTTATCTTAACAGTTTACCTGATGAATGAAATCTTTATGCAGCCAGATGACCAGAGCTTTCCTTGCTTTAACTCCAGTAGTATTAAAATCAGCAAAGTACTCAGTGGAAAACATTCTTGCTGGAGGGTCAGAAAATTGGTGCTGCCCCCATCTCTCCCTTCTAATTACAACCTCTTACAACTGGGCCCTTATATGTCAGAAAACATGGAGGGGAAGGGATTTTTCTGACACTGCTGGGGGAAAAAGGAACATACCCACTGCAGTCAGTAGAATTTCTGGCATTGACAGCTCCAGCATGGGACAAACTTACTGTGCCTACCCCCTGGCCAATAGAATCAACCTTCATAAAGGGTTTTCCTAGCAGTCTTGGAGAACTTTAGACTGAATCAGCTTTGTTTTCTCCCTCAGTGCACATCCTCCTCTAACTTTTCCAAATCTGTCCAGGGCTACACTGCTGTATGTTTCTTCTGCAATTTCAGTATGAATATGTACGTGGTGTAGGGGTGGGGATTTGCTGGAGGGAGAGGCTGTCATCCTGTTTAGTAGGACAGAACATTCTCAGTGCCTAAGTGCAATGGCTACACAATTAGGTGATCCACCCCTCTGTTTAGCTCACAGAGAAAGGATTCCTCTCTTCCCCTATCTTTCCATCTATCTTTCTCTATTTCTACTGCATTTAAAACGGCAGATAAATGCTAGGGAAATATTAAAAACTGTGTCAAGCTGAATAAATTGTATGAAGAAAACAGAAAAGTCTGAGGGCTCAAAGTTCTTCTAGAACTCCTCAATGTGTTAGACTTCAAAGATAATATTGAATTGTGTGATGGGATTTCTTTCCTAAAAATGTATTTAATTTCTAGTTCTCTAGGTAAGAGTGGTTTGATCATAAATTCAAAGAGCATATATACATATACTCACATTGTATCTTAGCTGGTCCTCTTAACGGCAGCATAATTACCTACACAATATCATTTATACATATTCCATAGCAAACAGAAGTCAAGAGACATGAGCCCTTCTTCAGGTTCTTCTGGTGAGCAGCTTTAAATCTGTGGGATGCCTGTTAGACGTTACTGTGCCCTCTGTGGGATAATGATTACACGGGACATTTCCGTTTCCAGAGTCCAGGAAGCACAGTATATTTTCATAATTAAAACAGAACTATTCATTCTGAACATGCATTTTATCTAACTTAAAAAAGAGATTGAAACTTTGCTCCTGAACATACTAAGATGACCTCTTAATTATATACAGAAAACAATACAGCTGGACATGCCTAACTCCTCAGACAATCCAAGAACGATTTCTGTTCTGTAATTGAAAAAAAAAAAAAGCAGGAGATGTACACTCCATTGAATACAATATTGGAAAGAAGCACGCAATTCACAACTCAGCCTGAAAAACATTGTATATAGTCTTATCAAATGCAGGAAAAAATATGCAAAAACAAAGAATACATTTTTAGAGATATAGAGTAGAAAGTTCAGGAGAGCATTGACTTGGACAAGAAATTAGTGAGCATAATTTAGTATTGTCCCAAATAAAATCTTCTAGTGCTGTGTTGTGGCAAAAAGTACTATTGAGGCCTTTGAAGATACAGTAAAGGAATATCCAGTAAAAGCCAGGGAGGAACTTGCTACTTTGTATAGCAGGATTGTTGAATTTTGTGTCTTCATTTCATAAGAGAAAGCAATTAGTAAACCTCAATCCAAACCATTGGGTTGTTTCATCTCTTCTGACTTGATAATCTCTCCTAGCTTGGCACTAGTAGTCATGTTTCCCATACATTTACTCATCTTTCCAAGAGGGGACAGAATTAAAATAATTGGAGAACTCAAATGGCACAAAGCTGAAGAAAAATAAAAGGAAGTAGAGAGAGCAGAAAAGAAAACTTTTAATTTTTCAGAATTATTCTATTAGAAAAAAAAAAAAAAAAGAAGAAAATAAAATACTTTCAACCTATAAAAAGACTGGTGAAAATAATGCTGATTCCATGGGTAAATGCTGTTTTGTAAAGAACAACACTTGGGTGCACTTGGAAAAGATTTTTCTGTAGTTGCAATGCAAATTTTGTTCCAAAAACCAAGCTTACATCACTGTGCAGTTCTCATTAGACAGTGCCACTAAGTAAATTAATTATCAAGGGCCTAGTGTTCAGTACTGTGGAGTCTCCAAAATGGTGATTGAAAGCACTGTGATCTGAGGTTCTCATTCTCTCCAAACTTCAGGGGTTACTTTCATCCTTATCTTCACATAACTGAACCAGATCCAACCATCATACCCAGCTACTACTGACTCGATTGACTTTGGGGGAAACTGTACAATACAATTACATTTAAATTACTGTAATCCTACAGCAATGAGCAAATGTTTGACTTGAAATAATTATGCATTTATTATATGTACAAAACTAAATCCATGTTAACACAAGTCACCTACTGGGTCAGTCATGCATGTACAAACTTTGGGGAAGTCTTCACTACAGTTCAAATAGAAAATAATTCAGTAATATATAAAAGAAAATTTTACTCAGCTTTTGGCCCTCAACTGCTATCACATTTTTAAAATTTTGTATAGGAAACCATGCTAGTCAGTCACGGGCAACAGTTTCTGTTTGTTTTAAATTGGTGTATAACCTATAATGTTACAATGTTGTACTCTAATTTTCTACTTAAGAATATATTTTCCAAATTTCTGACTTCCCGTGACTTTCAGAAATATTCAACAACTGTTTTTGAATTGTGGGAGAATGAGGAAGCATAAAGTGAAATAACATCTTGAAGGATAAATGTGTTGCGTTTTTTGTTCTGGTTTTGGGTTTGTTTGTTTGTTTTTTTTTCTTGGTTATATGTTTTGTTTTTCTTGAGTAACTAAAACCAACCTAAAATGGAGTTAGCATTCCATAGGAACCCATCTGGCTAGGAATGCTTGTTTTCCTTGCATCCTCTTCCCTGCATCACAACAGGCCTGGAGAAAAAAAAAGTGAAAATCAGTGATTCGGCCAAACAAATTCAAAATAGTTTTGATGTTGTGGCATTTTGTCATTACTTAAACATTCATAAACTTTGCTGCAGATACGTAAGAGCCATTGACTGGATTCATGTGGATACACTGAAAACAACAAAAATTAAGTTATGGGCAAGACCATGATGTGAGATGTCCCTGATTTGACAAGTTTGTGTTATTAGTCAAAAGAAGCAATGACTTGTACGTGTCTCTTCTCTGTGATGTGAACAGAGTCTCTAGTTACACATCTGGAACCGTGGCTTAGAGGTGGTGCCAGGCAGAAATATGAAAGCAAAAGTATGGTAGCAGTTTTGCATGTGAGTTCCTCTGCTACTGCATATTATCAAAGATACATTGCAGTTTTATGCAGGATGAGGGATCTCAAAATTGGGTAGCTGAAGCATGACTACCACTCAAGAAAAAAGATGGTGCAAGTTGTAATGGAAGTTTGAATTACTTTATGCTATCTTCTGCATCACTGAGCAAGAGGTTCAGAATTTGTAGAGTGGTGGAATCAAAAGAGAGAAAATAACTCAGATAAATCTTTTGATCAGCTACTGCAAATGACTTGAGCATTCTCTTCTGGATTCAAATTCAGCCAAGAGAAAGCTTGGTTTTAGTGGATTTGTTAAGGAATTTGGGAAAATTGTGCATTCCCTCTGCACAATCTGTGTGGGGTTGCTGCTAATCTTGGAATGTTGTTGAGACAATTTGCATCTGAATTTGCATTTGAGGCACAAAGAAAAGAATCCTTCAGAAAGCCTGTCAAAATAAATAATGCAGGAGAGAAATGATGTTCTCAGAATAACTGAATATGTCTAATTTTAACAAATCCTGAGTCATCTAATATTTTTGCAAAACAGGGAAAAGTATGCACATACATATGCACATACATATGCATAGATTCTGTGTTATGTTTCATTAAATACTTAAGTGTTTATGTAAATATACAATACACACATAAACCATTATACATAGTCTACTTGTGCTTTTAGTACTGGTATTGTTCCAACATTTTTTTGTTCCCATGTGCAAGTTTTATCTCATGTAACATTTCTTATGACACTGTCTACTCTGCAAGATAAAGATATTAGTTGCTACCTGACAGATGTGTTGGGACACTCCCATAGTCATTTCAGTGCCAATGCTAAAACTTACAGTGTTTCATGGGAACTGAATTTGTTATGAACTTTTAATAAGCGAGCCATAAAATTATTTGATGTCCTAAATCCTTTGAAAGTGCTTCGTTTTATTTATTTATCTATTTGTTAAATTACAAATATCATAAAAGTGCAGAGTAAATGGATTACTTTTCCTATGAGAAGCTTATCTCCTAGATTCTTGTGTTTCTCTAAATGCACAATTAGACTATTACATTGATGCAGGATTTTTCATCTGCTTTATTTATAAGAAACACAGCTAAGCTATAAAATCTATGAGCTATGTTAAAAAACTGATACACATTATAAGGAAAAGCAAATAGAATCATCCAGGAGAATGAGAGGGTTTTTTTTTCCTCCAGCTTTTTCTTGTAATTTGATTTTGGGATAAAGTGATTTAGAAGCACTGTGGCAGAGTATTAGAGTTAAAAGGCTGTAGAAATAATGCAGGAGACAGAATATAGGCAAACACAACATGATCACATAGCAACCAAGCCTGATGTGATTTCATAAAGCTGAACATAATGTGAAGAGAGAAAATATAAAACATATTATATGAAATAGTAATGTTAGAGATAATTACAGATGAAGCTAAAATAAGACACATCTTCAAAAATTTTGGAGGGAAAAAATGCTGAACCCAGATGTCATAAAATGAATCTAGAAAAGAACAGAAGTAATGCTGGCCACAAGAAAATGAATCTTAATATCTTTCTTCCCCATCCAAAACACAAAGTGGATATGTCCTTAGTATTGCCAGTTAAAGCTGAAGCATTTCTCATTCTGTGTGTCTGGAGAGCACATATGATTGACTCTGTAATAACCAAAGAAAACTATCCCTATACAAAGAGTCAGACATGTTAGTGATTAAAAACAGGCAATGTGCATCCTTCCTGTCTCTGGACGTAGACTTAGAGACTCTGGCAACCTTATTTAAAATACACTTGTCCTACATGATGCATTTTCTGCTGATGTAAAATCCTCATTAAATTAGTTTATAGATTGACTTGTTTACACTTTAGAAGAAGCTTGAAGTTTTGCCCACACATATTTGCAAGCTGATCATTACATCCTGACTGTTCTAGGACCTTCAGAATAGATGTTCTCTACAAGGCAAAAGAGAAGCACTCATAGCTCTGGATATGGATTCTACTCCTATTCATATATTCCTATTTGACCTGCTGCTTTTCAATTTAATTCCCAGAACTACTGTGTCTGGCTAGTGGTGATTCCCAGAAACATATTTCAGACCAAGGCAAATCAATGACTTGATGGCTGAAATCTAATTTCTAGTAGTTGAGTGTAGTATAGAACCAGAGCCATACAACTGAGAATGATAATGCAATACAAAAAAAATTAAGGGGGGTGGGGGGGAGGAGAATATGTCTCCAGACAACACGTGGTAGCATAAATAGCAAAATTAAACATGAATTCATCTTTCCAGATTGAAACTTCCTTATTCTAGACTCTGTATTTTGGATAACTGAAACCCCATTTATTCTGATAAAAAAAATTCTAAATTTCTTTTTCAGCTCTTATGCTCATGAGTTTCAATATTAAAACCTAGACAGGCATAATCTAAGGGTATGAGAACACTATTTCTTTTCTGAAACTACCTTAAAAATTTATATTTGCAATCATTTTCTACCATCATGTATTCTCAAAAAGACCCATTTTATGTTAACAGTATAGTAGTAGTCTTACAAGACATTTTCTAACACTCTGGTTACTATTGATTTTTAATCAGAAAACTTATCTGTGGCTAGTATTTATAAATGCATTTTTTCCACCCCAAAAACCCCCACAAGCCTCTCTTTTCTGTAAAATAATGTTATTCTGGGATGAAAACAGATACTTCAACCATCCAATTTTTAGCATAATAAAATTCATTATCTTAAATCATTAAAACAAATGAATTGAATAAACCTCAGTATTTGTTTTCAAATTGATCTGAGAATAGCTTGCAAAGTACTGATTTTACAAAAAGGTGATATATATTGGAAAGCAATTGTAGAGATTCAGAACTTTTCTGGGATTAGTGCACATTTTAAATGGGATTAACTAGAATCTTGAAAGGCATTCAACAACTGTGGTGCATTTAACATCATTACAATTATATCTTTATTCAGGTTTATCACACTCTATCTTTCACAATAATTCTTGATCTCCTATCTTAATATCATACAATAGTTTTTATTTTGGAAACACGCTCATCATCTTTATGATGAAAGGCACCGTAATGACGTGATTAAAAACTAGCATTTTTATTACATTAAATCAAATTTTCAGTTTTTGAAATGTAATTCATCTGTAGAGTTAGGGAATCACTTGTAGAATCTGTGTTTGTAAGAAAATTTGAAACTCTCTTCAGCTATTTTTCTAGGGATAATTTTCAGTGTTGCGTAGTTTATGACCTTTCTAGAGACTGATTTTTCTGCAGTTGTCTTCTTTTTCTCTCTGTCTTCAAAATATGCTGCTAGCAGAGCACTGCATAGTGAGAGTCCACCATGTCTAGAAGTCACATCAGCTCTATTCAGTAATAAGTCACTTCAGAAGACACATACTTTAACACAAGAGGTATACCCTGACATTACCAGGGAAATACTTGTGAAATGTTTGTGTGGTATGTGTGTGTGAGGGGTGAAGAATTAGCTTTTACCTGTTTTTTCATGAATGACAAGGAATGTGGCATTGCAAAGTATTCCCTAAATGATAAGCAGAAATTCTTGTATTCCAGGTGCTAAACAGTGTGCAAGGAATTACTATTGTTTGCTATTATACCAGAAAGTGCCAATAGTACAAAAAATTCTGGAACGGAGTGATAAAAATTTGGGACTGACTCCCAAAAAGCAGGTAATGTATGCAGGCATTCTATAGGAAACATGCCAGATACTATTCTGACTGATTTGTAGGAAGAAATAATCCCTTCCATTAAATCTCTGGGCATAGTCAAAAATCAGACCAACAAAACAAATATTTGAGCATTCAGGAAAGAAAATACTCTTCATGCATTAGTACCATGGAAATGGTTCTTTCCAGAAGATTTATCTCCATGCCACCCTTACAAAGACCAATATAGATGCTACAGAAACCATCCATTAGATAGTTATTACAAGAAGACTAGAATAAATGGGATTACCACATACTCACAATTGCTACTGCTACTCTTAGTAGCTGTAATGATACTATTAGGGCTATTCGTAGAAGATGTCACTCAGAGAACCAAATATTAGGACCAAGATGTTCTACCAAATGTCCAAAAGATCTGTTCAAAACACATTCTAGATGCATAAAAAGCCAATCAAAGAGCAGAAGCAGCAAAGATCTGAAATAAATTACTCTCCAGCATGACTTCAGACAAATAGGCTGTTCAGGGCCAGAAGATGGTCTTTGCGAAGTTCTGCTTAGCCGGTTGTGCTGTGGTCACTGTGCTGCTCAAGTTTAGAGATACCATCAGAATTCTCCATGACTAAATTTTTCTTCAGTTTCCTGTACTAAGAGAATCATTTGGAGTCTTCCTAAAGCTTTTATTTTTATTATTTTACTGGTGAAAGTGGGAATTGGGGGAACAATGAGCAGTGGATCATAAACTGAATAACTAAGATATTTGGTTGGTGACAACAATATTTTCTGTATGAGACCCAAAATAGTTTTTTCCCAATTTAAGAGCTGAGACAGCTGAAAAGAAGGAGTAAATTAATGCTAAGATTATATTTTCTTTTAAGCTGGGCACTTTATGCTTTTTATTTGGAAGGTATTTAAATGACATGATTTTGAAGATGGCATTATTTTGCAGGAGTCAATGGAAAAAATAATTTTATTAACTTGATGCATCATTATTAATTTATTTATTTTCCCAAAAAGTTTTAATTAAAGCTTCATGGCCACTATCTCATCTTTCCTTTGGTATCTTTTTATTTTTTCTGCATTTGTCTCAGAATACTGGAAGATAACCTAGTGAATAATACAATAAAATCTTGCAAATACTATGATCTAACACCTCATCAGTAAATGATGCATTATTGCACCTTCTGAAAATTGCAAAGATAACTTCAGGAAGGATCATTAAAATGCTGACATTTTCTTTAATGGAAATGCAATCAAATCTCATTCAGAAGTTTTTGTATTATCAGTTTGTATGGGTCTCCCAATGCTGTTTTAATTTTGAAATATTGATTTTAATGATACTGTAAAAAAAAAAGAAAAAGGAATAATAATGGGTATTATGTTGGCACTATTGTAAGAGCTTCTATCCCATCATTACAAAGCTAATTTAGTGACTAATTTTGAATACTAACAATGCTGCACTGAATGATGCATATGCTGTACAATTACCATCATCCATTAATGTGTTAATCTTACTCTAAGATACTATATAGCAAGTACTATACGCATTAATTCTGTACTTCTCCCTTCCCAGGTTCTTCACAGTCTATATATTAATATTTAAACAGTTTGATAACCACTGCACTTTTAGTGTCCCACTGAAATTTTTTTATTAAAACAATATCCTTATTACTGTATTGAACTATAAAATTTTAGTAGTCATATGGCACTATTTATTTTGATTTGCTATATTAAATAAAAATAAGTACACCTGTGCAATGTTTTATATATTTCAACATAATTAATTTATAGTATATTAAATTAGGCTAAATAAAATAATGATTTAAAATAATGATTTAAAAGAGCAACTGCAACATTTTAGAAACTCCTTTCCTGGCTCTCTAAATGAAGGATGGTAAAAGCAAGTACTGACTTTTATACCTGAGAGATGTACAGAAGTATTTCAATATATTTACAATACAACAATTTAACAAGAACTATAAGAAGAAGAAATATTTTTCTTCAGTTTGATCCATATAGAGCAGATCTTTTACTTGCATACACATAGGCTCAATTATTAATATGTTTAGCTAAAGTACTTGCTTTTGAAATTGCCATTTCTGGCCCAGAATTTTGTGAATAGTGATCTCAGTGCTCATAAAAAAAACCCCCATAAGATCCAAGAAAAATTTAATAAAATTAAATTTTAAATTTTTAAAATTAAATTTAAATTTCATAACTTTAAACTTTACTCAGCATTAACCTAGAAAAATATTAATCTTTCTTCAAAATCCACATTTTAAATATTCATTTGAAAAAGACTGATTACTAATCACCACTGCTAACATGCTACTGTCCTTCATTACATTCAATGTTTTGAAGCTATCATTGAACAGACTATATTATTTGAAATTCCAGGTCTTCAAAAAGCACAGGTAAAAGGAGCATTTGTCAGTACTTATCCTGCTACCTGGATGACAGCATTTGCTGTAAAGGAACTAGTCCTTCACGGTAGGAATCCGTTAGAAAGAAGAGTCTTCATCCAGAATAATTATATAGTCAGAGCTTCCTCCTGGTATTTCTAGGATGAACTCTTTCTATCAGATAAATTGATGAGATGAAGACAAAGTAAAGCAATAATCAGTGACTTAGTACAGAAAAGTTAAAGAGATAATTTTCATAATGTCAGTGTGCCATCTTGCACTTTTTTGATCCAGTAAAGCTAACGTGCTAGATCTTGGTATTTAATTCAGCTGCTCTTTGTCCTGCCACAACCTATTACCAACACCATTTGTACTGCAACCCCACAGAAATGTATTTGGTTCCCCTTGAGTAGCCATTCACAACCTTTGATTTCACACTCTATCAGCTTTAGATCAGATAAATTTCCCTGAGTATGGGGCTGCTGTTTTGATAGATAACTCCTGCCTTGGAAAGTCTCCGTCCCTGAATCAAAGCCTGACAGCTGGGTTTGGGCCAGTTCTTTTTTTGCTTTATACATTACTGGAAGAAACTCAGGGTCACTTGTCAAACTACTGTTCCTTAGGGTAAAAAAGTGGCTGGCCACCAGCTTTCTCCTGTAAATGGATTGTTTAAAGCCATTCAATAGTGATGTTAGGGAGCATGCACTGAAAAGATGGGCTGGATGTTTGTTCCAAAGAAAAACTAAAGATAAAAGTAGGAGTTTCTTTCCAATAGAAAAAATGCAACTATACGTATGAACATTGAAATGAGCGTCTGTCAAAGTATAGGTTCCCAGCACTAAGCTCCCACGTTTTAAGTGTCAGCTAATGAAAAACAATCTCTTCACATGACCTAGTATTTGTCTACTCGGAAAACTGATAAACAAGAGGAAAACATAGCTTGAGGCTTGAATCCAGTTTTGAGTCCCTAAATCCAAAAATGTGTGAAGTGGTTGGAGAATGTCTGGTGGAGAGTAATAAGTTTCATCCAAGATCAAGGAAACATGAACTGTAAGAGAAGAATAAATGGACTGTTATTGTTCTGAGAGAGAAACAAAAACTGAAGAGGCAACATAACGACAGCCCTCAAATGCATGAAAGTTTTCTGTAAAGAGGAAAGGAACTGTGAAGCTGAAGAATAGATTGCTCGGGAAGCCTCTTCAGATCTGCAGTGAAGACACCATGTTTTGAAATGTAACAAGAAGCCCAAAAACATGTTGAAGGGAGGAGCAAAGCCCATTGCTCGAGTGACGTGGGAGGCCTTGCACTGTGGTGTACTGGGAATAGTTACTGCAGCTCCTAACAGGAAGAGAAGAGACGGAAAGGAGTTCATCTGATACACAGATGTATCATAAAGCATCAGCCTGTCATTTGATTCCTGCTGTCTCAGCAGGAAAGAACCCAGCAATTTCTGTCATGATGGGAAAGCATCCAAAAGAAATTGTATCCACCATGCAGCAAGCATAAGAAAAGGCAAGTAAAAGGGTTACAAATTTCATAAACTTTACCCCTGGACCATTGCTAACAAAGTGCAAGCAAACATCTGCATCAACAACACTTCAGTAGCTGGTCATGCTTTGAGCAGTGTATTTTCATAAATAAACTTTGGAGGACCCTGCCAAAACTGGGACATAATATTCATCAGGTCACACAAAAGAGGAGGTTCATAAGCATGACTAATCTTTTTATGTGATGCATTAATCTGATAAAATGTGAATTGAGAGTATAAGAGATCAAAGTGAAAAGTCTATGGATGCTAAAGGTTCTTACATATGGTACCTTAGACCCCCCCCCGCCACCTGCCATCTGGAACAAAGCTGTCTCTGTAAAAGTTTTATTTCTGATGCCTCAGTTGATACTTTACATTTTGACCCTTACAAAAGGGATGAAAGTATGACCTGGAGCCCAGCTGTTAATGCTCTTAGGAAGCTGGTTAATCCTTTGTAGAAGAGAAATGCACCTGTCAACATGACCTCTAAAGCATCTGTATGCTTCAGTCCTGCACAAAATTAACCATTATCTAGAAAGACAGGAAAGATTTTTATGCAGCCACCCAAACTTATTATTTAAGTTCATTTAATGACTTATTTTTTTATCTTGTATTCAAAATGCAAATCATAATTTAATACCAAGATTTGACCTCCAGATATTACTAGTGGTAAGAACTTCAATGGTAACCTGAACACTGTTCGCAGCAAATTAAGAATATATATTGAAGACTAGCATGACAGTCTAGTTGTTTTACGTATGTTGCGTTGAATGCCTGAGGATAACATATTCTCAATATTATGCAGATTTGTCAAAATATAAAAAAAAATTCACTGGTAGCGAGCAACACTGTCAGCAGCTTCATATGCAGGTTTTAGAATTACTTCATTTCACACAAGTTTTCCTTGTTTCCTTTGGTCTGGCTGGGATGGAGTTAACTTTTCCCACAGCAGACCTCATGGTGATGCGCTTTGTACATGTAGCTAGAATGGTGTTGATAACACACCAATGTTTTGACTACTACTGAGCAGTGCTCCCAAGCTTAGAGGATGTCTCTTCAAATCTTCTAATTACTAGTTACTACATTTTTAAGGTAAAAATATGGTTTATTTCTGTTACTGAACCATTTAATATCGAAATGGTCAGATGCCTTGTTCCATTTTCCTCATCACTCTTTGAAGGGGAATTTAATTTTAGTAGATGCAGTGCTTTGCACAAGTTACTTATGACTATAAATGAATGAATGCTTATGAATGAAATGACAGTGCCATTGAGGAGCAAAAATTGTTATCAATCAGATGTAAAGTTCATGACAGCAACAATTTTCTTAAATACTACTTCTAACCTAGTGGTCACAGCACCAAGCCTGCCAGACTTCAAAAAGCATTTGGAAAACGCTCTCAGGCACATGATGTCTTGGGGCTGTCTGGTGCAAGGCCAAGAGCTGGATTTTGATGATCCTTGCGGGTCCCTTCCAACCCAGGATGTTCTATGATTCTGAATCTAACTTTTTTTATTTTATAGTACAGTATTGCCATGAAAAATAAATATACTTAATTTGTTTCTAATGAATATTTTAGATAAGAGGAAATTCTATCAGGTATTAAAATAGATATATAGATATTAAAATAGATGTATAAGAACGTATTAAGAGGATCAATGCTCACCTGTTGGTCACATGAAATACCAACCATACTGTTAAATACAGAGAGGTGTTCTACATAGAAGCTTTGGAATTTTTCTGAAGAGGAAGTCTTCCAAGAAATTATGGACAGATTGAATGCAAGTGATCTTGTGCTGAAAGATTACTTCAGACAAAATATTTTAAATATTTATTGAAGAACTGTTTTCGCATTACGTAGCATGAACCAGCCAACCTCACTCACTGTTCACCAAAAATTTTAAAAATAGCTAGCCTGACATGAGAATTAATCTGAAAAATATTTTTCCCATGTCCATAATGAAAAAGTAGTAGAATTAATTTGATTCTGTTTAGACTATGATGTTTCTTAAAACAAAGCAAAATTTATTTCTGCATATTAATTTTCTTTACTCTATTTCGTGTTTAAAAGTTCACATTGATTAAACTAGGAGTTTTTAAGTCTGTTTAACAAAAGCATATTACCATTCAAAATTAATAACCCTTTATTTGTCTAATACAAATGAAAAATAATTCTAAACAAGCAGATCCTTAAAAGGGGTCTGTTTTATTTGTCTTAACCGACTGTTTCAAAACATTGGTTTTTTTTACCCACTGTGTGAAAAAACTCTGTAACAAATTATATACTGTAACAGAAAAAAGTCAGACTATATTTCTGCCTTTTTCTTATATAGAGTCACTGTAATGTTAACAGCGCCATTCTGATTTCCAATGAGACAAAAATGTCTTTGAATGTTGCAGGGTTTTCTGTTACTTTAAAAAGGTTTAGAATCTTATTTTTATTTAAACATTGCAATATTATTCTCAGATCAATAGGATGCTTTCCCATATTTATCAGTGCAAATATCTTAAAGACACAGTTCAAAAGACAAATAAGTATCACAGTTAACCCCATAATGGTTTTTTTCTTTATACTTTCTGGTCATAAATCCCTATGTCTATTTTTACAGCACTCAGATAGTATTTCTTTGAAATACTTCCATTAGTTTCTCTGACTATTCATAAAAATGTGCAAAAGTTTTACTTTGTAAGATTACTTCTAAAATATCTGATATTTATAGTGAAATTTTTCTTCCATGAGAACTATTTTCACTATAGACACACATATGAATGCCAAAAAGTCCTTGAAAAAACAACAAAAATCTCCCATTTATTTGTATTATCTTTGGATCAGAATTCAAGTCTTTAGAGAGCAAAACTGAGATTGGATGTTTTGGTCTTTATCCTCACTTCAGTAAAATCAATATATTAGGCGAAGAACCAAACCAGTAGCATGAACTTTTAATCAACAAAGTGCATTCCAGCTTAGGTTTTAAAACCTATCTTGGAAAGTTGATCCTTTTTATTTTCTCATCCCCTGTTTGATCGTCAGTTGAACAGCTTTATGGAGAGTCTCTTGAGTTCAAAGATTTGTCTCTTATGATAATTTTTCTTTACAGTTAATATTAGACCCTTATTTTTATTCATAAAATGTAATGAAATAGTAAAGATTGCTGACAAAATTACTACTAATACACAACTTAATAGCTCTTATTCTCCTATTAAAAATGCTTCAGCCATCAATCGAAGAGCAGAACTACTGCCATAGACTTTGTTTGGTGAGATATAAAAAATAGTCATTCACTGCCATCTTGTCACAGGGAACTATTGAAACTACTGAAAGAATAACTAAACCAAACAATTTGGAAGTGAACATTGGTGTCACTTCACAGTCAATTTGGTAACAGAGAAGGATTATGACGGATATTTATTAACATTGACTAGTTCTGCCATCAAAATTCTATTTAACTGGAGTTAATCTCATCCAGCATTTAATTTACTAAATTAGGAAAAAACAAAAGAGATATGACATGAAATTTTTTTGAAAGTCAGATGTAATAAGCTCTGAGTAACAGTTTATCCTATTTTTTCTAAGGCCACTATTAGAAATTAGGTAGCATTTTTTCATCTCACCTGCTGATTACTAAAATAATTTAGCTATACTGTTACTGAGCTTTTAAACAGCTCCTTTTATTTCCTAAACAACTTCCTGCTAGTAGAACTTAATAATAGACCCAAATCCAAATTTCTGGTCCTAATGTCAAAACATCCATTTCATAGGATGAAAGGAAAAAAAGCATTTCTTTAGGTTATCTGATAGATGAAATTAAAACCTAAAAATTACATTTAACCAAGAAATTAAACCTAAAATTCCCTGAACTTTTAGGGTTTTGAGTATTTTACATATCTGTCCATATGTTCCCCATAATAACTAATCAGTCCCAAACCCAAAAAACTTCAACATAAATGTGTATGCTTGAACCTTACATCTCCATGTTGAGGAGCAACACTCTATGATAGGTTTCTAGTGCAACATTTACAGATTATGGGGCGTGACCAAAGACATTAACCTCCTAATATAATTTGCAGAGCTTTTCTTAATAATCGTATAGAGAAAGCTATTTGTCTCAGAGTACAAGGCAAATTTGTGAAATTGGTATTTACAGATTTTTTTTTTTTTAATTTATGTATTGGAAATTGTCAGAGAACTCCAGGAAGCAGAAATTCTATATATCACAGTGCTGAAGCTGCGGAAGCCTGGCTTTCAGTCTGAATCCTAATCCCTGTTAAAATCCAGTTATTAAAATTACTAGAGAGATATCTCTGCCCAAATTAAATGCGAATGAGATCGTATGCCAAAGTCAATAGTATGGATTTTTATTTAACAGTAAACATGATGTAGAGAGGGAAAGATATAAAGAAATAGGAAAAGAGGGCAGGGGGGAGAGAAAGAGATTGTCAGGGAGATGGATTAAGTAAATAAAATATCACCACTCAGTGGATCCTGACAGAATCCCATTAATCCTCTTCTTCTGGTCTTCACAGTGGTGAGGATCCCAGTCTTGTCAAAGTGATGGCCACTGTCTTGATCTGTTAGGAGTAAGAGAAACCCACCAGAGTGCACTGGGTTTACATCCTCTCAAGTTCAGTTGGGAACAAGCAGGTGGGGAGTTTTATACTAAATGATGTAAGGGTTTATGATATCTTTTAGGAGGTTACAACTGCCTCCTACATCAGTGAAGTTGAGTCAATGATTGCCCATCAGCAGGGATGAATACCTTCAGGCTATGTGTGAATGTCCCGATCCTTGGGAGTGGGGTTTTCACAGCTGATCTACTTGTGTGAAGACTTCATCATGATAAAAAGCACTATCTCACCTCGCAGGATTTGTCTCTTACCAGCCTCTTCCCTTGTCTTTTTCAACATCCAGCTGCAACCTCCAGTGACAGGTGAGCATGCCTTCTGCACCTGAGTGGTTAAGTGGTCAATTGAGTCATTAACTATTAACAGTCCAGTCTCTCACAATCCCCAAAAGCACTTTATAGTTCAGCTGTGATAGGAAGTGCTAATATAGTGGCCTCTTTGTTATTTAGGCCATCTCCAGACCTGTGATGCCTAGACTCAAGGGGATGTCTGTCCATTTAGGAAACAAGTCTCTTTTTGTGTTGTCAAACAGTTTTCTTCTGAAAGGAACCTGAAAACTTGGGTCAGGCAGAGCAGGTGTGTCTATGTTTCTCTGCTCTATCAGTGTCCAGCAGTTATCTTTTCATGTGTGAGCATATATTATCCAACACAGAAACAGGCCAGAAAGCAGAATGCAATATTTTTGAGTAAAATTTTTTTACATGACAGAAAAATAGAATTCTTCAATTAGAAGAATGACTTAATGAGCTTATGAGTTTTGCACAGCTTCATCAGATGAAGGGTTGGTAATAACCAGGACTGTCTACCTCCCTTCCCTGCTATATATATACACAAATAGCTTCAATTTGTTTAAGGGCATTCCAATTGTAAGGGTGTAGGTTTGAGTCTCTCAAGTTGAGAAGACAACTCAGCTTGTTTTTCACTTCATAGGTGATTATCATACTATAATGCTGTTTTATGGATGGTGTCTAACTCAATGTTTCTATACAGTACTAATAACTTCATGGTCTAATTTATTTTATCTGTGACCTGAGCACACGTCATACATGGGTCCCTTAAAAGACACAGATGCTTCTCTTTCAGGTATTTCACTATAGCAGTGCATAGGCAGGATTTAGGTACATACGTGACTACAACAAAGTGATTCTGGGGCAACAATGCTGAAGATATCTAGAAATTCTTGCAATACATAACTGAGTGCAGAAACCCACTGAGAAGATCTTCTGTTCTACATTGTATCTGACCCATTGTACAGATCTGTCTCTGGATACTTGAAACTTTTGAGAGACAAATGATGCTAATTGCCTTTAATGCATTAATTTAACACTTTCAGCAGTACTAGGGGCTGAGTTGACTCCTGACTTGAGGCTTTTCAGGATTTGGAGAGTTATAGTTCTCAGCCAAAATGAGAGGCTCCTGCTACTCTGCTCACTGGAGGCTGCTTCTGACACTGCGAACTGGCACATCTTACCAAACCAACTGTGATGTGGAGGTGGGAGGAAATAAGGAACCGCACAGCAGGAGGGTTGCTACTGCTAGGCAGGACAAGGATTCTGCATGCCAGAAGGATTCTGCATTGTGACCAGCTAAAAATGATCAGAGAGAGACTAGAGTTCCCTTAACCCTCTGATAAACTTGTTTTCCTCATACTAGAATAGCTGTTTGAAATACAAATGGTAGGAAAAAAAGATGTAGGGAGCTGTATAAGGGTAAATAAAAGTCTGGATAAACATCAAAATACAGACTTTGGAACAATAGTAAAAAAACCTTGTCTTAATTATGCCTAGCAGATACTCTGTAGAGAATTTGTTATCTTAAAAGGAAATTACAGCTTTCACTTAAATTATTTTTTGGTGGATGAAGTTGATGAAATGTGTGAAAATATTGAAGAAATAGGGAACTCCTTACTCTGACATGCCTTACCAGGAGGAGAGCGTCCTTGTTCCTTTAGACTAGCTTAAATTAAAGTATTATCTAGAATCTAATATAAGGATAAAGTCCTTCTATATGCCAATGTCTGATGATAACTTTCTCTACTGGGCCCAGTGTTGTTCAATTTGTTCATCAATGACTTGGATGAAATCCAAGTTCAGCAAGTTTGCTGATGATACAAAACTGGGAGGAGAAGCCAATATCTCAGAGGGTTGTATGGCCCTTCAGAAGGTCCTTAATAATTTGTAGAGACAGGCAGAGAAGAACCTTCTGAAATTTAGCAAGGGCAAATGCAGGGTCCTGTACCTGGGGAGGACCTACAACACTCACCAGCAGAGGCTGGGGCCTGACCTGCTGGAAAGCAGCTCTGCAGAGAAGGACCTGGGGGTCCTGGTGGACAAAAAATTGTCCAGGAGCCAGCAGTACCCTTGTGGCCAAGAAGGCCCATGGAATCCTGGTGTGCATAACAAAGAGCTACAAAGATGGGCAAGGGTTTGGAAAGTCTCTCTTATGATGAATGGCTGAGGGAGCTGGGCCTGTTCAGCTTCAAGAAGAGCCTACTGAAAGGAAACCTCCTCAATGAGTATAAATATCTAAAGTGTAGGTGTCAACATGAAAGAACCAGGCTCTTTGCAGTAGTGCCAACCCATAGAAGAAGAAGCAACAGGCAGAAACTGTTGCACAGGAAGTTCCACCTACATATGAGGAAGAACTTCTTTACTGTATGGGTGACCAAGCACTGCAAAAGTTTGCCCAGAGAGGGTGTGGAGTCTCCCTCACTGGAGATATTCAAGAATCATCTGGACCCAGTCCTGTGCCACATGCTCTGGGATGACCCTCCCTTGAGCAGTGAGGTTGGACGAGAAAAAACACTCTTCCAACCTTACCCATTCTGTGATTCTGTGACTCTGTGATTCTGTGAAATATCTGTGAATTTCTCACGTGAAAAAATCAGTTGGAAAACTCACATATAAAAGCTTTCTTACAGGGTTTTGTAGCAATTCTGTTTATGGGCCCTGTTGCAAAGAGAGTACTGAAAGAATAAATCTCACAAATGTCTATAACATTTTATTTCCCCAGCCACCTGAAGCACATAAAAAATTCATGAGCATAAGTAATATAATATAATTAGGAATTTGTTTTGTTTCTTATTATGAGTATCACTGTAGTACCAGGCAAACAAGAAAAATTTCAGTTCGCACTGCTCCGTTTTCATAAACTTCCAAAAACGCTCAGTACTTAAGCACTTCCAGGGTATGAAATATTGGCTTGTGCTAAACTACTTGCCAGTGTTTGAGAACAAAAAGATGGATGTTTAAATGTTGTTTACATAATATAGTGTTACTTAAACTGATAAAGAATTGTTCTTAGACATAGAAAATAGAGTGCAGCTGCTAAGTCATTGTGAGCCTTGTGTCACAAGACTGCAAATGCCACATCGCCCATGTTTGTCTCAAGATAATCTCTTTTAATATCTCACTCTGCCATCTCATTTCTATTCTGTTCCCATGTGTAAGGCAGTACTCTGTTCTATCCCAAAACTTGAAGGCTCTTGCTCTTCCACTGCCTTCTATTCTAGTCATGAGAGAAGGTGACTTCTGCAGGTCCCCAGAAGTACAGAGGCTGAGGTTTTACGTGATTCAGTAGCACCTAAATGTCCTAATCTGAGAAGGAGAGGCAGTGCCAAAAGTTTAGGTGTTACAACTGCCCAGACCCATGAGAAGAAATATTGGGAATTTATCTGAAAACAAAGTGTGATGAGAAAACCTTGTAGTCTCAGAGAAAATCTGTGGTTTTGTAGGGTTTGTCTGACTTAGCACTGAAAAAGTACCTCATTCAACTCTTTCAGAAGCCAAGTGTATGACAGGATAAATGACTCATGTGAAAGCTTGGTGTGTGTCCAACAGCGCTGTATCATTCAGAGCTACATCAAAGGCAAATAAGTTCCTTGGAAGCATAGCTGTTGATACCTCTCACCAGTAATATCTGGAGATCCTCATACTTGAGCAGAGCTCAAGATCTTTTGTTCTGATGAACCATGTGTTTAAATAAGGCAGAGAGATAACAAGGGATAATATTAAGGAAAAAGAAAAGATGCCACAGTTCCTCTGCTGGTTGGAAGTGTCCCCATTTCCCTCTTCCCATACTTCTTCTAATGAAAACAATAATTGTAATTATTATATATTTTATTGTGTTTTTCAGAAGCTATATAATTTTAAATTGTGTAATCTAGACTTTTTTTGCTTAAAGTCTTTTTGACAAATGATTTTGGTACAAAGGAAAGATTTTTAATATTGCAATTAACTTTTTCCACTAATTTTGTTCTGAAGCAAAGATGAGAAGCACAATTACTTCCTTCACATTCACATTTTGTGGGAATACCCAGTGTTCAATAACCAGTATCTGAAATTGAATTAATCAATACTCCTGATTAATTGAAGTTTCATTTCTGTAACAGTCTTAAATTTAGAATTTAATGATAAAAATATTATTATCAGGGTAATCTGCATTAATGATTTTTATCTTCATATAGTGCGACTGTAAAAATTAAAATACTGTTCCTAAAGAAAAAAAAAGTTAAATCCTTTTTCATTAGTTTATAAGAATAACAGTTTCCCTTTCAATTATCTCATTCCTGAACAGCAAGAAACAACACAGAACCAGTG
>VXAD01001100.1:161292-258299 GCA_013399195.1 Dicrurus megarhynchus
ATGGGAGATTAGAGATGAGAAAATGTACTGGTTGTTTTGAAACAGAAACATTGAAGGAACTCAAATGCTCAAACACAAAGAAGATGTACAGTAACAAACAAAAAAAGAGAAAACATAAGAGGAAAACAAAACAAAACTAGCAGTCAAACTGAGGGTTAAATTGGCAGATTAAGCGGCACAAGGCTGCGTCCAGCAATAACTCAGAAAGACATGTTACGTGAAGAGCTATCTTTTGTTCATCAGTACAAACTGAAAGCTGATGGATGATCTGCATTTAAGAGTGGCATGCTTGTGGTTTTAGTCACTGTTTGTATCTAAACTGGCTTTATTCTAGCTCCCAATGTAGATCTCTACAATTGATCTTCAACAATTTGTTGTAGGATTGCTTTTATACAGAATCTATTGAATATGAGAGATTTGCTTATCTATTTCTGTCTCTCCCTGTCATTTTTGTCCTGCATATCTTTCCTACTTTTTTCACCAAAAACAGTTCTCTTTTCAAATTATCCAGTGTTTTCTATAAATTAATACTGCTGTTCTGCAGTCTATTTCCTGTAATGCACTTTTTTCCCTCTGCTGCTTAGAAATCCTTTTTAAAGGCTTTATTTTAAAATACAAAGGATATACAATTATATAAGATATTAAAGGAAGTATTATGCATGCAGAAAATAAAAACTTCAATGATCAAGCTCTGCCTTTCACATCCAAGAGCAGAATACTCCCCACAGCGCTTAATGTTTCAAAGTAAATTCCAGATTTATAGACAGTTTTTTTCTACTGTTCCTAAAAACACTAGAACATTTTCAGGTGACAAAGCTCTTTCTGGTTTGTTTTTTTTCCTTTTCTGATTTTGTACATGAGCTAAAATGCAGGAAGAGATTGGAGAGGATCATTGATAATATACTGCTGTCAAGAGGGAATCAACATAGAAATTTAACCAGAGTGAGTGCATGCAAAATGACTCACAGAAAGATCTCAGGGTTTGGGTCAATGGCAAGTTGAATATGAGCCAGCAGTGTGCCCTGATAGCCAAAAGGGCCAACCCTGTCCTGGGGTGCAGCAGGCGCAGTATCTCCAGCCAGTCAAGGGAGGTGATTGTCCCACTTTACTCTGCACTAGTGTGGTTCCACCTTGGCACCCCCTGGAGAAGTTTTGGGCATCTCATTTTAGGAAGGTCATCAAATTATTAGAATGCATTGTAGAGAGTAGCCAAGATGGTGAAATGTCTTGAGGACAAGACTTATGAGAAATGGCAGAGGTCACCCAGTTTGTTCAGCTTGGAGAAAAGAAGGAAGGGGATGCCTCATCATAGTCTACAACTTCCTCAACAGGAACATTAGAACACAAGTGAATGGAATGAATCTGCATCAGGGAAAATTCAGATTGGACATTAGGAAAAGATTCTACACTGGAAGGTAGTCGGTCACTGAACAGGCTCCCCAGTGAATGGTCACAGCCCCAAGCTTATTAGAGTTCAAGGAGCATCTAGATGATGCTCTTAATCATACGTTTTAGGGTCAAGCAGTCCCGCAAGGTGCAAGGATTTGGACTTGTGGGTCCCTTTGTACTTGAGATATTCTCTGATTCTATGAACTGCTTATCTTGATATGGGTTTACCAGCCACTGGACAGGCTGTTTGATACAGTAAATGAGGAAAGTTTCAAAATACTTGCATTGCCTAACAAGTGCAGGAGGTTTCATTCTCATCTAAGTGTCATTGCTTGAGGTTTTTGGTGGCTGCTTCTGTCAGAGGTTGCAGTTGTGACACTGGACTACGGTAGAAAGAGGTCCTCCATTTGAATTATATTATGATTTCAAAATCCTGGATATAAACTTTCCATGAATTCAATTTTATGTTCTCATTGTGGGTTCAATTTTAATTTCTTTGCTGTTTTAATTATTGTATAGTTACCACGATATTGTGGATTGTATAATTCTTTCGTTAACAAAGTAAATTAGGGCATTTCTTTCGTTTGTAATAACAGTTTTAGTGACTGTTTAGCTGTTAGATTTTCTAACAGCTCTTCCGGTTTAAAATGTTTCATTCTTGTGAAATTGATGAGTCTTCTTAAACATTTCAATATCAATTTTATATATTTACTAAAAAGGGATATAATAATTTCTTGTTTTTTCTACTAAGTACAAAAATCTGGGCTTGAGTAAAACTGTATTTCCTATATAGAGTGAAACTACAAATAAATAATTTAAATATTTCATGTGCTTCATTTGTCATAACTAAAGGTTTTTTATTATAATTCTTCTAGTCAACAAGTTTGAAAAGTACCTAAATTACCCTTAATTACAATTATTTAAAAAAATATTTTTAGCTTTTATTTTGTAAGTTTTGTATTTATTCTCCTCGGCTACCTATTTTTCTTAGGAAAAAATTTAATTTCTTTGTAAGCTGCTTCCTACTTCAGCAATGAGTGGCTTTTTATGTAATACTTCTTCACAACTTTAAGCTCATATTTTTTTGTTTGATAATATATAACAAGTTCACTAAATATTTACAGCTATTGAAATTATTTTGTATGTTAACAAATAAGAAACCTTCACACTGCTCTCAATAACTATTAAATAGACATTTGCTGGACTTTGCTAATCTCTTACTTTAGTTGTATGTCTTTAAGCTAAAATTTAATTCTGGATTAATGAAAACAAAATCTTTGCGAAATGTATCCAAATGTCTTTGGAAGCATGAGGAAGCCTGCCTGAGTCCTGAGGGAATGTGGAAATTTTGACTGAGCATACAGTCACACTGATCACCTTCCATTGCCATAGAGGTACCTTGTTTTAGTGGTTTATGAAGGCAGTCACCACCTCGCTAGAAAAAAAGCAAGAAATAATTACCTATTGATTCAACAGTTGCAATTCTAAATATTGTTTGGGTATAGCAAATGAGCATTAAAGATGTCTTCAAACTTCAGTGGATCTCAGTGATCCAATTTTTTTAATGGCTGTTGCTGACCATTTTATTTTCTAGAGTAGTTATAAATGAAAAGAGATTAGTGAGAGGATAGAGGCAACATCCAATCATAAAAGAATATTTGCTGTGGTACTGCTCAAAGAAGAACATCTGGACAATTTGCCATAATCACACAGTGAGTTGCTGTGTGTCAGTCTTTATTGTTATAAATGAAATGATGGAAATTTTAAAGAAATAGTTCTTAAGACTGATACATATTTGGAACGATATGTGTCTGCTTTGAAAGGCAAAGTAAAGAAATAATTATGTTCATGAAATAAAAATTTACTCAGGAGTAATGAATGCAATAAAAGAAGTATGAAAAATGGCACTCAAGGCAAGTAATTATTATGGCAAATAAACACTGACTAATCCATAAATTTATTTTTTCTACAGGAAAGATATGGAAACTCAAAAATAGATGTTTTGATATATTAATTAACTTTCTCATTAGAAAGTTTGCAAACAAAAAGAACCCAGTTTTTTTTTCTTATGTTATAAAAATAAATTATTTTTTGAAAATGAAGGAGAAGATAAAGCTTAATTCAGATGTTTCCTTTAATGAGTTCTGATTTGGTTTTAGATTTTGCTTTATTATTTCAACTGCAGATCAAAGAATAAACAGAGACACCACCTTCCAGTGTCTATACATATGAATCAAATAATACATTTTCTGTAATTTTGTACAAAGTATTATGAAGAATACTTGCAGTGGAGCTTTTTTCAAGACTATGTCAAACAAATGAACGTCCATACCAAGATCAGCCACAACTGGTACTATCACTGCTGTTCAGTTCCAAACCAAAAAAAATCTCCAAAGCACCCTTAGCTAGCAGAAGATCAATATTATACCTTCTACCACTGCATTTAAGTATAGAAATCCAGCTATGAAAATAACTTTCTCTGAGCCAGGATCTTGGACTGAAAAGTCAAGGCATATTACAGATGATTACATTGGAGGTACCTTTTTTTGTTCCCTGAAGTTCATGTAGTTTGGATGACCATTTACTAGATTATTTACTTCAAACTTCTTATGTATCTACTTTAAAAGTTTAGATATTGGGTACAGTGTGTATAATTTATGTTTCTGATGCACGGATTTATGTTGCTGTAAAGTCCATCTGTAAAGTAAGACGCATGCATTTGATAATATTATTTTCTTTTCTTATATTTTTCTCCTGTTTGTGGATGTGCCTTTGACAAACAGTGCATGTTTTTAAAATAAAATTCTGCTTCAAATGACAATTCCTTTCTCCCAGTCCAGACATCAACCATATCTTTAAAGGGGAAGGCATTATAAAAAGGGAATGCAAAGTGAACTTGCATGATCTCTAAAGAAAGAAACAGGATAAAATATGCACTGTATTGCCTTTTCCTTTGTAGAAGTTATTTGAATGACATTAATTTTGGAACGTATCTGAAGAAGGCCTCCACTCTCACTCAGTTAGATTTCATTTAGTACTTACATCAGGACTATTTGTTCCTCACATCTGGGATCATGTATCTAGTCTCACCTTTTGGGGTGAGTCCCAAACCAAGTATGTTTTTTATACCATTGAGTTCAACCATTTTGTTGTTTTCCTTCCCTCCTTGGCAGAACAATGCACCTATCACTGCAACTTATTTTGTGTTGTAGCCCAGCTTTCCAAATAACAAATGAAGTAGAAACTAAATTAGTAATCCTAAAGATTTCTAGTAACAGGTAACGTGACATTCATGTGGGCTTTTTTCTATGGTTGTCATGGTTAAATCCCATTCACCAACTAAGATACACCAGGCCACTCACTCAATTCCCCTGCACTGGGATGGGGGAGACAATCAGAAAGGTAAAGGTGATAAAGCTTGTGATTGAGATAAAGTCAGTTTAATAGGTAAACCAAAAGCTCTGTGCATAAGCAAAGCAAAACAAAGAATATTCACCACTTCCCATGGGCAAGCAGGTGTCCAGCAATCCCCACAAAAGCAGAGACCCATAATGCATTGAGGTATCTTGGGAAGACAAACACCATAACTCCCAATGATCCCCCGTTCTTTTTCTTCTTCCCTGTCATGGTTTTCAACAGGACAGAGTCAATTTTTTGCACACTTTTCTAATATGGGTCACTCATGGTGATGGGATGAGGGGAAGCTTTATGATGAGTGGCTGAGGTCACTTGGCTTGTTCAGCTGAAAGGAGACTGAGGGGAAACTTGTTTGTGGTCTACAGCTTCTCCATGAGGGGAAAAAAGGGGGGTGGGCACTGATCTCTTCTCTCTGGTGACCAGCATTAGGACACTAGGGAATGGCATAAAACTGTATCAGAGCAAGTTTAGCTTAGATATTAGGAAGAGGTTCTTCACCCAGAGGGTTATCAGGCCCTGGAATAGAATCCCCAGGGAAGTGGTCACAGCACCAAGCCTGACAGAGATCAAGAAGCACTTGGATAATGCTTTCAGGAACATGCTGATTCTTCATGTGATCCTCTGCAGGGCCAGGAGCTGGACTTTTGATGATCCTTGTGGGTCCCTTCCAACTTAGGATATTCCATGATTCTATGTTTGCAACTCTCCAGAGATCTTAGTGGTGTGCAGTATGAATCAGAGGGAAGAACAAGCCAATAAATGAAAATGGGAATAGTATCACAAAGGATTCCAAACCCTCAACTTTCAGTATAGACTCACTCCCATATCTTACATAAAAATTCTGTAGAACTATATATATTTTTTGTTATTTTGCTTATGCTCTTTTTCTCGTCACAGGTGTGGGAAGCCATTCCTTTATTCTTATCTTTCTTCTTTCTCTTTGCAGCTCCAAATCTGTGTGACTGCTCTGACGCTTGGTTTCACGCAGTCATCACTGTTTTCAAATGTGATGTTTCCAACTGGGAGAGCAGCTTTCCTCACTCCACAATGTTGCATCACCCCTCATGCCAGATATAGGAATATTGTCCATCTCTTCTTTCATGGGCAGCTGTATAATGGAGGGAAAGAAAAGTAGAAGCATTGATAAAAAAGTGTATTTATATCTTCATTTGACTTTTCCATTATTGGAAATCTGTAACGAAGAACAGAATTCAGCAATACATGATTAAGAGATACTATAAAACTAGTTTGATTTGGACAACTGATGTGGTTATCCTTAAGTCCTGATATGGGTGACTGCTCTACTGATTTCACATGTGAAAGTGTTGTTTTCAGTAATATCATTCAGCCCATGATATCCAGTTCTCAATAAGATAAAGGCTGGTTTTGTTTGAATTAATGTTTGCAGAAGACTAAGGTCGTATAAATATGTGAATGTGTTTGAACTTCTGCTTGACTCTAAATACTTGGCCTTGGCAATTTCTTCTATTGCAATCTCTTAAACAATTGTCCTAGGTTACAATGTAAGATGTAACCAAAAGCATGTGTTCTATTATCATCTTCACAAGCTGTTAAAGCAGGTGGGGCAATGTTTGTTATCTCCTACCCTGACTCATTCCTGATAACTCCCTCCGGGGGCTATCTCTGTTTAATGGACAATCAAGGACCCACTGCATGACTCAGAATTACATCAGCCCATTGTGAGATGCTCTACCCGGGGGGAAGAGCCAAGCATTCCCACCTGGATATAATCTGCGGTTTGGAACGGCACGAGCAGCTCTTACCTATGGGACTCCCAGAGGGAAAGAGTTACACCACTGGACTTACAGGTGAAGACCAGACCCTTTTCTACAGGATCACTGCTTCAACAGGGCAACTTCATCTGGACTGCTATCACCACCCTGACTAACAGTTCAGGTTGTATCCTGACTCTGTCAGTGCTCTTGTACTATTGCATTTATTTTAATTTTCCTATTAAATTCTAATTCTGGCTTGCGATCTCCCACTGGTTTGTTTTCAAACTAGCACAACAATCTTTATTCCTATAATCCAAGAAATATGGTAGTCCAGTAACGTAGAACACAGATTGTCTGTTACATCAATACTTTCATTCTATAATTGCTACAACAAATATTCAGTGAGAAATTCACTCATATCCAGTAAAACTCTTGAGAGAGCCCAACTTGAAACCAGTACATAAATAAGAAATTAAACCTGTCTTTAAATAATTCATTCATAGAAAAAGGACAAAAGTTCATTTTTACAGATTCCAAGAAGAATTATAATAGAACACAAAATTCTGCTTGGATGTTTTCCTTAAAATCAGCTGGTTGGTTTCCAGTTATTGAGTGTTTTTGTATGAAAATAAGTTAGACTACCAAGAAGGAACAAATACAGGTACCATCTTTCAATGCTCAAAAATAAAAAAAAGAATGTCTCCATTCTTATGTTTCATTTTTTTATCAAAATGTTTCCTACCAAAATTGAGAGGTGATTTGTTAGTCAAACTATGCAGTTAATCAAAATTGAAAGGGAGAAAAATAAATAGGAACTGCTATTAGTATTTTCATTTTCCTCTCCCTGTTTTTTATTTCATGTGCCCAGATTACTTTAGGCACTTGTACTTATCTGGTGCCTCGATATAATCCTTCAATGGATTACTGTGCAGTGCTAAGCACAACCCCATTTTCACAGTTTCATAAATACATTCAAATACCAAAGGCACTTTTCATTTAAGTGGAATTAATATTCCACTGAATACCATTATATACATCTTATAGCACACAAAAATGAGAGGCTGTAGTACTTTTGAAATGGAAGGCACCCTTATTGATAGATTAAATTGCCTTGTGAGGATATCCTGAAAAGTCTGACATACTGAAACATCTTGAAAATGTATTTCTACCTGTTAATTATTAAGTAATAAACAGGAGGTCCAGTCAGATACATCTATATAGGACAGATAGATCTATACAGGACAGCTATAACAAATACAGTTCTTTTTTCTTGCTTGCAGCTACACTAAGCATTTATATGCAGAAATGAAATTTTACTGAATTTAATAGAGTTATTTTAGATTCAGAGTGACATAGAGTTGAATTTGGCTTAGAGAAGGCATATACATTTCGCACCAGTAGCATGGTCTTATAATGGAATGATGATTGAGATGGGAGGCATTGATAATCTTTAATTTTGCAAAAGAATATTCATAAAAGCTGCTCCAGTGGCATCATAATTCATTCATAACTTTGTTCATCTTGCAGCTTACAGTGCAACACAGGCAAGAGTTTCATAATGGAGAAGGTCAAGGACAAGTACAAGACCAAATATTGGCATATCTATCAAGTATTCACGTTTGAAATAAGTGCTGGGATTAGTCAGTAGAGAGACCCTCACATTCAATTATGTGTGAGAATCATTCAGAAATCATTGTTAGCATTATTAGTATCTGGCATTGTTCACTGTCCTTTTAGTTTTCTTTTGAGTGATGTGTTACAGCACTATTCTGAAGGACAATATTACAAACTCCAAACAAAATTGACTTTTTTTTCCACTTACTTTCCTTCACTGTGAAATAGGGGGAAGAGAATACCTAACCTTTGGGAGATATGGGATTTTTTCCTAGAACTCTTAACAATCAGGCAAATTTACAGCACATACAAATACTTTTCTTGACATAAATTTAAAAAAAAAAATCTGCATTTTCTAGTGGTAGAAAACGTGTCAAAAACTTCACGGCTGCCTTTAGCAGGTAGTTTGAAGCTTTATATGTAACTGACTAATTTGAGAATTCATTCAAAATACAGGAAAAAAGAAAGTGGATTTCCCATAGATGCTGTTCCATGTTGTTATTGGGTAGTTATGCCCATCTAGCATCGATAGAAGACCAAATCAGTGATTTCATACTCTCAGCTTCTGGTTCTACTCTTGTAGACAAATACATTTTACATATTTTGTAGAAACTGACAGAAATAAGAAGGGTATGCAGTTAGACGTCTAATGGTCAGCATCTAACATTATATATGAATAGAAATTCACTATGAAAAACCAACGAGATTATTCCAGTTACATTATAAATATGGAGTCATCTGATTTTCTGATCTCCTTAAACTCTTCTCTTCCGCAGTGAATAACATATGTAAATATTTTCCAGTACACAATGCTAGCTGCTGACACTACAGTGTACATATCATAACCTCGAAGTAATTATGGCTGGATATGTGGTTATCATTTTTCTGTCTCCCTGTCTGTCTCATTCCAGTTTTGTATATCTCTCTATACTCCTACCTGATTATACTTTGCTTTGCATGTGTATCTCTTCACTCACCAAATAGCCCAGTCATTTTTTTTCTCTCTTCCTGAGGCACAGTCTGCATTCTAAATGTCTGAGACTGCAAGTAAAGAGATCTTGCTGCTTTCACATGGATTTTCTTTTTTTTTCCTGAATTTATATTTCAATCTTGATAGAAAGTCTAAATTAAAGGAAATGTGAGGTCAAAGAAATTAAGACAATCATGGAATCAACAAGAATATTGACATATGATCATTTCAACTGGTAATATAATAATGAGCTTGCAAGCAGAGAAAGACCTAATTATAGTACCAAAAATCCTATAAGAAGAGATAAATATTTTCATACGAGATTGAAGTAAAAAAAGATCTGGAAAAAGAAAAGAGAAGCAATTTATATTGTAAGGAGTGGGAGCAAGAAAGGCAAGGTAATGCTGACTGCATGTGTCTGAATGCATGAAAGCATCTGCACTCAGCTAGACAGCAAGAAGTGATATTGAGAGCTTTGAACTCTACTGTATATCTCAGTTTGTAAGAATTCCTGTGGTATATCAGGTCTTTCATTTGTTTGCCTGAGTATCTTGTCTAAAAGTTGTCCATACTGTCTCTTCTGAGAAAAGTTATGCACAGAACACACAGCAGACTATGCTACCTCAGTCTTAGGTCTTTTCTCAATTATCAGAATTTTCTGTGAGTCCTGAAGCACAGGAGTTAAAATGAATTCTTAAGGTGGTAGGAAAAATCTCACACTGTGCAATTTATATGCATTGAGTTTGGAAATTTCTTGACCTCAAAAACTGTGGCAGTAAGTTTCAAAGCCAGACCACACCGTGTGTGTAAATGAGTTTGTTTACATACAAATTTTCAAACCTTTTTCAGTGTTCAATTTTTCCCATTTTGAAAAAGGAGAAGTAATTTATGTTCTTTTTCTTGATGTTCATGTTCTTTTTCCTAGATAATGTTGACTCCCTGTTTTCTGAACAAATGTGTTAGTAAATTTTGCTTTCCTGTAGAACCTTTTTTTTTGAGCAAGTATGCAATTTTTCTTCTTGCATCCCTTTTCATTAGTCAAATGACGTCAATTTCCCTAGTGTCTCTAAAGCTGCTGATGGTTCTTCAGGGTCTACTGCTTCGAGTAACTAAAATATTTTGCCACGTCTTAGTCTGACTTCAATGTCATCACACATTGAAACGTTTACGGAAACTTAAGTTACCCAAGGGTTTTCATTATGCCATAATAAAAAACTGAAATGAGATCTACAGAGTTAAGATCTACTATAAATCAAATAGGAAACACAGTCATACTTTGTGACAGACAAGCCAGATCTGAAAAAGCTGTATGGAGCCCATAGGCTCTTCTACTCTACTCTACTCTACTCTAATATGAAACTGAACATCTTCTTTTATCTGATTTTTCCCCTGCTCAGTTACACTGGTAAGTATAATAAAATATATTACTTTTTTCCTGAAAATCCTGACTTGATACTGCCCCAGAAAGACAGCATAACATATACTTCTACCTTTTCCATTGTCTCTCCTACGATTTATGTTAAGCTAATGTGCAAGTTATTTACTGATGATGGCTGCTAATTTCTTTATTACTTTTTGGACATTTTAAAAGAATCTTTTGAAAACATAAATACATCTCCATCTACCTCCGTTTTTCTTTATCTACCATTTTTCTGTTAATTCGTAATAAAGGCCTACATCTTTTCACTGGTCCTTGCCTACCTATACAAACACATTATTCTATTGAACATCAGGAGCTGTGTCATTAGTTGCTGTTCAGCTCAGATCTTCATCAAAAACTTAAGAGAAAAAAAATAGATGAGTTTTGTCACAGGCCAAATATTTAAATTTATATCTGAAACTTTGCTGTATACTTTAAATTGCAACATCTAACTCCACTGTAATGTTCAGAAATTTATAAATTTACATTCTTTCCAAAGCTCTTTTAAGTTTTTGAGAATTAAATTTATGGTTCATGAACTCTCTTTTCTAATTAATTTACTTATTTTGGCAACCTCTATGAAGTCTAGGCCTGCTGTCTCTCAGATCAATATATTCATCCCCTTTGTCTCCGGGGCCCTAAACGTTTTGATGGTTTATCTGAAATCAGTTCACTGCTTTTCCTTTAACCTTAGAACTATTATCTGTAAACATTTCAGCAGCAATGCCTTAAAAGAAAGCAGACAAAAATTGAAAACACATTTCTTCAGTATCCAAAATCACTGCTTTCTTTGTGAGCTTAAATTACATTAGAAGAAACAAATTTTACTTTTTTGAATGATTCAATAGACCATGGGAGCAATTAAAAAAACCAAAAAAAACCTTTAAAAACTTAAATATTGTAGTGCTTATCTAACTTTTTGTATACATCCTCAGTCATTTTTATCTGGACTCTTAAGAAAATACACAGGATTAAGTACATTGAAACGAAAGTACTTTGGTGTGATAGCACACAACTCTATCTCCAATGTATGTACCCTGTAAGGAGTTTTAATGTTATTATTTTTTATTTAACAATGAAAAGATATATAGCATAGCTGACATCACATGACAGTTAATTCTGAGTTTATAAGGAATTCTGTCCTACTAAAGATAGGTTGCACTCAATTTTGTACAGGTGATAGTCCTTAAAGTTATACCGTTGATACTGTACTCATTGCCAATTATTTACACCAGATTGCTCTATGTTAATTTTAGGTCAGATGATGCTATGGGTAAATAACTCCCATGTAGTCGTATGCTATCCAGTGACATTCAGGTTCTAAACCAAATGGTTGTGAGGAAATTTTTCTACAGTCTCTCTTTGTATAGTCTTATTAACCATGATTTTCTGGTTCTTTTAGAGCTGTCCACTCTATTGTTTTGAAATGTTAGATCTTACCCATTTTTCACAAAGTTATTAGCTCTATTTCATTCTATTCCTATGAGAAGATTTGATGTTCAAAGCAGTTGTGAGGGATAATAATAATGATCTAAAGATACAGTGATTCCAGCCACTGAATTTGTAAAGTCTAAAATATGGTACAGAAGCACGGGCAGCAGGATAAACTGTATAACCCCAAAGCTGTAGCTGAATGGACTGTCCTTGTACACATTGAGAGGGAAAAGGGCTGCCTGTCAGTAAGAGCAATGCTAGTTACTGAGGACTTGATTTTCCTCTTAGGATATGTCTTGGAGATGCTATTACTGCAAGTTTTAGGCAAATCTCCTTACTATTCATGTGCGAGGATGTTATACAGATTTTTATTTGTTTTAAACCTTTTATTGAGTGTCTCTAGCAAAATTTTGGTTGTAAGGGGGCCTTAGGGGTGCCCTCTGAGAGAAGTAGATAAGGATGCCCCATGTGGGATTCAACCATTTCCAGACAACTCCAACAGACCCACCACAGGCCATGGTTAAGCCTCTTGGCCAAGGCGGTGGCACAGATGGGAAAAGATATTCAAGAAAGGGCAAAACCACTGCACAGCTGTGAGAGGGAGAAGTGAGTAAAATGTGAAAGGAACAATACTGTAGACACCAAGGTAAGAGAAGAAGGAGGGGTAGGAAGCGTTCCATGGACTGGAGCAGAAATTCCTCTGCAGCCACTGGAGAAAATCACAGAGAAGCTCTTGTCCCCCTGCAGCACATGGATGACCATTGTGGAGAAGATACCTGCACAGCAGCCTTGGAAGACTCCACACTGGAGCAGGTGGAAATGCCCTAAATGAATTTGCAGCCCCTGAAGAGTCCATGCTGGAGCAGGCTCCTGGTAGGAGCAGTGGCCTGTGCAGAGGAACACATGCAGGTACCACTTGCTGGCAGGAAATTCAGCCTGTGGGGCACCAACCCTGGAGTGGTCTGTTCCTGAAGGACTACACTCCACTGAGAGGATCTGTGCTGGGGCAGCATGTGGAAGGTAGAAGTTTTGGGAATGACCCTTGGAAGAAGAGGTGGGCAGAAAGGTCACTTAGTTCACTAGTTCAATACTATTCTAATTTTTTTTCCCTTTCAATAAATTAAATACAATTTCCCCAAGTCAAGTTTGTTTTCCAGTGATGGTGAGCTGTCTCCCTATTGTTATCTCTGTCCACTAAGTTTTCTATCGTATTTTCTCCCCCTGCTCTGCTGAAGGGGAACAGTGAGAAAGTAGCTGGATAAGTATCAGCCAGACAGACAACCAAGATCAGCCCACCATAAACCTGTAGTAGTAAATCAGACTGAAAATGTAGTTTAGACCTCGGATTTTAGTTTTATTCAAATTTTACAGCAAGGGTAAATATTTTCATTTATATGATTTATTTCATAATTCTCCAGTGTCTTTCCATTTTCCCCCACATTAAAATAAAGAATAATTTCATCTTACAAATGGTGCAAAAGGGTAAGAAAGCACTGTGCGTTTTCTTGAATCAAAATTCATAGTATGTGGCAGTAATCAAAGGGATGATAAAATCTTCAAGGACACAGAATGCATTTTTCTGTCAAGTTCAGTGAAGTTCAACTGGCCCAGATTCATACAGCTATTTACCTTCAGATTTCAGATATCTGAGTAACCTTTCCGTGAGGAAATATCATTAGTTTTTATATATACATTTTCTCAAATGCATTCATCGAGAAAAATAAGCATTGGAGCATCTTTCTTTTTCCCTTAGAAGTATTTTAGATTAAGTCTCAAAAGGCAAAAGGAGTATTTAAAATTATCTGCTTCATCAGAATATGACCTTCAGCAAGAAGCTGTCAACAAGCTAGTGAGATAGTCAGAATTATTAACTGGACCCTAGAGAACTCAACTGTAGGCAGTTTTGTGAGGTTTGAGAGTTACAGTACACAAATCAGACAGTGAAACCTTTAACTCTGCTAATGATAACCATCACTCTAGACTTCTAATCTTCAGGATGGTAGTTCAGCTGATTCATCTTTGTTCTGTGACAAAGGCATAGATTCCAGTGATCCATTACTTTTACATTCCCATTAGCAGAATATTCACTCACTCTAGGGGCTTGTGTAACAGAAATCCACAGTGAGAAGGAAACACTTTGGGTCGTGCCAGGTCTTTTCTGTAAACAATTTAATTATTTTGACTTCAGATAATACTAAAATTAAGGAATAATTCTCTTCCATGCCTGTTATTCTCAGCTAAGGCCTGAGACAACAGATAAAAACTGTAACACAAAGTACAAAGTCTGAGGAGTCACACAGTAATGTAGACTATACATGTCATACATGGCATTCTGAGGTCATGATTTAAAAAGCAGAAGATGATTGTCTCACAAGCACGCAACAGTGATTATCCACTCATCAATAGTCTTCCTCAGTGCTAGTCATTAATATGCTTTCACAAGAGATCATTTTCCAGACAGGACTATTGACTTTGCAGACACTATTTTTCATTTCCTTTTTCACCACGATAAATTGGAAGGATCTGGACTGACCAAACTTGGTACCTGCATTTCATAGTTCTGCACTGTCCTTATTAGTCTGTTTGAAAATAATGGTGCACTTTTAGAGGGAATGGTGTTTCTGACTCAGTGTAATCATCCAACCATCTAGACTATCTATATAGTCAACAGAGAAAGTAGACTTTGTGACCTGCCTGCATTCTGAAACTCTTTACTTACTGCCTGTAAGTAAGACGGAGTTTGTTAGCTCTTGTTGCTTGATTAATCCTGTCCAGTTCAAAGATCTAGTTTAGACCAGATGCAACCCTTTGCTCTTACTAACTTAGGAACATTAATTAAACAGTTAAACTTAGGTAAAATGAATCCACACCTTCAGGACACATACCCATGTACACACACACAGAGACTCATGGTTCTTTTACCATAAAGAGATATATCAACCCTCCAAGAATAATTAATTTTTAATGTTAGCATTGTTACAAAACATTCTTCCTGTCTAGGCTCCAGACACGTCAGTAAACAGAAGCAATCCCTCATACACCCAAACACTCTGATAGAAAGGGCCAATTTTTCAGTCTACACGACTTCCATCAAGCAGCTACTCAAATTAAGATGAGATATAGGGACTCCAAATGATAGCAGTCAATAGAAAATCTATCTCTGTGAATGGCAGCAATAATAATTCAGAAACTATTGTTATCAAGCTTCACATTACTGCTTTTTCTGCCAGCAGCTGAAGTACTACTTGTTAAAGATAAAGAGCTCATAGCAGTATGAATGGCTAGGTATATTTCAGCAAGTCCTATTTCAGTTTGAGCTCCCTTGAGTACATTATATGCTGCAATAATGTTGTTCCCCTCCCCCCCTTCCTCCATCAAATCTAATTTTAGTAAAATGTACTTTTTTACTTTCAAAAGAGTTAGACTATTAGTAAAGTTGCTATTGTTCCTAGTATCAATACTCCAAAATTTTACAGGGGGAAGAGAGTCCTTCCAGTAAAACTCAAAATTTATCACAAACACATCACAGCTTTGTGGGTTTGTTGCATTCCAAGTAATGAGGAGCAGTAAATTCACCCTAAATTACAAAATAGGAAAAGCCACATATTTTTTTATTTTATGGAAGTCTTTATTGACACCCTACTTCCTATTTAGAAGCATTATCAAAGTTGTTATAAATAAAAAATACACAGTCTGCAGTGAGCGACTGTTTTTTCACAAATTTTGAGGACAGATGATTCAGTTCTGGATCTGAGATGTTAATTTTAACTGCCTAATAATGTGTATAATTGCTATGGCATTCTTGGAGTCTCTCCTCTAGTGTTATCTGTCATTGCCTGCATGAGTTGTTTTCACCAAAATCATTTATCATGATGTTGTGGAAAGTGGTGTATATGTACCATTTAATTGCATGTCCCGTTACCTAAAAAAGAATCAGAGCGTGTGATCTTGAGGTAGCATAAATTCTAATCCATTAACTTTAATAAAACTGTAAGCTTCCAGTCTGTACTATGAAGATACTTACATTTGACATTCAATAACCATTGAATCTGACAATATTTTGCACAAAATTATAAGGTTATAAACAGACCTGTAAAAAAGGAAAAATATTTCAATAATTAAACAATTAAATACTTAGATAATTGAATAATGACTTAATCTAAACCTATTATAGCTAAGACAATCTCCTTGCTGAAGAAGAATTTCCCAGATTAGGAATTTCACATCTGTTAAACTCTGAAGGGTGAAAATACTGTGCCAACACTTTTTTTCCTATAAATCAGGAATATTTAATCTGAATAAACTCTGCTGAGCTTCTTAGCATGTTTAACTGCAAAATTCATAAAACTGCAGAGAAAATATTAGATATTAAACCATCTCTGCAATTAAAATATTGATAGTAACAATTATGAAAGTTTGGGAAATAGTTATATGATATTATTAGTATTTTCAACTGTCTACTTAGGTTTCCTGTATTTATGCATCTCAAATATTCTGAAGCTGACTTAAATTATGTGGTACATTTTCCATTTCATACTTCTTTAATACACAAGGTTTAAATACAGAAAAGGGGATATTATTGGGTAGTTGGTTTTCTGATAAGTAATTTTAATAATTTAGGTGATTTGTTGTATGGAATCACACTAGAAAATTATTGAGGTTTTCAAATCAAAGTAAAAGAAAAGCACGATCATTTTTATTTGACAGTTTTGAAGTTGTATTTAGTAAGCTATATTTTGTTAAGATATATTTTTTCTGGACTGTACTGAGGTTTGGATTCTTATACATGCCTCATTTGTTTTAAGAAAAAAAGTTTTCTTGTATTCGGGTACATGTATTCATGTCAGAGTCTGTAAACACAGTAATCTAATCTTAGTTCCAGAAGTTTCTTACAAGGTATATTAAAAGCTGAGAAAATTCTTTAATTCTTTCTGCAACATGAAAGTTCCTTATTAATTGCAGAATCTCAGGAACCCTACCATTTATTCAGAATTTACCATATATGTGGGTAGGCTAGAGCATATATTACTGTTCTTAAGAACATTAACTTTCAGATGACAAGAGATTATTAACATAATTTCTCACACCAGATGTTACCTCAAAATTTGAAACAGCGAACACAAGTTACTAGAAAAATGTTCTCATTTCTTTTAGTTACAGTCACTTTTAGAAAAGAAATTATCCATCCCAAGGCAGTGTTTGATCAATCACATTAGCATGTCGAAATTAGGTGAAGGTAAACTCAGTTTAATTCTGTGGTCTGAAATCTATGTTATATACTGAATGCATACAGTAAAAGCAATGTCTTGTATGTTTGAACCAGTTTTATCCAACCTTTTTTTAACAAACTGAAGCAGAGGCTTTTGCAGTGACCTGGCAAAGAAGTAGAAAAAGAGAGGGAAATAAAAAGGTCCTGAAATTTTAGTAATGTTTTACTTACTTGTAATACATCTGATCAGTATGGAAGGGTTTTCTATCATTAGTTAGATTTTTGAAATAACTGGAATTTGACTAGGTTCACTTTTCTTCTTATAGTTCACTCAATCTTGAACTGTATTATATAAAATATTGCCATTTCTCAAATTATAAGTCCTTGAGAATATAATGGTCTTCTGCTTACCCAACCGCGCCCTGGCCAGTCAAGAGCCATGCTTCAAGTTTTACATAGCAGAAGACAAAAGGAGAAAAAAATTTGTTTCTAATACATAAGCTAATAGTTTGGTATAAACATTGAGCATTTGTAATTGCATGAGTTTATTGAGTGGATTTAAAGTTTTTCTGGGTGAAATATTCAAACAAATGCTCAGAATAAAATAATATATAAACAGAGGCTACTGTATCTAATTCCCACAGAAAAACATTTGGTGGTTATATTCTTGCGTATATTGTAGGTCTTGTGTGACTTGAGGTGTCTTTTTTTATTGTTTCTTAATTTGACCTTTTAGGCAGCATGCTCTACATCATCTTGAAAATACATTAAAAATGTACAAAAGTGTGCTTGGTTTACTTCTCTGTTGTTTCAATAATCTCTGTGGGTAGCAAAAAAATCTGATTCTTTTTTATTTTTGCACTTGTGCTTTCAGCTCTCCTTCCCACAAGTCACTGGGGCATATGATTTTTCTGTCATCTGGACCAGATAAACAACCAGGGAAAGAATGAATGTTCTAGCATGCCTTATTTGTGTACTACTAGATCCTGAAAAACTTGATTAATTCTCTGAGTCTGTAGCTTTCAGATCTGGCTCTTGCAAAGTTTATCAGTGACTCTAATATTATCTCTGCTATGAGGACTTTTGTGAAAGCAAAACATAGCAGGCATCCATTTCACTCTTTTATCAAAAGCACTATTGATGAAAAGGTCCCAAACACTGCAGTGTGTTTGGGGTTTGGCCAGCTACACTCCTAGGCATGTTTATATGGCAAGTGAAAGGCTAAATATTAATGCACCAGAGCCAAAGCAGTTTCCTCTCCTTGGCGGCTGCTGACTAAAAGTCATCTTCCTGAGACTGGTAGGGTGGCTTGGTCCTGCTGTGCTATGACATTTCTGGGTACTGTCCTTTTGCAGCTAATATCATTAAGTATTTCCTTCATGTGCTGAGCATGTTGACAAAATAAATCCAACTGAGAAGAAGCACCTGGTATTATAATTTTCCATGTCTCTACTGAAAATGTAAATCAAATTTAACCTCAGCAGTTTACTGTTTCCCTTAACGAAAAATGTATGCAAGCCAATAAGAGAAACATCAAGTCAATGTATTTTAATAACATGCTTTTTAATGTTGTGATATTGTGACAGAGGGGAATTCTAAAGATTCATGTGTACCAGTCTGAAACATTATTATTAAATTATATTCGGTGCATTTTCAAATATGTATGGAGTAGTATATATTTCGTTATTTCTACAGAGTATCTAGCTGCAAAAATACATTAAGAGGATTAAATATTTAGAAAGGTGCCTAGCTTTACAGAGTCGGCTAAATTTATATTGCAGCATACTGTGCCATTCATATAGGCTCTGTCTGCATTACTTCGAAATTTTCTATATCATAATCTTGACTACAATTTCACACACCACATAATAGTTATCTAAATTCTGACTTCAGGCAACAGGTACCAGAGCTCCATGTAAAACTCATCTGAAGCAAAGGAAGGTTATTGTTGTACCGAGAAGTCAAGGACAGAGGAATACTTTACTATTGTGTCAGACCTCTGACAGAGTGGCTTGTCAGCTAAACAGCATTTTTCCTGACTTCCAACTGTTTTCATTTGTAAACAGAACAACAAAACATTTGTAATGGAAAATGAGCACTCTCACATCAAAGTGGAGGTAACAGATCTGAATTTGGAGACAGATAGTCTCCAAATTTATCTTGTTACAATTTCAGTGCAAACATGAGATCCAGACAAGTTTTATGTGCGGCATCAATCGAGCTTTTTCTCTATTATGACTTGCTGCATCATTTGTGTGGGACTGAAGAGGACCTAGGTCACTTTCTTTATATCAAGCAGTTGAATACTTCAGGCATTTTAAATAGGACCTGTGACATTTCTGAAAACAACATAAACACCAAGTTTCATTCTGTAAATCTGAGATCCTAAAGTCCTTCTCTGCTTCTTAAGAAGTGGTGGTATACAAAACCTTTTATTGTCTTGGTTTTAAAAGTTCTGTCTTTTTTCTTGTCAGAAATAAAACTTGTGTGAGCAGCGGAGCACAGTGAGTGACAAACTGGCAGAAGTTCATTGTCTGTTTTAGTGAATCCTGAGCTGTGAATGGTGCCCCTGAGGAACAGCACATTGTTTTCTGTTGCATCAGAAACTGATAGTCTCCTACAGTAGCGTGGATCGGCAGCCATGGAAGTACATTTCTAAGTAGCAGCATTCAGAGCTGCTGGATCTTAATTGTGAGATGTGTCAGAGCCAGCTAATTCATGAAACCTTTAAATTCTCTGAGTGGGTTAGTATTTGCTTCTACAGTATGTCTTATATCTGAAAAGAATACAATAGAATCACTGAGGTTGAAAAAGACCACTGAAATCGAGTCTAAGCATTAACCTAACTGTCAAGTCCACCACTAAACCATGTCAGTAAGTGCCACATTTACATGTCTTTTAAACACCTCCAGGGATGATAACTCAACCAATGCCCTAGGAAGCCTATTGCAATTCTTGACAACCCTTTCAGTGAAGAAATTCTTCCTCAGATCCTATCTAAATCTCCCCTGGAACAGCTTGGGGCCATTTCCTCTTTACCCTATTGCTTGTTACTTGGGAGGAGACACCACTTGATATCAGCACTCAACTCAAGCAGCTGTCAGGATTTATCAGATTTGACTCATTTGTCCTGAAGATTCCCTATGCATCTGTCTTTATATCCTTATCTGGACACTTGAAGTCTGAACCTCATTATGGAGGAGACTGACACATTACAAACACCAACCAGATACCCCTCTATGGGCCTGCCTGCAGGGATGACATATCCTGTCTGGAAGTTTGGAATGTCCTCTGGAAAGTAGCAGGGTGCATCTGAGTAATTTCTGGCTGTCATTGGAAATGAACCTTAATTCCCTGCTTTTTGGAAGACTACTTTGATTCCAAAAGTGCTTATTTTTTCAAACTAAGGGACCTAAGGCTCCTTCTCTGGTTTTAAAAAGAGTGAGCCTTGCTCAGTTAGGTGCCTACCCATCTTAGCTTTCAAATGATCCAAGAGCTTAAAGGTTCAAATCTTGAGTCATTCATCAAAGCTGGTGGGAAATTCTGGAGTTCTCAGTTACCACTATATTTTATACCTGCTCTGAGTGGCTTTCTGTCATCACACACAGATTTTGCAGATTATCTTTCTAAGGAACTTAACTTCTCTATCAAATTGGTGGTGAATGAATGTGCCTATTTATGGTACTGTGAATTATCTTGCGGGGCTGTATCTAGTTCTGACACACTGTGAAACCACTTAAACTACATCAGTTCATGATGAACCAAAATGAAAGTAGAATCCATTCAGGTCAACAGTGTCACATTGTTATATATCAGTGCCATATCAAAACTGAAATATAAATTCACAGTATTAGGTATGCTCAAGATATGCAGAAGGAAGTACAAGCAAAAATCTCTGGGATGGTAAAGGATTTCCCTCCTTGAAATACAACTCCAGTGGAAACTGCTGTGGTCAAATTCCTTGAAAGATTGGGATTGTCATTTAGCATGCAGGGAAAGAACACTGACACAAGGGAGCATTGCATTTCAATGAAGGAAAAAACACAAGTGGAAAGGTACAGAATTCCAAAACACTAAAAATCAAAGTTGTTAGGTTAAAAAACATGTCAAGTTGATATAACACAAACAAATCCTGAAATGAAGTAAAATGACATTTAATTCAATGAGAATATGATGAAATAATTCTTTCACCATGTTTGCATGATAAAAGACGGTTCAGTGATGGTGCTTTTTTTTCTTCTTTCTTTTTTTTAATCAGGGGTTGTTGTACTTTAATTCAAAAGGTTGTTTTTTTACACTCCTTTTGACAACAGAGTCAGGCTAACTTGCTAACTCCTAGGTTAGCAATGCCAGCTCTTAAGTTTGCACCCTAGTGGGCAGGTGCTGTGTTTGAGATCATGATTAAGAGATCATATATCAACATTTCAAGCATCTCAGGAAGTGGAAACTAAAACTTTTAAAGTTAACTCTACTCCATTTTTCCTTCTAACATGCAAGCTCTCCTGAGTGGTTTTCATTTGCTCTTTTTTCAGGTCATTTAGTTTCTTATTTTAGCCATTATTCATTAAATATTAAATTTAAAGCATTTGATCAGGGTGCTCAGAGCTGGCAACGAGTCAGATCTAAACATTATATCTTACTGATTCGCTCTGTCATTGTAATTTCTCTAACTGCTAAATGAATTATAGGAGATCACTGTAATACAGAAAAGGCTTACCCATGAAAAAGTGACATAAATCAGTGGGAAAGATATGGCAACAGCAAGTTTTTTATCTCCATTCTAAATCAGTAGCATAAAATACACTTAAATTCAAATAATGTACACTGGAATAAGCTATTTTCGACAGAGTTCAGAATCTCTAAAACACAAAATACTGTGTTCTAGATTGTTTCTCTTTTCATATTTTTTCCACCATTTATGGATACAAGAAGAAGCTATGAAAATCTGTATCAAATGTGAAGAAAGCATTCTGAAACCATGTTTTTAAGATGGTGAACTTCCCCTTTTAGGATCCAAACCACTGCTGGATACTATATCTGAGAAACTCAGTTTTCTTGTATCAGATTTTACTATAGCTACCTATAAGGTATTTTACTAAACCTTGACTATAAGAAAAAATTTGCTGTCTTGCCATCTGACTAGAAGCAACTTGAAGGTGACCTCTTGTCTCCAGTTTTCACAATGCAAGGGACGTAAATAAGTTGCAATACATATTTTCTGTGCAGCTTTAGGAAATAGTAAGGGCTCCCCTTGCAACAAGGATTTCTGGTAGGCTGGACTGACTAGGGATGCTGAACTGGGACAAAAGGTGTTTGCTGCCCCAGCACATGTCAGAGAGAGAAGGAGGTTTGGAGGTGGACTAGACAGTGACTTAGGAGCACAGACTTTTAGACGTCAGGCAATTTAAACTAAACAGTAAAAAATAATCCCATTGTGCCTCTCCTAAGAGTCAGTACCGTAAGATACTCACTGAAAAATGTCCTGCAATGACCCACAGCTATATGAGCTATAAACTTTTTTGCCACTTGTATACATTTTCTAAATTATTTACATTTACTTCTTCTCTCCATATCCGTTCTCTGTATGTCCCAGCTTGAATTATTAAGACTTCCTTGGCTCACAGTTAAATTCACCACTGACATAATTCAAACTTATTTTACTGGCCTTATCCAAGAGAAAATGATCAAAACTCAATGCCTGTATTTAAATTAAAAACATTAATGTACTTTAAAAATTCCATACATGCAAAGAAGCATGTTACATGAGATCTGCCTGTCTTTGCATGATACAAGAAGCATTAGAAAGCATTAGAATGCTTTTTTGTCTCCAGGTCTTCCACAGAGATGAGTATGACAGCACTTTTTCTCTCACACTGTCATCCAGCTAGGCTAAAATGGTCACGGCTGTTCACATTAAGGGCATAGCAAAAAAATCATAGGCATATTCTGGAGTTGCTTTCCAAAGATAGACTCCTTAGCACTTTTTCATTTGACTTTACTCTTTCCATTGATTGATCTGAATTTTAGAAAGAAAGTGAAGTTGGGCTTTTTCAACAGAAATAATTTTAGTAGTTTTGATCTAAGACAGGCCATTGAGGCTATTTCTGTTGAAATACAAAGCTGGTAAAACCATTAGATTCTAGATTAGCTCACTTGGTCAGAGCATGGTGCTGATAACACCAACGTTGTGGGTTTGATCCCAGTACTGCCTGTTGACTTAGGAATTGGACTGCATGATCATTGTGGGTCCTTTTCAACTCAGAATATTCTGTGAATCTGATACATTTGTCCTAATTGCAGTGCAGTGAAATAACTCTGGTCCAGTCTTAGGGTATTTAATATCCTTACCTTTGGAGCTGTTCAAAAGGTTCATGGTTCAGCAGATGTTTCAGAAACAGAGTGTCCATCAATTAAATTCCCTGCAGCAGGCTGCAACAAATCAGTTCCTGCACTAACTAGATATTCCACCATAGTTTTAATGAATAATAAATGCTGAGACTTTTTTTTATTAATCAAACGAGAGGTGTACCTCTGATTATTGGTTCCAACTTATAAGCACATGGCGCTATCAGAATGTACAGGAAATAGGTTCAACTGCCTAATATTATTATAATTACTGTTATTCATCACCTATCAAATGAAAAATACTATCTCTGGCTTTGTCTCCATAAGTATCTGCTGTTGATACACCTCTACTGTACTATTAAGCAAAAAATCAGAGGAAAGACCCTCAGTGATAATGTATGGAATGAAAGAAAAAGGCTTTCAGGTACCCCAGTATGGAACAAAATATGGAAAGCATTTTAACAGCTTGAGAGCTAAACAAATTGATCCTTATTGCATTTCCTTGTGCAAAATACTTCTAAGTTGTCTGTGCCTCTGAGTTCCTCCAGAGAAATAATACCTCTTAAAGTCAGTAGACTAACAAACCCTGGGACTAACAGAGCTGGAGTTTTTTCAGACTTCTAGCTTGTTTGATTGCCTTTTTAACTGACTTAAACAAAAACTTTTTTTAATATCTGCCATGCAACTATTACCTGCTCCAACACAACAATATGATAGTGAATTGTGAGCAGTAGGAATTAGCAGACTAGCATTGAAAGCTGTTCCTTCTCTGTCCTGTTAAACTATCTTTATCTTAATCCACAACTTTTACCTTCTTTTTTGATCTCTTCCTCATCCTACTGGGGTGGAGCGAGCTGTGTGCCTGCCCAGTCAAACCAAAACAGTTCATCTTTTCTCACAGCTGAGTTTACTGTCATGATTATTTGCTGAAGGAGTCCATTTTAAGCTGATACTGCAAGATATGAAAGGCAGACAATTTCTGTCTCTAATCATTGCTATTAATACCACAAATCTCTAGTTCTTAGAGACAGTCATAAGACTAGAAAACACCCTGTTTCTGTGCATCCTTTCAAAATTTTTGTATTTAAAAAACCCCAAACTTTAGAACAAACTGCTTGAAGAATAATTTCTACAAATAAATCTAGGGAATATTTTTAGTATAATAAGCATGTTTGATGAGATAAGGATTGTGAAGGGAGATTTATTTTTACATAGAAATGTAACAAAAATTATTTATTAACTGTGAAGTATGATTATTTGATTCTTGGCTTTCCATACTGACCTGTGGTAATTTTCTGCCTCAAGCAAGCAGCAGTAAGCAGTAACTCATGTCAGAAGACGCATTGTCTGAATTACTGATTTAGAGAATTTAAACTCTGTATACAAGAGGGCATACTAAAGGTAAGAACCAACACTGCTATGTGCACCTTTGACTGTAAAGAGAAAGTAAATATCTACTTACTTCATGTTTTAGGATGTCTAACAATAAAGATTTTTGGCTTCTCTCAGCCTGATTCATTGAAGGGGAAAAAGCAAAAAAGGAGAAATCAAGTGAAGTAGAACCCTTTGCTACCAGTAAGCATTTGTTTTCTTGAAAGCAGTTTCTTGTTTCTGCCTGCTCAAAACTGTGTGAGCTATAGTCAAAGAGATCCAATCATGAATCATCTCTTTAAAATGGTGGATTATCAAGATTCAAAACAGAGCATAACAAAGCAATGTAAAACATACAGGCAGCCAAGCTGGCATTATGAAGAACCAGTTCAGTTCTATAGAATTTATTAGATCAGGCACAATCCTCAAGCTAAGAATCAAAGCTAAAGCAAAAAAGCTATATTACCATGGCCTTGATACTAAGCTAATAAACCCTGTCAAACTTGATTTGGCACCAGAGAAAAACAGCTCAGATATCTTGGCACAATCAGTTCTGGGAAGACTCATTTGTTCAGGCAGACCATCACATGGTCAGTGAAGTTTTCATCTATCCAGTTTCGTGGTACTCTGTCAGATCGCATAACTTCCTCAAGAACCAGATGTATTGGGGAGTGGATTGCAAACTTCTCAGCCTGGCTCCATTGGCACTAGATCAGCTCCATCCCCCTGGAATATATCAGGCCGATATGGTTTGGGATGATGGGGACCAAATGGTACATATGCAAGCATCAATTTTTTTATAAGCAAAATCTTTACCAGTAAAGGCAAAACTCAAAGGCTTGAAAGCCATCTTTTAGTCACCTTTTCTTGCAAAAAATATCCTATTGAATTACTGTGCTGTTATCCTTAATAGAGGATCTGGAAATAAATATGGGTATCAAAACATCAAAACATAAAACCATAAAAGTTGAAGGGAGCAAAACTTTTAATACATGGTCCTACCAAGTGTGGTAGGAGAGATGCCAGTCAGATAGGCTATATCCCCTGTGTTTATTTGGGGTATAGAGAAGCCTCTTTGCAACAACTCTGCATTTGAGCTCCAGTTAAATAAACACATACCTGACAGGCCACCTGATCATAGAAAGCCATTGCTGGAGCAGGGAAGACATGTGAGTAGGAAGGAGCAGCAGAGAGCTGTTATAAGCTGCCTGCCATTCCCCATTCTTTCTCCCTGATACTGTCAGGGGCTAGAAGGGAAGGCGGTAGAGAAAATGGAAATTTTATCAGTTGAGACTGATTAAAAGGGATATGGGTGGGTGTAAGGTGTTTTCATTTTTTTTTGTCTGTTATGCCTGTGACAGTAATTGGCAAATTAATTCCTTGCCTTTATCTCAACCCACGAGATTTGTCGTCTTATTTTCTTCCTCTTTCCTGTTGAGGAGGGGGAGTCAGAGAGAAGCTGGGTTGATGTCAGCTGGCCAAGGTCAACCCACCTCAAACTTACTGATTACTATTTTAGCAATCTCAAGAAAATAATGTAAATGGCACAAAAGACAGAGAGAAATGCTTAAGCTATAGAGTGCTACTGAAGTAAAAGAATGCATATCTTCACACTGATCATTAATTTACTTTGGAAATTATGCAATATATATCACTGCCAGAAGAGATATGTCAGAATCTTTCCACAAGGAAATATGCATACAAAAAAAAGAAGGGGATTAAGTTCATGCTGGATCATGCTGAGATCTGTGAATTGCACGTGATGATTCAGACATTTCTGTTCTCCTTCTCTTCATTGCTTAGTAAATTTGCCTTTCTGAACACAGCTTCCTTACTGCAACACAACTTACTGCAACACCACCTTGATTTCTATATATTGGATGATTTTATGTTAAGGTAATAGATTGTCAATTCTCAACTGAAACACTACTCGGTGAGATTCTGATATACTTTAAGTAATAATAAAAGCAATGTAGGGAACGACACAGTAGCAGAGCTAACTTACGCAGTTTAAATTTCCTTAGATGCAAATCATGGTTTCAGGCAGTTAGCCAACACCAGGATGGACCATATTTTCTGCTGGGATATTTTCTTTATTTCTTTATAGTATATTTCATAGAGAACATAGTAATGTGCATAAAGTTTAATTTCATAAAATAGTGTAACACTTTTCTTAACAATTTTAACAACTCCTGTATATTAATTTTTCATTACCCCTAAAGTATCACTACATTTTATCAGTTTGTGCATGCATGATAAAAAAATTGTTATTAGTTTTGGTTTTTACACCCTCAGCTACAGAAGTTTCCAGTTTCTCACAATGTTTTCCTTCTTTCCTTCTAGTGGAAAAAAAAAATTATAACTTCCAGAATTTTTGGAATCCTTTTTCCTCTTCTATCTTTCTCCTTTGCTGTTTGATGTGTTCTGTTATTCGGGAAAAAACCCCAAACCTACAGTTGCATTGCGGACTGTATCTAAAAAATCACCATTCCCCTTAAATGTGTTCCCCTGAGATGTTGTTTACATGTCTCAGTTCCTTACAGTGTTTCAAATACAGCCAGACGTTGCTTAGAGCTACAGGGTTTTGATAATATAAATTTTAATTATATCTCAGAAAATCACTAGTGAACTAATTCTTCCTCACATCCATTGGCAGAACTCTCAGTGGAGTCTATAGGAGTTTCGCCTGCAAAAGAAGTGCATATTTCCTCTTCAGATACAAGAAAGAAATGCCATGATATTGTTAGAGATGTTCCTGTAAAATTTATGTGACATTACACAAGACCTTAGATTTCTAGAAGTTCCTAGGAAAATCTGTACCAAAATGATTTAGAAGAAATGGAGCCATTTTGTCTTTACATTGCCCTAAATCTTGTAATTATGTTTGGACTGAAAGGGAATACCTACAGTAGAAGTTTAACCATGCCATGAACACCCTCTGGCCTGTAAGGTCAGATTAAATGGTGCATCATAAAGCACTTTTTTCCCCTCAAAAGAGGATGGCCAGATCCAAACTGAGAATGGTCCCTGACACGGATATTTACCTTGACAATGTAAGGTAACTCCCAGTAATTGTCTCGGGGGACTGCTTGGCACAAACCATGCCAGGGACTAAAACTGTGCTAAAATTTAAACAGTGTCCACAATCACAGGCTGTCACAAGTTCACATTTTGAACCATTTTATTTACTTGTACAGGCATTACCCATGAAACAGCATAAGTCATCCAGTTTCATCTCTCTCAGCCACAGATAATTTTGTCATTGATACTTATATAAGAGGGATTCATATATTTTCCAAAAAGTCTCCTCAACTCTCCAAAATACTGCAAGATACAGAAATATGCCCCCGATACCTCACAATTTTTTTTTAATTTCTGAAGAGAACATGTATGATTCATATCACTAAAGAAGTAATTTCAAACAGGTTGTGAGTGTAAGACCATAAAAGTGTTGGTTCCTTTCCACTGGACATATGGAGGTACATCCTATGACAGCAAGCACAGATGTCTCTCTGGCAGACATCTGAAGCTTCATTAGATAAATGTCATTCTGAACCCTTAATACCATGAACCTAACTTTTGTCTCTTCTTTAATGGAGCTCACCTCTCTTACATCATATAGTCTCTGCTGTACATTTTAAAAGCATTAACTTAAATTCCGATGCAACGTTCTGAAAGCTGAAGTTCCACAATAAAACATTTTACTATCAAAATGATAAATTTCAAGATTGTGTCTAATATGATTATTGTTACCATATCAGTTTTTATTCAAACTTAGATTATATTTGGATAAACAAAATGAGCTCTCTGAAGACAAAAAATGGGTAAACTATTTCCTTTATTCATTAGACCCTAGTTAATAGAATTCTTGGGAAACTCAAGAAAAGTCCTTAAATGTTCAGCTATTTCACTCAATAATATTCCACCAAAATACACTTTCTAAAACTCAGCTTCCCTTCCTGAAACTCAGCACATTATAAAAAGGACAAAGAGCTGTTTATTTGCAGGAACTGAGATTTCTCCTTTATATTTATGCAGCCCATGGTGCAGACCACGGTGTGACAGGCTGTGCCCCTGTAGCCCATGGAGGTCCCTGGTGGAGCAGGGATCCACCTGCAGTCCATGGCAGAGCAGGTTGTTGCACCCAAAGGAGGCTGTGACCCTGTGGGAAGGCCATGCATGGAGCACTCTCTTCTTCAAGGATGGCACACTGTAGAAAGAACACAAGTAAGGCATCCATGCTGGAGCAGTTTGTGGAACTGCAGCCTGTGGGATAAACTCATGTTGGACAAGTTCATGGAGCATTGTCTCCTGTGGGAGGAACACCATGCTGGAGCAGGGGAAGAGTGTGAGGAATACAACCCCTGAGTAAGAAGGAGCAGCAGAGACAACGCGTGATAAACTGACTGCAACCTCCGTTCCCCATCCTTCTGCATCACTTGGGGGAAGAAGGTAGAGGAAGTTGGCAGTGCAGCTGAATCCGGGAAGAGCAGAAGGCTGGGGGAAAGGTGTTATAAGATTTGGTTTTATTTCTTATTATCCTACTCTGACTTGATTGGCAGTGAATTAAATTAATTTGTCCCCAAGTCCAGTCTGTTCTGGCTGTGATGGTAATTGGTGAGTGATCTCTCCCTGTCCTTATCTTGACCCTAAGCCGTTTGTCTTAATTTTCTCTCTCTGTCCAGTTGAGAAGGGAGAGTGACAGAGAGGCTTTGGTGAGCACCTGGCACTCAGCAAGGGTTAACCCACTACACAAGTATATATTGTCATGCAATTGTTTTTCTGTAATAATTTTTTTAACATAAAAATTTATTATATTTAATCAAATACAAACTAGCATAAGAACCAAGCTATACAACTTCTCTAATCTTAGGAATTTTTTAAAGATACTAGCATTTACACGGAAAATGTGCAATGTTTTTTCCTACTTAAATTACACTTTTTTTTATCTGTAATTCCCTTTATCAGGATTAGAAACTTCTTGAAAGAAAATGGTCTGCATTTGAGTGTTCTATGAGAATAGGAAAAATACTAACTCTTTATCTTTGACTACATCTGTTCTGCTCTCTGTACAGTCGGTTTAGTAAAGCACTTCAGATGCAAGCTAAAATGAACAGGCCTCAACTGGATAATGAGGACCATTACCAATCTTACAGCACTGATTCCAGTACTAGGGCTTACACAGAAACAATATCTTTCTTTTTCAATTTTCAAAAGGAGCTCTTTGTTCTTGATACTATAAATTACCTGAAGAATAAACTAAACTTTGCTAAGTATCTAGAAGGAATCTCTTTAAATGTTAAAGTGGTGCCCAAAAATATCACGGGCATTTTGTATCTTGCATCTAATTTTCTAGTATTTTATATTGTCCACTGAGGTAAACAGAAAGTAGAATACATGCAACTTTTCTGGTGAAAAAAAAAAAAAGAAAACAAGAAAGATAGGGCAAAAATTATTGTGTTCATAAAAGTTAAGGCATGAGCCTGTTTTGAGGAGTTTTTCCATGAAGAAACTTTATTGATAATATTACACTGAGTATGTTAGGGCCCCTCTACTTCCTTTTTTTTGGGGGGTTACCCATCACTCTCAATATGAATATCAGCTGTATGGCTTCACAAGAAATTAGCTGGATTTTCAAACCGGAAACTATACACTGTTCAATCTAAGTAATTTTTTTTCCTGCCAAAATGAATCACTAGCTTTTATAGGAGCCTTCCAGATCTCTTTCTCAAAGAAATATTGTTTTGTACTCCACTAATATCAAGACATTATATTACATATATCTAATTCTCTCAATAATTCTGTCACATAAAGCATTTATCAACTTCAGAATTTGAACCTGTATGCAGCATATTTCCCAGAATTATGTTATTCTCTGGTCCACTTTGTGGTTTCTTGAAATATTGTTTTCTTATGAAGGAGTAAAGCACAGTCTACAGTGAAATTTAACAAAAATAATTGTGGAAGTAGAATTTAAAAAAAAAAGGTGAATTACAATATAGTAACTCTCTAATAATGGCCTGACAGTACCAAATTAATGGAAAAATAATGTCTGCAGTGACATTTGTAGGTATGTTTATAAAATTACATCACACAAACTTTTTTTCAGACAAGACATTTTATATCTATCTGGTCGGATTTTTTCAGTTTGGAGAACAAGGATGAAATATAAAATATTTTCTCTTATGCTTGACATTTTAACCCACTCAACCTTCATAGTACCTTGTATTTCTTCTTCTCCTATTTACTTTTCTGGTTTTACTATAGCAGCTTTTAAATTTTTTCTTTGCAAGGAGTGTCTGAGTTTCAATTTATGTCCCATGAGTAGCTTGGGGTATGCAAGGTGCCTTTCACTTGGCAGTCAGATGAACAGAATGTCCAGTTTCTCCTTCAGATTTTGCTTGCACTGGAATAATTATCATAAATAATCCAACGATTATGTTTATTTGTGTATACACACTATGTGAAATAAGGAGAACTTGAACAGGTTGATATTAAGAATCCCACTAGGAAAATATTCTCCCCATGCTCTCTGTGTAGTCTCCTAGTAATTGAGGGTTCAGCAACCCAAAATGAGAAGAAGATGCCTGTCTCTTCCCACTGACAATGGAGGGAGTTTATGACAACTTCTTGCTCATCACGGGCACATTAGGTCTTAACCTAAGTGAGGTCAAACTAGATGGGCGTGTACAGGACATTATCCTCTATCTGACCCTGTTCTTCCCTCAACAATGGTCCCTTGTCTAAGGTAGTAAGTCCTCTACAAGTGGAACTATACATAAAGGAACAGGACCTTGAGAGGCTTCTAGGCATTTTTGCATTGTAAAATATTACTCAAAGAGTTAGAAGTTTCTATGGAAGAAACCATGATTCAAGAAAAAATTATCAAGGGACCTAGGTGCAGAATGTCAATTGGAATGATGTTTGATTACTAGCAGTTTCTGTAAAGTTCATTCTAAAATAATCTAATGTTTTAATTTTCATACTGAATCATTATTTTATGGTCTCTCATAAGAGCTATGGCAATTATAATAACAGTTACTATTGCTAATCATAATTTAAACCCTAAGTCTTCAGGCAATCTATTCAGGGCCTATTTCTGATATCCTATCAATGGCAAATGAACATCCTTAAGTCTTTACATTCCAATCACACACTGTTCGTATCAAATCTCATTTTGTAAAGTCTTTCAAGTATCAGAAGCATCCCTCAGAAATGTGTTTAAATTCTCTCATTTACATTCAAATTATGCTTTCCCTTCACTTTAAAATTCTTCCCTTTCAATTGCAAAGTTTATATAACCCATGTCACTTGGCAAGAGAGAAAAAAAAAGACTGATACGTATTAAGAGGAAATAGGTGATGATGTAGATTTGAAAAGTGTTGCTACTATGCATGCAATTTACATTCACAATTGAGTTTTTCTGAGGAATTGGTTTTGATAAGTTGTGGGCTTGGATTTTGACTTTTCATTTAGAAATATAATACGTTTTTATTCATGCAGAGATTTGTTTATTCTGTTAGAAAGAAGTGAATTAATTCTCTCTGGATATGTTGTAGGTTTGCCTCCTATGTTATAGAGTTCTTTTTAAAGTTTGGATTAGGATTCTACCTAGACAAGATCAGAAAATTGTTCCAGCTTTACTGACATACAAGAAAAGAAATAAAAACTTGAACATAATGATTTAAAACATAGATGACATCTCAGTAGTACAAGTATTGCAGTATTGGAAAATAAAGGTTAAGAGAAGGGTTGTTGTAAAAATTACCTGTAGAATAAACTGGTATTTTCTTAGGATTGATGCCAATATTGTAAATACTACTAGGAAACGAATGATAAAATTAATTATTTGTATGATTCAGTATTAGAAAAGTCATCTGGAAAAATTATCTGATTCTGATCTTTTGGGTCAATAATCCCATATAATATGAAGAGCTCCATTATGGCAAAAGTAGAGGTAAGGACAAGATTGGTGAGAATGCCTATTTTGAGGAATGAGGGTTACAGATCATCTGTTTGGATACACACAACAGCTGTCATGCTCCAAATCTGTGCAGCAACAAACCCAGGGAATATAAAATTTCCTTTTTCTCCAGACTGAGATGCTGACTTCAACTGGAGCAAAATCCATATCCATATATGAGAGTCAGAAAGGGCTCTAAGAATTTGCCAGTCTTGCTGCTTTAGTGGGCTCTTGGACACACACTCAGCCATGTTATAAATCACACAGCTGAGACTACCTGGAGATTAAACCTTTATTCTGCCACAAAATAAAAAGTATTAGAAGATGCCTTTAATGGGACACTATAATTTCATCTGCTCCCTTAGAGCAGAGTTGGGTTACATGTGGAATACAATATTCATAATTTCTTAGGCAATACAGCTTGCAAGGATAGCACAATATATTTATAGCCTGAATGCAGAAATATCAGTACCTCAGAGATTATTTGTAAATGTGCACAGACAAAATTCACTGATTTTGTTTCATGATACTTTCCCCTGAAGAGGGCCCGTTTCTCATATTTCTTTCATCTGTAATTTTCTTTAGATTAGCTATTTGTAATTCTGTATTTCAAAGCTTCAATTTAAAGTTTTACTATGTCTCCATTATTAATTTAATACTGAGTTAATTACAAAGATAATGTAAAAAGGCTCTTTAATTTCCGAAGAGGATTTTCTACTTATTAACTATATATGAAATGAGACTGATGAAATGTAGATTATTTAAAAAAATACTGTGAGCTACGCAGCTCACAGTAAAGTGGAATGTGAAAACACAAGCTTAATTAAACTTGAAGAAAACCCCTAAAATTAACTGGAATTAGTAATGAATCTTATTGTAATGGAACTGCTTCCCTGTCACCTGAGTAAATGTACATATCTATTTTAAACGTGATTGATTTGATTCGATGAATGAATTTGATTGATGAAATTTTGTGAGGCGTCTGAGAAGCTGACAGCAGTTTCTTGGAAAACAAGAGCTTCCTTCAACAGTTTACACTACTAAGTATGAACAGCAATTATCTGTCTCAAACTGCGTTACTCATGAAGAGTTTTCTACATGTAATTCAGTGTTTTACTAATGTCATATGTGTTTTTGTAGTGGGTTGATGCTGGCTGGAGGCCAGGCACTCACCAAAGCCTTTCTGTCACTTCCCTCCACAGCTGGACAGAGGAACAAAGGGTTCGTGAGTTAAGGACCCCGAGAGATCACTCACCAAATACTGTCACAGGTAAAACAGGCTAGAATTAGAACTAGACATATTTTAATTGAATATATTACTAACAGAATCAAAGCATGATAATGAGAAGTAAAATAAACCTTAACAAAACCTTCCCCCTACCTCTACCTCCTCCCCCAGCGGTGCAGGGAAACAGGGAATGGGGGTTATGGTCAGTTCATGACATGTTGTTTCTACCTCTGCTTAGGGAGACGAGTTGTTGCCCTGCTCCACTTTGGGGTCCCATGAGAGACAGTTCTCCATGAACTTCTCCAACACGAGTCCATACCATGGCCGACAGTTCTCCATGAACTGCTCCAGGGTGGGTCCCTTTGCACGCAGTGCAGGCCTTCAGGCACAGCCTGCTCCAACATGGGTCCCCTGTGGGGTCTCAAATTCTACCAGGAAACCTGCTCCAGCGGCATGGGCTCCTCTCCCCACGGGTCTGCAAGCACCTGCCAGGACCCTATTCCAGCACGGGCCTCCCACAGCATCACAGCCTCCTCTCAGGCATCCACCTGCTCCAGCATTGGTCCCCTCCATGGGCTGTGGATGGATCTCTGCATCCCCATGCCATGGGTTGCAGGGGCACAGCTGCTTCACCGTGGTCTGCACCATGGTCTGAAGAGAAATCTCAGCTCCAGCACCCGGGGCAGCTCCTCCCCCCGCCTCCTTCTCCACTGACCTTGGTTGTGAGAGAGATTGGTTGTGAGAGTTGCTCCTCTCACATATTCTCACCCTGCTGTTCTCTGGCCATCATTGCATCTGCTCAATATCTTTATTTTTCCTTCTTAAATATGTTGTCATGGAGGTGTTACCACTATTTCTAATCGACCCAGCTTTGACCAGCATCACATCTGTCTTTGGAGCTTCCAGGAATTGTCTCTGCCAGACACGGAGGAAGCGGCTTCTCACAGAAGCCACTGCTGTAGGCCCACCAATCCCAAAGCCTCAGCATGCAAACCCAATACAGTTTTCAAGCCCCTGATAATTAAATCCCAGAAGTTAAACTCAGTAGGGTTCTAGAAAGTGTGCGCTCATGGAAAATTGTTTTCCAAGATATTTAATACCTAAAGTGTATATTTGGAAACAGCAGCTGCTAGCAGTCAGTAATTCACAATTCAATAATAGATACACATAAACACACACCTTCCTAATGAGTCATTGATGACAGAATTATCATCCCTGCTGCCTATGTATAGTTTGAGAGTGTATTTGATCCATTTTTGAAGAAACATCTAATTTCTGATTCAAATGTTTTTCACTATGGCCCAGGATTTCAGCTCATCATCAGCGCTGTGTTTTTTTAAATTGTGAAGAAGAGCAACAACTTATTGTTCCGTTTCCAATTTGTACATATTTGAGATTAGCAGAGGACAAAAATTAAATCTGTCATTTTCATAGAAGCTCATTTCAGTTTGAATAGAATGCAGTTATAAGACTCTTGAAATATGTTTGTTTCATGCTAAGAACAAATCTTACTTCCTCTCTTCTCTTGCTCCTAAAGCAATTAAATGCAGATTTAAAAATACAGAATTAGAGATATCTATGGGAGTGAACCAAACAGAGTCAGATCTTGAAAACAAAAGTCTGATACTTAGTCTGCCACAGAGAACATTATTTGTACAAGGAGGCCTGTTAAATTCAGAAGGATGACTATTCATTATGACCTATTCATTACACTATATCATCTTTACAATAAAATGGAAAGAAGTTTTCTGTTTAGCTGCTAATTATTACAGAACTGGCATTTAATGTTTTGCTATCAGAACCAGCTCAACAAAAACACTGTACATTTTGCATGATTCAGAAATATAATTTGTTTTCCTTTCCTCCACTCCCTCTCTTAATTCATAAGCATTGCTAGTTTTGCTTGCTTTCAAAGTTCCGTGTTATTCAGCAACAAGCAAAAACTTAAAAGCTGACATCCAGGAACATTAACTTTTTTAAAAATTGTGTTATTTTTTCGGTGACATTTTACTTTGTCTCAATAAATTGCTAGGATTTCAGAAACTGTTCAAGTTCTTGTCTCTGAAATAAAGTTTTCAAATAATTTTCATGTTATTGTTTTCTTGTTATTTTTTCTTTTTAAATTGTATATAATCTTGTGCATTTTTTTCAGGGGAAATCTAAGACTTTTATTTATTTAGGTTAGAAATCACTATTCTTTTCTAACAGAACCACACTTCACAAACAATGACTTCTATACAATGGCGATACTTTTTTTAACCCTGTTTTGATTTGATAAAAACATGATGAAAATTCTTAGTTGCTATAAAGAAAAGAATTTTATCATTAGAAATTATCTAAGTAGTGTTGTACAACTTATCACCATAGTCATCTATTGTACAAGTTATCACAATAGTCATTCTTATCTGTTGCGAGAAAGTAGGTTGATTATTAAGAACACTCTAAGTGGTGTAGTACAAGTTAGTTATCATGGTTATAACCCCAATTAAATCTATGGCAGAACTGAGTCAATTAAAAATCTATTTTTACTGTATATTTGTACAGATGAGATGAAGAATTTGGTAACATTAACCATTGCCCTAGAGTGACTTAGGAAATTTGCAAACTTCGGTATATCACAGCAGATACAAAAATGACCGTTGTACTTTTGTTCTTCCCTACAAAACTTTTTCACACTTGCATTTTCAAGGGCATTCTTCAGGTCTCGCCCGTACTTATACATATTTTTTCAATTCCAAAATTTCGGACAAGATAAAGAAGGACAAGGAAAAGGGGAAAAAAACCACTAAACAACAGAACAGTAACATAAATGCTCTAAAGGATATAGTATTCATGTTATTAAAAAATGGCAAACTTTAGAACACTTTTTATTCCTTTTTCATAGAGCTGTGAATAAATAATGAAATTTATCAGTGACATGACCCTCATTGATGAAAGTTTCCCAATGTTCTTAGCAAAAACTAACTGTACTGTGGAGGTCATACAGTAAGAATACAAGCAGTTGGCAGTATTTGCTGGCACAAAGAGATCTGAGAAGATCTCTGCGCAGTTCATATCTATGTGGATTCTCGTCATACTGAACAAGGGGAAATCTTCCATTTTATACACACCTTTGTAAAACACAAGCAATGAAGTTCTACAACTTGCTTAAAACCTAGTATTTTACAATTAATTTCTCTTTGGACAGCCTGTTAATGGATGTTGTAGAAGTGAAAACTAAGTACACACAATGGAGGGTAAAATTTAGTTCAAAAGATAATGTTTTCATTTATGCTGCAAACATAACTTATGCTTCCATCACAACCCATAGAGACTCGTGAAGCCAAGAGAGGGGTTCAGATTCAAAATAGTTGTCCATGGAATGATTCCATTTGTTAAGCACATGTATTTATTTCCATCTGAGATTCTTTGAAATATCTTCCCTGATCTCTGGGTGAAAAATCTGGACAATTAAAGCAAAGGGTAGTGGTCAATGAGTCAAAGTGTACCTAGCGATCAATTATAAGGCATGTTCCTCTGGAATAGATTTAAAGGGATGATACTTTAACAACTTTGAAAGTGACCTTAATGACAATTCATCCTGTTAGGTTCTTATATTATTTCAAATTGGGGATATGCTGGATATTGGTTGATATGCTGGAGAGCTGGGCTGTTCTTGCTGATGAAAGAATAAACAACCTGAAAAAATGAACTAATAAGAATCTCATAATGATCAATAAACACAAAGTAGTCTTCTACTTGGCATACAGAAAGTCTATCATCAGTCCCGACCGGGAACAGACTGTTGGGGTAGTAAGTCTTTAGGAACTGACCTGGGATCAAGATATGTTTACAACAATGATAACCAAATCCCTACTGGGCTGTATTAGCAAGGATGCAGTCAGCAGATTGAGGGTGTAGTTAGCAGATTGAAGCAAATGGTCATTCTTCTCCATCCAGTGATTTTGAGTTCAGTGTGTGTCTCTGGAGTACTGTGTCTGGTTTTGGACCCCTAGTAAAGGAGATATATCAACAAACAGAATCTAGTGGAGAACCACCAAGATGATTGAAAAGGCTGAAGAACATGACATATCAGGAAAGGCTGTTGAAACAGCATGGAGAAAACAAGGATAGGGAGGAATATAATTTCAGTCTTTCATTACTTAAAAGGGAGTTATAGTAAAGACAGAACCTGATTTTTCTCTCAGATGGGTACAATGAAAGATCAAGGGCTAGTGACCACAATCACAAGGAAGAAAAATTCTCCTTGAATATACTCATGTGAAAGAGGTTGAGCACTGAAAAAAGCTGCACAAAGAGGTGGAGGAATCTCTCTCCCTAGTGATTTCCAAAATTCAACTTGTCAAGACCCTGGGCTGCCCTCTTTTGAGCATGTTGAATCGACCTGAGTCATCTGCCCTCCTGCGATTTCCCCCCTACAGTAAAAATGAAAATAACCAATTAATCTTTTCACCAAATGCACATACCAAAAGTATTTTCTGCTATTCTTCTCCCTCTCCCTTATGATATATTTTTACATATTTCAAAGCTGAATCTCCTAACCTGCTGTCTAATGATGAGTCAATCTCCTGCATTCACAAATCTTGGTTAGGCAGAAAATGCCAATTTTCAGTATGCCCTCCTCCAGTTCAATTACCTCCCATGAGTTACAGAATTGCCACTGAAGTGCCAGGAGAAAACCAGAAGAGTATCTTTAATCAAAAAGACAACTCTCAAAAGCAAAATGTGCAAATTGATTTCTGAATCTCCTCAAAATGTTTTACTGTGGAAAAGAAAGACAATGGTGTTTTATATTTTTTTTCAAACATCTAAAAATTGTAAGACAATAGCTTTATTTTCTTTTGTGTTTTTTATTTCCTTATTATTTTATTTTCTTTGGTTTTGGAGTGAAGAAAGTCAATTGATAGAAGAGTGCAAGCAAATGAATAGAGAGACTTATCTGTAATACCACAAAGCTAACACTTCTGCTAAGGGTTTTCAAGACAACTATTTCACCTTGTGTGATTTTATTGGTATTCAACCCACACTGTAAGAAAGCAGAAAGGGCTATGTTTCAATTTCCATTGTGCTTGTTTGTGAATTGAAGCGTAAGCTGACATCTTGTAGCAGGATCAAAGAATGCAAGTAGCACAGTTCATAAACCTGCTTGCATCAGGTTTCACCAATTTAAAATATAATTGCAATATTAAATTCTACTCTAGTTTTGACTCCAAGAAGAAGATAAGTTACTAATCATATTTGGTGTCTTAAACATTACATCAATATTAGAGAGACTAATGATTTTGCAGACACAGCACTAGATAAAGAAAAGCATAAACATATGCACACAATGTGTTAGAAATAACATGCATTAGACAGTCATAGGGAAAATAAAAGAATATAAGCAAATCCAGCATGGCCAGTAAATATGGTTCTACTATTCCCCCTGGATATAGGAGGCAGAAGTTTAAGTACTGCTTCTTTCAGGTTTAGATTGAGAATTTGAATGTCCCTCGATAATTTTCCTAATCACCTCATCACTTTTGAATACTTCCGACCCATATATACGTAATATGTATAAAATAATTTTTTGTATTTTATTGTAATAAATTTGACTTTCCACCAATAAAATATCCTATGTCCTTGCAATTATGCTGTTCTGCATCTGCTTTACAACCAGAGTCCCAAAGACACTAAATCATTTAGGTAAATCAGGTGCTTCCAGATTTCCACTTTTGACAATCCCTTCACCTGCTCTTCTTTCTAAGGATATGTCATTCAAACCCTCTCTGGTTATTCAAGTAACTCACTGGTTACTGAATTCAGCTGAAGCTGTGAGTCATTTGTTTTCATGTCCATCCTAGAGTCACTTTCATGTGTATCTGACTTCTATCTAATTTAAAGGAGGACTTTGAAATGCAGTCTTTTATATTAAGTGTGCCCTAACCATCACTTCATAGGTGTTTCTGGAACAGCTTGTTCTAAGTGTTTCCAGGCGATGTTACTCCATATTACATAACCCAAAAATTCACCACAGCAGGAAAATACTGCAATTCAGTAGTGATTATGCAACCATGTGAAATGATAAAAGTCCATACTCTAAATCAATAATTAAATTATTGTACACAGGGGACCAGGTTCAGCACAAGAGAATGAGAAATGTTGTGTAGGAGGCTGGAGGGCTACAGAGACCTACTTCCTGCTCAAATTCAGTACAGTAAAGATTTGTGCAAGGGTCACCCACATTTCAGGCACTCCCAAACCACTTGGGTTTCAGGGAATCTGAGAAATCACTGTTTCCTGCTTTCTATTCATTGTGAGCACATTCACTGGGCTTTAGAATAGAGTTCACATCTATCAAAATTGAATGGTGTCAAATCTGATCTAGATCTGATCGGCCAATTCTTCCCTTTACTAGCGATTTCCTGCTGGTTGTGCTAAATACCTCCATATATAAATAGAAGCATTTACTATTACAAAGAAATCCCCATGTTCTACAAAAAGAATTGTCAACAGGATTATCAATTGGAATGCAAACCCTTAGGTAAACAACCACTTGAAATAACAGCAATAATCATCATAATAATACATTAGTATTCAAAGTACTCAGGTCTTGATTTTCTTGTGAGAAACCACTTTATTCTGTTCCTGAAAACTGACATTTAAGTTAGGTATAAGAATACTATTCTCTTTTACAAATCAGTACAGTAACAATATGAACAGTGACATTTTTAACCACCTGCAATACTAAAAACAGAACCAGACACATCAGAGACCAATTGGGAACCTGAGAAAAAGGGGCAGTGATACTCAGATGTGTGATCTAGGATCGCTGTGATGGGTCTATCTTATACAAGTTGACAGGTAGTTTAACAAGTGATACAGCAAAGCTAGAACCCGAAGAAGAAGAAGGAACTTGTTTCTGATAACAAAAACTTTGCAAGCAGCCAAAGTAAAGCTCGCTTTCCATGAAGATGTTGCCTATGAGATACAGAACAAAGAGAGATTTGCATGCAGTTTTTGCAAAGAGGAAAATATTTGTGCTCTTACCCTTTGTACTTTCTACAGGTGTCTTGCTTTAAGAACTGGACCAGCTGCTGGCTTAAACTGTGCTTATGCAACAAAAAAAGGGAATTATCACTAGGAAAGAAATACATGCATAAAGAAAGAAAATTTAGAAAACCCCCATAAATACTCTACCAGGTCTTGATGCTTTTTCTATTATAAGAGAACAAATGAATGTAAAATAATTTATGCTTTCTGAAATGGTCAAAGAAAGCCTGATATTTCCAGGCTTTGGTGTGGCTTAATTGTAAGCAAATTTATTTGTGTTTGTTCTGTTGTACATAATATTTTGCTATGACTAGAAATTACTAGGTTCCCTCTGACTTGCACATATATAATACGGAAGCATTGTTGAACAAAGAAGTAGCTGGTGACCTCATCTATACAGTCAGTACACACTTGAGCCCAGAGCACCTACCGCTGCATTTTGGATCACATTCTAGTTCTAAATCAGAATAAACTGAAGGATTTTGTGAGGAAAGTCATACCAATTCAGATCCCGAAGAGGACTGGCTCACACCCAGTGCTCTATCCCTCCCGGCAGTACTAATGAAACCAACTTTATTACCTGAAAATAGCTGCTGGTAGCATTATGGCTCTAATCAGTAGCAACAATTAAACCAAATTTACTTTTCAGACAGGTCTATACAATATTCTTGAAATGAAGAAAGGAAGCAAGCAGTAAATGCCTAGGTATTATAAGGTTACCTGATAAATAAATTAAATTACTAGTCTCAACTGTGTTGTTCAGTACAATTTAAAAAAAAAAAATGTATACATTCTTATGGAAAGCACAGTTTGGAAACTAGAAATTGTGCTGTCATCAGAATTTTTCAGTTCTTTCTACAAACATGTCTCTTAACCTGATAAAATGTCATATTGTTATTTATACATTGCAATACTCATGACATTGCATGCTTAAGGAAAACAGCCAGTGGAAACATCAGCTCCAGTTATACTGACAAAAAGCATGGGATCAGGTTACCACTAGCCTAGAAGTCAAGTGGCATAACCTGGCTGCACCTCATTCACACAACACTCGTTCATGTGATTTCACCTCTGTTTCAGGTGGCTCTTACACATTAATATAATTTTGCTTATATTTTTATGCTTGAGTGTGGAAATAGCATTGAAGCTTTACACAGAATAGAGAGAAACAAACCACTATAAACCTATCCATGCTGCCCATTGTGAATGATCTTTGTCATGTGGTATTCCCAAACTCATGCTTGGGAATCTTCTTGGAAAGTAAATGCCAGTAAACCCAACACAGTAAAAATTTAGGTAGTACGAATAACCAGTATCCCAAAGCTGAAGCATGTTCCTTTTTTAGTGATATAGATTTGGTCATTGAAACCATGGCTTTAATATTATCTTTCAATGGAATTAAGCATAATGAAATTGCCAGAAATCCAATTTCCATCACATCCACATTTTTAAAATGTAATCTGTAATTTTGCCCTATATTTGCAGACAAGTCCTTCAATCTTTAAATTAAAGGGTTAGATCCAATAGCATGGGTAGTTGCAGAGCAAGAGTTCTGGGACTCATGCATGGTTATCTTGCACTGACTTCCATCCTTTTTTAAGAGAGAGAAGAAAAAATTACCTTGATGGTTGTCTATTCTTGTTTTGCAATTAGTCTTACCTCGGTGTAGTGGGTTAACTCCAGCTGGCTAAGATAAGTCCCCACCGAGTCACCTGTGCACCACCGCCCTCCACTTCCCTTTTGAATGCGGAAGAGTACTAAGAGAGGAAAAAGCAAGAAAACTCATGGGTCAAGATAAGGATAGTTCAGGAAGTGGGGAAAGGGGGGCGGGGGGTGGGGGGGAAGAAACCCTCCCACACAAGGGATGCAAAAACAGTCAATCACCACAACCAGACCAATGCTCATCCAGTCCCCCCCAAGAAACGGCTCTCTTTTAAAACACACACACACACATTTGATTTCTGAACATGATGTCGCATGGCATGGGGTATCTGGTCAGTTTTGGTCAGCTGTCCCAACTGTGTCTACTCCCAACTTCTTACTCAGTCCCAGCCTTATTGCTGAGGGATGGAGGGAGAAGCAGACAGCCTGGACACTGGGCAATTGGGAAAACATTGGTACGTTTTGGTCACCAGTCTGAACAGCACCATATGGACTGATGTGAAGAAATTAACTGCATCCCAGTCAAACCCAGTCAAACCCAGTACATTTGGTGTTGATATCCTTCAGCTTGCTTTTTCCCCCCCCTTTCATTTACTCCCATCTTAGTCATTGTCCTGGCACTGCAGTGTTCTATAGCAATGACTAATTCAAAGTGGAACTTTTCATCTTTTCACATAATCTGTTCCTCACATCTCTGTATTCATTTTTCTATATTGATTTAATTTATGATAAATTTGAATGTAAAACTTGAGACAGCACCAAAATTTTTATAGACTGCTTACATCAATGTGGGTCAAACAAGTGAATAGTTAGATAAGACTGAACACAGTCAAAAGGATCAATACGCTTCCTCTGCCTAGAGAAATTACAGTCTTACAAAAATGAACTTATTGCTCAAAAATATAGTGTAATTATTTAGGCAACAAATTTCTTAGAACTCAGATGCTTGATTCCTTCTGTCAGCTCTACTTACCTTCTGGAAACAAAACCCCTTACAAATTCATAGTTTGTAAAGGAAATTGCTTTTCTTCTTTGCCTTTTGTCTGACTAACTACTGAAACTAGAAGTGACATAACTGACATCATGTAGCAAACCAGTTTCTGAGCAGGTGGCTTGGAAATTGTACTAGCACTATTCTTATTAGCACTGAATGTAAAACTTTGAGTACTGTTAATATTTGCACTGTAATTTGCAAAATATTCAATTTTTCCCCTCTGCAAAATAACTGTTCAGCTTCAGGAACATGACACCTTTTGTTAGAAAAATCATAAAATGCTAAAATGTTAGTTCAATGTATGCTACTGCCCTTTTTTCTAAACAAAGATTAAAATATAACATATTGTTTAAATGGTTTCTGACTGTTTTCTGAGCAAAAACTGAAACACAGCTAATATTTTTAGACAATTAATAGTTCTGTAACTACTATCTTCTCTCAGAGCTATGCATTAGGTAATTAATGTTCAATGTTTTGAAATGGTATTATTACCTTAATATTAGAAATGAAATATCTCAGTAGATATACTCATTATTCTCTTGGATGCTGCAGCTGGGAATTCCTATTTTTTCACTACTGCAAGCTCCAGTTCCACAGCTTTGTCTATAAGGGAAACCACTCAACCCATGCATAACTTCATTTAAATCTGAGAACTCCATAAATATACAGGATTCTCGTTTAAGAAATGAAATTGCAAAATCAGAATGACAGTTCTTGTTTAGCCATGTTCCATTTAGGATCTTGTTTTAGATCACCATGATCAAATTAGTATTTTACATTTCAAGCTAAAGAAAAACTATAGATATCATTAAAGTGAAGGACAAAAGAATGTTAAAAATTATGAATTTTCATATTCTAGACTTCCTCTCAGATAGATAACAGGCTAGAGGTAACTATTTCTTCCTTTCTGTAAGTTTTGGGGGTTTTGTTTTAAATTCCTATTATGTCATGTAAATTTCCCTCTTCCTAAGAACAGCTGCCTATTGAATTCAGAACTTCAGCTATTGTTCCATTCTTCAAAAAAAAGCTTTGTGACTCAGCAGTATTATCTAACCATAGGCTTATTGCTCAATTATCTCTGTTGTTAAGTCAAGGAACAGAAGTTTTTTAATTACTTGCAATATTTTTTTTGAGATATGTTAGTGTGACTTTTGGGAAAAGTACAGGACAAAAGTACAGGGCAAACTTTATGTTCTTTAAATTCAGTAAAAATGCCTTTTTTTCTTAATAAAATTGACTTAATTGAAGCCTTTAATGGTACAAAGTGTTCTGCATAGGTCAATGGAAATTTAAGCAGTGATGTTGTTGGTAGGTTGATATGGAATAGTGGACCTTTAGGTCCAAATCTTCCAATTTTCTGCCAATACCATGTCTCTGCAAAGCCTTACAGATTGCTTATCATTCTTACTTTTATTAGAAATTAAGTAAGCTTTGCTTCTACTTGCAAAATTTCAAGTGTACCTTTAAAGTGTGTTCTCTGAGGAGAATGCCAGCAGTATCCAAGAACACTTCCTCAAGGTGCTGAAAGTTTTAAAGGCTGATGAGATGGATTCCTATCAGACTGCAGATATCAAATGCAAGATCATGAGAGCTTTATAAAATACGTATGGCTTTGATTATTAAAATATATCAAACTAAGTGCTATTTTATGACCTTTAACCACAATTCAGGGAGAGCTAATGCTGTTGGCTGACAACAAGCCAATCTTTCCTGTAACGGCAGCTATTAAATCTATGGGAAATCAAGACATTATCCAATTCAGATCAATTAATCAGATACCTTGGCTAAGCAGAACTAATATCCCACTTTGTTATCGGGACACATAGTAAAATACAATAACTGTACTAGGGTTCAGTTTAGTAGCAAAACTAAGGTTTTGTGCTCAGGTATCTTTGATTTTTGTTATTGATTTTCAAACCTACTTTTAATTAAAAAGCAACTCTCCTGTTCTGGTTTTGTGTTATCCATGACTGCTTGCAAAAACAATGAAGTGAATATGCTGTAGTCTTTTAAAGAATCTGACATTACTGAAAGATAACCTCATGAACCGAATATCATATAGCAAATGCTCTGGACCAGCTGAAAAGGAAATGACTAACAGATAAATTGTTTCCAGATGTATTTCTTTTTCACATTAAGGTAAATGTGTAGATTATAATGATGTGTTTCTGAAGGAAGGAGTATTTCAGTGAGGAGAAAATGAACAAGAATCCAGCCAGCAGAACAAAGTGTTACATCACATCTTAAGGTAATTAAATTGGTCCTGGAAAACAGGATCTCTTTAAAGAACTTGTTTGAACATCTTATGACATTCATTACAAGGAATTCTCAGAAGAAAGGTTTTTTCTAGTATGAAAATCATACCAGAGTTTAGTATAATTTGTGCTGAACAATATTAAAATATTGAATATATTTGCAACATCTAAGTTGTAACATCTAAGTTGTAACATTTTGCCAATGAATAGACTATATGTAATGATTTAAGTCATAGCTGCCCTTGTCAATTTTCCATCCTTACATAAGTTATGTCAGCTCAGCAACTACGGGCTATACTGGTGGTCCAGAAGGCTGCCATGGGTTTAGATTTTTGGTTAGCATACTATTATCCGCTTTTCTCAGACTGCAACACTTATGAAAGGGTTAGGAAAGGGGACAGCAGCTTTTATTTTTTGGAGATATGTGAGTCCTTGATGAATACCTATAGGTCTGAGTGAGAATAACAAAGGTAAAAATCTCTGCAGTTCAGATGGGCATAGGATAGTGTGGGTATACACAAGATTATCTTCATCCTGTGGAAACTGTAGAATCAATCCCTGAAACTCCCAAAGGACAGAGTACACATGGTACTACTCTTGTGAGTGACCACTCTAGGGCCATAAGCTGTAGGGAACTTCCTTTCCTGCTTCTTTACCACAGAATGGACATTTTCCTTGCAAACCAGGTAGATAATATCATAAATGGTACAGCACATCTCTCCAATTTAAGTAATCTCAGCAGAGCATTGTAAGTGACATAAACTTAATTACCGAATAAAATGGTGTATTTTTGTCATGTCTGGTGTATTTGAACTATTCCACGGTGGCAGAAGAAAGACAAGACAAAAGTCTCATGCAGCAGCTGAAGACTAGTCATCTAAATTAGTCAAATATTAAAATCTCAGGAGTTCTCTTAACATTTAAGACAAGCAAAATTTGATCCAGTGGGAACAGAAAGTAGCCTTCAGTATTAAGGGCACTGGTGGAAATCAGTGTCATAGAGAATGTGCTGCTCCAGATCCTTTTTTTACTTAAATGGTGCTTGCAATTATACATGGAATTTTCTTCCCATGAGAGTCAATTGTGAAAGTCTGCTGTTTCAATAGCAGCAGTACCAACCTTAAAACACAATATCACAGAATCAAAGAATATGCTGAGATTCAGCAAAAACTTATTTAAAGTTCCTGCTTAAGGCCCAAGAACTTCTTGCTAATAATTTATTGAAGTGTAAGTGTATACCAGTGTTTCCTAACAATATTAGCTCTGACGTTCTTGTAAGCACAGAACCATAGAAACATAGAATGGGTTGGGTGGAAAGCAACCTAAAGAGATAACCTAGTGCCAAATCCCCTGGTGTGAGGAGGGGCATCTTTCACTTGATCAGGTCATGGGACATTCACAACTTCTCTGGGCAACCTGTTTCAGTGTCTCACCCCCCTAACAAAAAGTAATTTCTTCCCTACATCCAACCTAAAGTTACACTCTCGCAATTTGAAATAATTTTCCCTTGTCCCTTAATAAAGATATTGAACAGTACAAGACCTGGTACAGTCCCTTGTGGGACACCACTCAGTACTGATCTCCATTTGAACACTGAGTTGTGGATTGCAACACTTTGATTAACATGTCCAGCCAATTTCTTCTCCATTGAATAATATGTCCATAAACCCCATATCTCTACAATTTAGCAACAAGAATGTTATGTGGGATCATTTAAAAAGCCTTACAAGAAATTAAGATAGATGAACACAACTGCTCCTACCTTATTCATCAACATAGTTTCTACATTGTAGAAGGCCGCTAGATTAGTCAAACACCATTTGTCCTTGGCAAAGATATACTGGCCATCTCTGTTCACTTCCTATCATCTATATGCCTTGACACAGCTTCCAGGAGGAGCTCTTCTGCAATCTTACTGGGTACAGAGGTGTGGCTGACTGATCAGTAGTTCCAGTGTCCTTCTTTTTATCTTTTTTAAACATCAGTGTAGTATTTCCCTTTTTCCAGCCACAGGTGACTTCACCTAATTGTGATTACCTTTCAAGTGTGATGGAGACTGGCTTTGAGAATACGTTGGTCAAGTCCCTCAGGACCCTGGAATGTGTCTAACCAGGTCCCCTGGTCTTGTGTACTGTCAAGTATCTCAGATGGTCTCAAATCTGATCTTCTTCAACAATTGGTGGGTCTTAATTTCCCCAGCCCCTGCCTTGTGATCCAGGGACTCAAGAGATGTGGGAAGAACAGTTTCTGATTAAAACTGAGGCAAAATATTCTAGAGTACCTCAGCCTTCCCCATGTCCATTGCCACTAGATCCTTTACCTCATTTAATGGCAAGTGGGGAGTGTACTATTTCTTTCACATTTCTTTTCTGACTAGCATACCTGTAGAAGAACTTTTTCTTCATATAACTTGACTAATTTAGATCCAGCTATGCCCTTGCTTTCCTGATCCCATCCCTACACTCTTGGGCACTATCCCTACATTCCTCCCAGAATGTGTGTCTCTGCTTCCACTGCCTATGCATTTCCCTCTTGTGCTTCAGCTTGACTAGAAGGTCCTTACTCAGATATGCTCATCTCTTGCCTTCTTTGCCTGACTTCTCGTAAATAGGAATTGATACTTCTTGTGTTCTAATAAAAATGTCTTTATCCCTGGAGGCAGTTTCCCAGGGTTTGCATCCACCAGATCCTTTAGCAAACTGAAAATTCACTTTCACAAAGTTCAGGGTCTTTACTATTCACCTAATCTATAACCCTTGAGATCACAAATTCCACGAGAACATGATCACTGTAGCTCAGGATACCACCAGTCTTGGCCTTTCTAATAAGTTTACCTGTATTGATGAGCAAAAGATCTAATGCATCTCCTCTGGCTGGGCTTACTGTCACCTGGATTAGAAAGCTGTCCTCCATGCATTCCAAAAGTTACCCGGACTGCTTGCAGCTTGCTGTGCTTTTTCTGCAGATGTCAAGGTGGCTGAAATACTCTATCAGGAGCAGGGCCTGCAGCCATGATGCTTCCTGTAGTTGAAGTAAGAACATTTCATTGACATCTTCCCCTTGATCAGGTACCCTTTGCTAAATACCAGCCACAAGGTTTCCTTTGTCTTGTTCTCTAATTTTTGCTCATAAACTCCTGACCTCTTAATTACTGCTTTTCAAAGAAAGATCTGTGCAATCAATCCATCAGTTTAGGTAGAGAGCAAGTCCCTCTACCTCTGTTCCTCAAGGACAGTTTATAGCCATCAATTGCAGTGTTCCAATCATGTGATTCAACTGACCAAATTTCAGCGATAGTGATCAAATCAAAGATGTGCAGCTTCACTGTGGCTTCCAGCTCCTCTTTTTTGTTACCCATATTGTATGCATTGGTATAGAGATGCAGCTGGTTGGACTGTTGACTGTCTCACCTTTTTCATAGAACCTTTTTGGAGGGTTTGCGGCTGTGTGTCACTACTGTGGTAGGTGTGTTGATCCACTCTGTTGCTTGTGAGTATGCAAGGGTTGTGGCTTTGCAACTCACTCCCCAATTCATTAGTGTATGGTGCAATTCACTGTCAGTGAATTTTCCAGCAAAGATTCACCTGCTTTTCTTGATAGGGGGATCCCATCTCTCCTTAGTAATTTGTATTCATCAAAGAACGTCCCATGAACACAGAAGCCAATGCTCCGGTGATGACACCAGCCGCAAAGCCAGGTGTTGATGCAAAGCCTGCATGATGTGTCAACTTCTGCCCACACCTCTGTCTCTGACTAGCAAGATAATGAGACCACTTGGGCCCCATCCTCTTCACTTGTGCCACCAGGGTTCTGAAGTCCTCACTGAACTTGCCTGGATTATGTTTTGCTGTGCCATTGGTATCCACATGGAAAAGAATTAGGTGATAGTAGTCTGTGCTTTTTACCTGTTGTGGCAGTCTTGTTGTGACACCCCAGATTTCAGCTCCTGGCCAAGCAGTAAATTTTTGTTGACTGTATATAAGCCCAGCAGATGGGTGCCTCAGCAGATGTCGCTTTCCACAAGCGGCTTTGCAGTGCCGGAGCGCGATGCCGCGACCTTCCAAAAGCGTCTCCTCAGCAAAGCCGCTCAGCAGGACCAGCACACACTCACACACGCATACATGTACACACATACGGATAGCTCCAGTAATATGAGTCGATGGCAAAGAGCTGGGAAGGGTCTCCGTGTAGAGTTCCACGGATGGAGGTTTATTACAGCCACACTGTGAAGGGATCCAGTGACGAAGACAAAAGACAATGGAGGGTCCAAGTTTAAGTACGGGAGTGGGGCGAGCATCAGAGACCAATGATCTGAGGGCATGAGGGCAGTAAAAAGGCAATGGGAGCCAACAGGGAAGCTCTGGGGGAGTGGCGAGGGGCAAGGGCCAACGGGGGAAACCTGGAGTGGGGAACTTTCTAAATCATGGAGCATACAAGGTAACAAGGGGGCGGGGCAGGCAATGGCCAACCAGGGAAGCAGAAGTGGGGTAAATTAACATACCAGATCAATGCATGCTGGGGGGAGCCTTTTCTGTTCACCCTAATCTGGAGGATCTCTGATAGCAGGGACTAGCTCACCAGCAGATTTTCTTTGTGCCTTGTAGTGTAGGCTTGCTGGCCACCTTAAGCAGAGAATCATCTACTGCTGTACTGTCTGCTTATCTTTGTAATTTCTTAGTATGTGCAACAGGTATGGTCTCTTCCAGCTTCATCCTCAGTGACTCACTCCCCCTTCAGTACCTTGTGCAGGTGGAGCTGGCACTCTTCTCCACCTCGGACTGTGGGGTTGTTTGCTGTGCTCCACGTGGGCAGCAGCTTCCCTGATAGGAAGCTTTGTCTTGATGGTCACCTCCAATTACTCCCAGCTGTCCCAGCAGATGGCTCCTGGTTGCCGCAGAGCACAGACCTCGCTTTGTCTCTACCACCATACTTCTGAGGATGTCAAATCACTGCCTAAAAAGCCCTTGTACTTCCCTGGAATCCTCAAACTGCTGGGTGGGCTCATGCAGGCAGTAGCTGGCTGGGATGACTGTCAGGGCTGCAGCCTACACCTGTGGAGGAGCAGAGCAGGTCTCAGCCTGGCAGCTGTCAGGGCGCACAGTCCTCCTTGCAGCAGCTGTGCAGCGAAATGCCATGCCACTCCTCCCAGGCACCGCTCCCTTTCTGTACAACCTGGCCGTGTCACTCCTGGTCATTTGCGCTCCCCAAGGGCCAGTTCTATGGAGCTTTCTGTGGTTTGAATTGGCCATGGGGACAGCCAGCTTCCAGAGACCTCGCAAGCCTCCTGGTCTTCCCGGCATGCCACAAGAACTGCTGCTGCCACTGCTGCTGCTAGCATGGAACTAAATCATAAACCAAGAGATATGTATAATTAGAATTATTTGATTTAAACTATTTTTACTGTAGTTACTTATGGCAAGCAACAACAAATGAAATTAAATTCTACAGGCTATTTTTATCAATAGTAAGGCACACCAGAAATGTCTCAAAGTACAAAATTAATGTAATGTAAACATGTGATTATGTTCTTTTTAAACTAAAATAAACAGCCACTAAACCAAATAGTATTAATACTTGTAAGCAACTCAGAGATCCCATAGGGTAAAAGCAACTATATAAATATAAATTCTTATTCTTACTACAATTCTGGCAAATATAAATACTGTGCAGAATGTTACAACTGAGGTATTTTTAATACAGATCCACAGAATATTCTGAATTGGAAGGGACCCACAAGAATCATCCAGTCCGAATCGTAAATAAAGGGACCAGGGTGAACCCACAGGACCAGGATTGAACCCACAACCTTAATGTTATTATCACCATGTTCTGACCACTGAGCCAATCTCACGGTCTGAAATACCTTTAAAAAAATATTCAAATTATCATACACATTTAGTGAATGTAGATTTTGGACAAAACAGTATTAACTGTATCCAAAAGTGTGTATTTTAGAATACATGATAAATTTTCTGATACACAGTCCATTAGACAATTGCAGATGGTCACAGGATTCTCTACAGCCTCTACAGGAGAACAGTTCCACAGCTATTGCAGTGCCACGTAATGGAGAAGGCATATTCAGTGCCAGCCAGGGCTACTGAAGTGAGGGAGATATGCATTTTAGCTTTCTTAACTGTCTGCTGCCTTTCATCTGGAAAACCAGTGCCTTGACCAGTCATTAATTTCTAGTCGTTCTTCCTCAAAAATCAGCGTTTTAAAAAGATGTCCATGGTTCTGCTTTAGCCATCTGTACACCTGCATAAAGACTTGGCTCAGCCCAACCTTTTAGTCCTACTTCAGTGGACCTTAAAATGCACTTAAATTGACATCACACATGCTTTACTGACTTAAGTAAAAGTGCACTGACACATACACAAAATTTCATTCACTATCAAGTTACCATTGTCTGAAACCAACATTTCACCTCTTACCTTATGTGCTCAAAGCACAATATGGCTGAAATGAGTCAGATCACGTTGACTATATAATTGTTAGTTTCTAAACCTAGGTACCTTATAAGGTTAAATATTTTATTGGTGAAAGTGCATAAGAAAGCCAAGCTTCAGTGCAAAACAAAACCAGCAAAAGCTCCCAACATGTACAGCTAAGCTGTAAATCCACAACAGAGGTTACAATAGAAATGCTGGCACAATTTGTACCACAACAAAGCTGTAATTGGACTTGAACTGGCTGCATGTTTCACAGAACTGATTCTGCAATCTGGTTGTCACTTTGTTTCAAAATGTTTATGATTACAGAAATTTTCTTTGTGCGTTGTTTGGGGTTTTTTTTCTGTATCTGGCACTCATGTATTTTCTTGAATAGCTTGATCTGTTGTCAATACTAGAAATTGTTTCATTGTTAATATTGTAGACTGAGAACACAAGTTGTAATTGCACTAATAAATTTCTCTACTTCCATACCTGAGATTCAGGTTCCTTGGTCACTTCTAGCTCACACACATTTCATGTCCACACTTTTCACCTACTAAAGTATGAAAGAGATTGCATAGACCTCCTTTCCTCCCCAGCTGCTGCTGTTTATAACAGTAGCAGTTGAGTGGACGAAAAGTAGCCATTCTCAAACCACAACTTCTGCATATATGCAAGTGGTTAAAGAGATGAAAAGTAGAGACAGAGCTGAGTATGAACACCAGCACAGGTTCTGTGATGCCCTTTTGAGCAATCTTCTTGAGACAAGCATAACACAAGCACAGATTATTTCTCCCCTCTGCAAAGAGAAAATAGATTTTTATGTAAGAATTATAATCTGCTTCTTGCTTTCCAGCTCAGGAGACACGGTTATGTACAGCTGAGGTTTATGACAGAGTTAGAATTAGCATCTTACTGCGTGGAAACACCAGTTTGTTTGATTTGTGAAATATCCGAGATGACACATTTAGGATAATGTTTTTCACATCAGTGAACGCTCACTTAAAAGCATCCTACTAGGGCCCACAAAGATGATGCTGAATTATCCAGTTTGTTCAAAGGTTAGGGTATGAAATGGAAGTGATATGGTCTTCTACTAAAGTATTACTATTAAATCATTCTTGGGAGCATTTTAGTTGTAAGGTATTTTCAGCTCATTTCCTGTTACAGTCGTATTTTATCACTAGACATAACTCCCCGCATGTTATTGAAGAGTATTTTTGTTTCCTTTTTGTGACAAAGAGTTGATCCAACTCACATTATACTTAATGGGGATCTGTCAGATTTAATTTGAGTTGATTCAAATCTGTAAACTGCAGTCCTGGTCACTGCTGTCTATCACCACGTTGTATGGAAGTAAATAATTTTCATTTAAGTGAGCAACTACCGTGCAATACCATTGCAAACCTTTATATATAATATAAAAAAATAATATAACAGGTTTTAAAATTAAGTAATATTATCCGTGAAGTAAACTGAGGAATGATAATTTACATCGAATTGTTCTTCAATAACTCTATGAAAAATATTTATCACAAAATTCCAGAAATTTCTGTCTGACAGTTCAGGTCAGCTCCCTTAAACATCTTCATTAGCAAGAACTCTTGTGCTTCTTTTGTGCTGGGAGAAGTATCTGACTGCCTGGCCTCTTTATCAATGAGTAACCTCCATCTAAGATAAAAGACTTGTGGAAAGGATGAGGGGTTCTTAACTAAAGAATTTCCAGTAGAGGTGGTGTGCCCACTAGAAATGTCATCTGTGTAAATAGCAGTGTACCAACGGCTGCTATAGTACAGAGTTTAGAGAGTCATGGAGCAAACCTGAGGCTGATTGTAAAGTACCAAGGTGCCATATTTTGGAAATGAAACACGAGAACATGAAATTGATTGGAATATCTAGAAATCTTGGTGAAACTATTCATATGACATGAATAATATCTCAGAATTTTTTTCCTTTGGAGAGTTGATATTCCAGGAAAGACGAGTAAGGAAAGAAATATTGTCTTTGTTCATCATATTTATATCTAGACTTTATTAAGATTGAGAAACTAATATTTTTTATCCCGTGAAAAAAAAGAATCAAGAAGAAGGGAATAATGGCAGTAATCCACACAGACCCTTATTGAAGAGCTTGATGAAGCATTCCTTAGCCTATTCAAATATTAGATTTTGGTGGCAGCAGAGTTTTACTATGACATAGTACTGTGACAGGCTATAGACTGATAACCATGCTCATGAAACGTACTGGGAAAAAACTCAGTTTAGGAGGTTAGAAGGAGACCAAATAATTTAGATTTAGTTCTGTCTAACAGGGAGAATTGATTGAGATGACAAATGTGCATTGTAGTATGGGGTGAAAGTAAACACAAGAAAATAAACGGAACTACCTTAAGGAAACAAGGGATAGAAGAACTAAAACCAGTTTAGTTTAAGAAGTCAAGCTTTGATAGAGAACTCAGGAAACTCATATGATAGATCATTTGAGAAGATAACCTAAGAGAGACAGAAATGCAGCTTATCTGGCAGTTACTGGAAGTAACGATATTAATGCACAGTATCAAACTAGTTAATGCAAGAAGATGGTAAGCACAGTTAGAGGAACATTTTAACTACTCAGGGTGTCCATAGGGACTTGAAAAGTAAAAATAAGACATATAAAAGAGTCCTATGATATGATTGTGAGTCATTTAACTGAGATGATTAGAAAGAAGGAACCTTTAGTTGTAAAGGATAAATGCAGAAATAGGACAGAGCATACGAGTATCAATTAACAAGAGATTCAAGAACAAAATATGAGATCCTAAAGAGAAAAACTAGAAGAAATACTGATCCAAGCCTAATTGGAAATAAAAGAGCAAACAGCAATCAGAGCTTTCTCTTCCTTCTTTTGTTGAAATCTGAGTTGAAACTCAATTATTTGACAAGAAGATGGTCTGATTCTGGAAAAAAAAATTCATTGGTGATGGTTCCAAACATTTCTCAAAATCACATTAAAGTGTTTATGGCACTGTGTGAAGAATTTGAAACATGAATGGTTTATTATGAACTTTTAGAAAATGCTATGTGTAGGAAATCCTTAGAGGGCTGAAAATGGAACAAGAAACTTCATAGACCTATCTTCAAAAGTGCAAAGAAAAGGAAGGACAAAAGAGCTGTAAGCTGGTCAGCTTTGGTTCCAGACAGTTCTAGAATATATAGTTAACTCATTTCTACATCCAAATAATTGAAAAGTAGTTAAGGGAAATATTTAAATATTAAATTCCTAGCTTACATTTTCAATAAAGGTACATTTAAACTAAACTAAAGAAATCTGTATGTGTAAAGGGCTAGGATGTGGACACAGTGTACCCTGCCATTGACCATAATGGGGCAGTGGAGCAAGGCAAACAACTGGATACCAAGCACTGTTTGACAGAAATTTTCTCTCATCCCTCTACAACAGGGAATACAATTATTCAGCTCTACTTAGCACTGGTGATCCTTGGTTGCAATGCCACAGTCAGTTTTAGGCACCACAGTTTAAGAAAAAAGAAAGAGCCCAGAAGAGGGTCATATATATGGCAAACATATTAGAGAGTACACGAAGCAAAAAATAATCAAATTGCCTTTGCTGGAGGCAGGAAGTGGAAAGACAGTCTCTTAATTATTATGGGTTGCTATGGAGAAGTAATGAAGATCATAGGAAAGGACAAGTAGAAATCAGTTCCTTTTGTGAAAAGAAGCAATAGATAAGATATTAACTTTCTAATGTTGTGAAACAGTGGACCAGATTACTGCATGTTGCTATAAAACTGTTTCCACAGTGGTTTTCCTGAGCAAATTAGGAAAATATTTGTTAGAATGTCTTCACTGTAAGATGATGACTCAGGTGATTTTTCAAGGTCCCTTTAATATTGTAGTTGTACAATTTTACTTCCCTTACATTTTGCCTTAGCATGAGTAGAGTACGTTTTGTATCTAGAATACAACAGAAAGCATCAGATGTTTTTATGTAATATATTTTATGCCAGTGCTAACATTCCATTAGTGGCTGATTAATGCGGAGATATATTTTAAAAACAGTCTTTAAAATGGAAAAGTGAAGAGTCCCTTACTTAAATTTTAATTACAGAATTATAACGAAATAATTGTATCCAGATTTTAAAAAAGCACTTCACCTCTACCCTTTCTAAACATCAGCCATTTATTGCTATGTTTACTGTTTAAACTGTGGTGTAAAAAGATTCAAAAATTTTCTACGTGGTAATTGTCTCAGCCTGTTGATGTTTTTGTACTACATATTAAATAATACTTTCAAAAAGTTCTTTTGAGTCAATTATTTTTGGATTGCACTGTCAGAAATCCAAATAGGTGATTGTACAAGACAGTTAGATGAGTGACACTGGGGCCTGAATGAAGACTGTGCAAAGACTTCTAAAACTGAACTGCTGCAATGCAACCATGTGACATACATTTGCTTGTAGTTACAGAGAAGGATCTTCCTGGTGCTAAGCCAAACATAAAAATCAAATTCTAATGTATTTCTGTGTTTAAAGAAGTGGTTTTAAAGCCCTTGTAAGCTTAGGCTCAAATGCATGGCACAGACCAATTATAATTCCTGTATCAGAGGATTATCTTCCCAATTAAAAGGAATAAAAAGGTCAGGGTATTTTTAGAAATCTGGTTAATTGATTAAACTGCTGGCTAGCTGCTACTGTCTTACTCAGCTCACTCCACTAAAATTATCAAATTTTAATCACAAGTCATTTTTTTGAGGCGTTAATATACAGCTAGCTTTACAATGCTATCCTTTGTAACTGATTTCATGTGCTGACACTTGTTGGCCACAAGTTCATTAAATAGTCTCAAATACCCAAAGCAGTCCTGAGCATGAAAGAATTTCTCCCCTTTTGAGCCCTTGAATGGAACTCAGTCATTCCCCACTCCCTTCTCCTTCCATCAGCTTGCTTTCATTGAAAGCATATGTAAAGGACTATGGATAGAGATTATTTTGAAACTTCCCAATTGTGGTTTTCTTTTGAGTTAATTTAATAACCAATTTTTTGCCATTTGACACTAAAAGTAATTTCAATCCAATGTAAATTTGAGAGATACATGGATCCATTTAACATAAGTCTGAAATATAATTGTTCATGTTTTGAAAGGTTCCTTAGAAGTAAGAAAAGGAAGATTTCATCTTTAACTAAGATTTCATCTTGACTTATGTCACATGAGTAGGGTTCACAGACTTTCTGGATTTCACAGACTTTCTAGCAAATCAACAGAACTGTTTACTTGCTTCATTTGAAATTAAAAAACTTCTGAAACATTCAGCTGCCACAATCAAGGAAAATTCAAATCACAGATTTTGATTGCTGTACTTAATAAGTCTTTTCATTTTGTTCAGTTTATCTTTGCATGTCTGGCTTCATGTAATTAAATACTCTTGATCACTTATGAGCTCCTGCTGAGCCGTACTGTCTCACACAAAGCATCACAAGGTAAAGCTGTTGAGAATCAACATCCACAAAAAAGCACAGCCCCAAATTCATTTTTTTCCATTATATTTGGACCTCTGGAGACAATGTATTTTCAAATCAAGACAGAAATTATTTTTTTTAGCAAGCACTAGCAATTTATAGAAAAAAACACAATGCCCATTCTGAAAATATTTCAGTGTGATGGTTTTGTCAAAGGTCATGATGGGATGTTTAGCCTTCTTTTGTAGCTGAAAAGTTATATTCTTATACTTCTTCTTACTTACCTTGACTTAATAATCTCTCAATGAGAAAGTTGGCTCAGAAGCAGTAAGTTTACAGGAAAAGCCAGATGATTTTGTGAAAACTATAGTTTAAAGTGGATCTTGGTTTATTATTGTAGTGTAAAATAAAGTCCTATTTGGGTTTTGTATTTATTTGGTTTTGGCTTTTTTTGATTTTTTTTTTTTAATGAGTGCCTTCCTTTGACTGTCATGCAGGCATTAATAGAAATGAGATCTGAAATGAATAGACCTGAAGACAACAAAGACCTGAAGCTTAGGGCAGTCTCTGTCTGCTAAACCTGGTCACCTGTGGTTGGCATTGTGGCTTTTGGCATTTCTGCCAGGCAGCAGGACAGCTTTCTCAGGAGGTGTGCAAAGAACCAGCACTCCTTTTCTGGAAGAGGTGACTCCAGACCTGGAGATGACAGCTCAGATGCAACGACTCCAGCTTCACAGTGGGGTGAGGAAGCTCTAGCTCCTAGGGTGTCACTGCCCAGTTACTAGGTGGGCTGTGAATAGCAGCTTTTATTCTCTCTTCCTCTGGTCTTGAATGAATCTGATTTTACCTCTCTGCCTGTGAGTACCCTGCCTTTGGGGAAATTTGTGTAGAAAAGTGACAGAATTCTGGATTGCTGCATGGGATAAATGATCGTAGTCGAGCAGACCAAAATGCTTTTGTCATACGATCAGTACCTCACATTATTGGACTATGGATGTTGCTACTCTTTGGTTTTAGGCAGAGTTGGAGAGTGATCTGTGTGGTCACAATCTCAGGTATATATTTTGATACTGCTAAGGCTCAGGGTTTACATTATCTGAATCATAATCTTAATTATAATCTCCAACTCCTAACAGTAAAGAAGAGATAGATAGTTTGCTGCCTTGTGTATCTAGACTGCAATCTCCTTGGGAGAGGGACTTTCTTGTACTCCCAATTTGTGTGCTGATGTTAACATTCTCACAATGAACACAATAAGGCCCAAAAAATCTTGTCTGATGTTGGGGCCTTATTGTTTTTTTCCAGTTCCCGCACTACAATTGAATTTATGGTACCTGCCTGTTGCTACAATTTTTTCTTTCAGCAAATCAGTTGTTGTTCAAATATTTATGACAGCTTGAACCATATGACGTTACCAGGAGTCTGGGCTTCATTCACAGATTTCTGGACAGAGTGAGTTTTGCTTAAAAGATTATGTTCCCTTCATTAAATTAAGAAGCTTCTCCCTGATAACCACTTTTCTTCGTACAGTGAAAGCAAAACTTCCAGATAAACTTAGTAAGAGTACCACCAATACATTTTACTGTTCCTCAACTCTTCCCACTAGAAAGAAGAGAAGAATATCCTTGCATATTTGTTTCCATTTTAAGACCTAAAGTGACTAAATATAATAGTCAATATTTCATCCATGAATCATCTTTCTTTACTATAGATCTTTTTACAGCTAGACTGTCTTAGACACCACTGTAACAGTAATTTTCAATAATTTCATTTTCTAACAGCACCTGCCTAAAATGAGACATCAGCTCTCCATATCCATTTTTATTCCTCTTCATTAGGCATTTTCCTGCATGTGTCTCCCATAATATTAAAAAACCCTCTTTTTTTATCAAGATAATTCAAGTTTTTAAATAACTCTTCAGTATTACCCTATTATGTTTCTTGTAATAACTGTACATTTTCTGTACAAAAAGCAATGTCTTTTAAAGTACCTTCCTTTTTAAGTGGTAATTTTTTTTTAAACAGTGTAAATACTATATTGAAAACCACTTTTTGTAATTTTTTTTTGATCCAAAATCTATTTTTAATATATTTATAATCTTCTCCTTTTCTCAGGCTTGTAGTTCCTTTTTCACTAATGTAGGATTAAAATCCTTAAACCAGGGAATTTGCACAAGCATTAAAACCACTACAAGTTTCAGAATATTTCACGCTGGGTCTAGGATCTTACTAGTGAAAACTTACAGCTCTAACTTTCGCACTGCTACTACATCTGAATTAAATTCAGAGAAATCACAGAATCACAGAATTTGCTGCACTGAAAGGGATTCCCAAGGATCATCAAGTCCAGCTCCTGGCCCTGCACAGCACCATCCCCAAGAGTCACACCATGTGTCTGAGAGCACTGTCCAAATGCTTCTTGTACTCTGTCAGGCTGCTGCTGTGACCAATTCCCTGGGGAGCTGTTCCAGTGACCAACCACCCTCTGGGTGAAGAACCTTCTTCTAGTATCCCACCTAAATCTTCCCTGACCCATGTAAAAGCCTGTAATGTCAAATAGAAGCAGATAAACATTTTGCAAATGCCTTTTCTGACTGGAGTCCCATAGATCAAATAATCTACAAAACAGACTGAAAAAAACCTGCATCTCCGCAAAAGAATTAGCTAGCTATATTCCAAAATGTGAATCTTTGAATCAGATCCAACTCACAATCAACTGATATTTTAGTCACAATTTAGATATTTAGTTTACATAATCTGGGAGTTGAACCAAAAGATGTGGTTAGGGTTTATTTTGGTTTTGGTCTCCTATTGGAAGAAAGATCTTTCCAGCTTAGTCAAACTGAATTCTGCTGGTGAGGGGGAATTTGAACAAAAATACTTAGCCTCAATGGAACCTTGTATGACCAGAGTTAAAAATACATTTTGTTGAGATGCTAACAAGAAGATCAAAATAGAATCAGTTAAAATCCTTATTTTTAAAACCTGGATAAATCCAATATTAAACATGGAACCTTGTATATAAGGATACTCAGGCATCCTTTTTAAACCTTAAACCCATTTTAAGTCTGTAACCTAAGTTTCTGAAAGAAGTGTACAGATTGTCAAACCAAAGACCCCAGGGAAAAGTGTTTATACCTGTTGAAATGGATTTTTCCATGCATGTGTATACGCGTTAATCTATAAATAGCTAGCCAATTAAAAGAACATTTTTGGCTCTCCTCATCTCCCCCGTCCTCTATAACACAATAGGGATATATGCCATTAAAGAAAAAAAAGAAAATACTAAGGAAATATTAAATAGAAACACAGACAAAAAAAAGAAAAATTTCTGTTTGAGTCTAAGAAGGGAATAATATACATGGAGACAATGTAGAAAAATAATGAAATGGTGGCTGAAAGACTGGTATTTACAGGTATATGGATGCTGCAGCAAGAGTTCTGTACATGTAAGCATACTAGGATCAAAGTAATGCTAACTGTGTGCTAAAAATACATTTGCTTGAGTATCAATATATTTTTCTTACTAAGATCAACAGTATAGACATTGATATACCTTTGCAAACACACCCCCCCCCCTCCCCATTTCTCTGCTAAAACAGTGACTTTAAACAGCAGATTTTTGGCCAAAAAGAAATACCCTTTGTGCTATGAATCTGTCACCAGAGACAATGGTATAAAAAAAATATAGGCTAAATACCAACCTTTTCTTATCCAGTTGAAGTTTCCAAACTGGTGCAAATTAAAAGATATAAACATAGAAAAAAATCCCATACATTTATTTCAAGTGTGAGAAGTAATACAGATTATAATTGAGTTGTAAATATGAAGCTTTAAAAATGCTGTCATAAAAGATGTTAGAAACATGGATAAAGATATTGCAATTAATATGATTCCTCCTTCACAATCCTCTGGCCTACAACCCATCATTCAATAATTCTCACAGTACAATTTTTTCATGCCACACCCACATCTGAGTGTCCCAACATTTTTTCTTTCAGCCACTGTAAATTGTGTTCACTGTTACTTCCTCAACATCTCTGCTGCAGGTGTGAAAGATATTTGAGTTCAGAATGCTGTATTACATGTACAAGCATTTTGGTAAAATACTTCCTTTTGGGCCTTTCCTACTTTTTTGACCTGCTCCATATCTTCAGGGTTATGTCTCCATATACATTTTTTAATCTCACCTTTTTTGTAATTGAATGGTCTCTTGCTATTGATTTAGGAGTCACTTAGCTCCCAGCTGAGGAATGGGAAAAATAGACACTAAATTCTTACAAGTGCTGAGCTTTTCATCTCAAGTGATCTACCACAGGCTTTTTTCTTATCACATTCCACTCAACCTTTAAAACATGGCTAATACTCTTTGCTTTATACCCCATATCTAACCAGTAAAATAAATGCTGCTGCTGACTGGAACTAAAAAAGCTCATCTTACCAATGTGCTCTTTATGTGCCTATTTGTTGCATTGCTCTTTATTTTAACCATATGCATCACAGAAGAAGTGTGTACATTGCACTGCCCTCATTCAGCCCAACGATTATACATCTCACATGTAGGCTATGACCTCTGCTTGTATACATTAGCTCCAACAATGAAACATGAGGTGATCCATGGCAAGGTTGTGTCCTCTGCACTGTCTGGACGTCTCAGTGCTGCATAGCTCTGCCAAAGCCCACCAGTATCATCCTGAGAATTATGACTGTGTAATTCCTAAGCCAAGAAGTGATGCCAACAGTAAAACAGTTCTGTCTCAATATGTTTAAAACATGTGTACTGATTAAAGAGTGCACTGCCTTGCCTTTTCCTCTTTGTTGTATCATATAGACAGAGAAAAAAAAATCTCACTTTGTAATCCTTACTCTAACACTTAAAGTGCTTAATGTAACAGAATGTAACCTTGGGGGACAAAACAAAACAGAAAAAACCAAACCAAACCAAACCAGACCAGACCGAACTGAACCAAACCAAACCAAACCAAACCAAACCAAACCAAACCACCTTTAAAATCTAAATAAACCCCACAAATATTTACTACAATTAAATTGACAATTCAAACACAGAGCCCTGACTACTGAAGGGATTGTTACTCATACTTCTATTTAACTTGTTGGGGTATTTTTAAATTTATGTAAAAGAAAAATTCCCTCATTTATGATGTTAGTAGAAATCTGAAAATATGGCTGGTAGGCTACCAGTGTTTATCAACATACTAGCTACAAGAAAAATAAATAAACTATGTATATTAGTTTTTCTGGATCGGAGACTATATTTGTGGTGAAAAAGCACAACTTTTAGTAGTAAGTAATGAGAACACCATTATAATAATTGCACTGCATCATGGTTGCTTCTTTGTTCAAGATGTGATTTGTTTTAATATTTGGCAAGGATACTTTTCCTTTTGACAATATCTAGATATTATTAGTATTCACTTTTGCTGTATTGTACTGTGTTTTTAGAAGGCTGGGTTTACTAAGGATACATTTTTAATTTTTTTAACACAGAAATCTGGCAAGCTAACTCTTCTTAGTGAGAATGAATGTCAGTAACACTGAAATTAGGATTTTTAGTTATAATATAGAATTCATAATTTGCATCCTTGCAGTACTTGACAGACTCTTTACTCAGACAAACTCGTTTTGATGTCAAAGCTTTTCTTGAGGATTCCTGAATGAGAACTTACAAAGGCAGGGAACTGTATGCAGTTATGATTTCTAATAGTTCAGGTTCGATGGGCTCTTTTAAATATAATTATTTTCATTAACTTCAGTGTGATTTTGACAGACCCATATGGTTGCATATTTGCATAATCTTGATATACATTTTGATAATCTCATTGCCATTTTCCCAACCTGCTGAGAAACACCATCTTTAACAATCTGCACAAACTGAAGGACACCTAGAGGTATTTGATGAATGTGGCCACCACATGGTTTAATTTATAACACACCTTCTTCATTCATGGTGACAGGATGCATGAGTTAAAAGGCATTATACCTTAGAGCCTTTTACTTCCATGTGCTCATGCAGTTTATGAATCGCCCAAAAGTAACTCAAATCTCAGAGAAAACAAGGTGAAAAAGTAATTCATGTAGGTCATCTTTGTTAATTTTGGATTCTCAAAATACACTTACAACCAGGCTTTCCAGTATACTTTCCAAAATTCTAGCTGACAGTCTTTTCACTTCTTTTGGAAACATGTTTTTGCTCTTCTGACTAAAAAGGGCACATGTAGTATGATCTTTTATGTAATTGGCAATGGATTAGTACTTATCTGCTATTCTTTTCCCGCAGCTTTCTGATAGTGGAACAAAATCTCACCTCAAACCCTGACAGTGTGAATTACTCTCCTAGCATTCAAGTATTTTACTTCACCAGTTCTATAAAATTATCATGACTAAAGAAATTATAAGTGAAAAGGAAGCCAATTCATATTAAAATTGATAAATATGAGAGAAATCTTGAGGTGCAGATGGATGGATAAATGACATTGGTTTAGGCTGTGGTCAGATCACTCCTTGCTTATCTCCACAATTAAGCTTGTTAACTCATTTTGGACCAGAATATATATTTTTTCTCCAACTACACTGCCTGAGTAGTTGCTTTGTTTTCTTTTTCATTTCCTCAGAACATGTAACAGAGGTTATCTTTAACATCAAGTCCATGCTTCCAATGGGACCAATTTCTAGAAGCTGAAATGTTTGGGTGCTGATGGAGTGCTCTCGCTTTTTCTTTATTGCCAAGTAGCTAAGAACAACTTTCTGCTCTGAGTCAGTCAAACTTTTTCTAACTCTGCAACTGATTCTAGACGTCTGTGATGTCAGAGAATGGAGGATGGGAGAATAGGTCCTGTTTTCTTTTTTTTTTTTTTTTTAAATTTTCATTATATAGGTGTTTAGAAGCAGTAATAACAGCTTACCTCTGTTGAAAAATTATTCATAGCCAGGAAAAGAAAAAGATAGTGCTTTCTCTAGATGTACAGTAAAGCAAAATTAAAGATCAAATACTTTGCCCAAGAGCCAAGCTTTCTTTTCCATGGTTTGAGAGGCTTTATATTTCTTAAATTTCCCATGTTAGTCACAAACACTTAAGCTGACACTTTGGGCCCAATTTATTCCTGTGTATGTCACATGAGAAATATTAGTGGTGGAAGTAAAAACTTTCTTGCACTGTAGTCGCTTTATAGCCTTCCAGTCACCACAAAAATTATGTGCACATTTAAAAGTATTACTTTAGAAAGCCTTCCAAGCAGTTTTAAAGGCTTTCACAGAATAGTGGAATGGCTGAGGTTGAAAGGGACCTCTGGAAATCATCTAGTTCAACCCCCTTGCTAAAACAGTTTCAACCAAAAGCAGATTGCACAGGATTATGTTAAGGTGGGTTTTGAGTAAGTCTAGAGGAGACAACCACTCTAGACAGCCTGTATCAGTTCTCTCTAACCCTCAAAGTAAAGAAGCTTTTCCTCGTATTCAGATGGAACTTGCTGTGTTTCAGTTTGTGCCCATTGCCATTTGTCCTGATGCTGGACACCACTGAAGAGTCTGGCCTGATCCTCTTGACACCACCCTGAAGATACTTGTGTGCATTGATGAGGTTCCCCCTCAGTTGTCTCCTCTCGAGGCTGAACAGTCCCAGCACCCTCAGCCTTTCCTCATGAGAGGGATGCTCCAGTCCCTTAATTGTATCTGTAGCCTTCACTGAACCCACTCCAGCAGTTCCTAATCTTCCTTGAACTGGGGAGCTTCCTCCCACTTTTTTCTCAGTGAGTGCCTAGACTTGAAGTCTGCTGAAACATCTTAATACAAAATGTTATCTGGCACTTAATTGTGTTTTAAAAATTTAGAGATTTCTCTTTCTGTGCTCTTAGATTATCGTCCTTTTAATTCCTAGATTTGCCATGATTTTTTTTTTTTAGAGAATATCACAAAAGTTGAGTTAGAAAAATAATGTTTAAAAGAATGCTAAAAAAGGTCGCGAGACAGATATTAGCCTGAGCAATCCATTCAAGTTTCTTTTCCATCTTTCCACCCTTCCTAACAACAGTTGTCTGGACTTTTATTTTCTGCTGAAGTGTGACACATTACAGGAGTGCATAATTTCAGCTCTAACAAGAACTCAGATACTATTTCTGCTCACATGGTAGTGTAGGCTAGCATCATCCTGGGTTGCACTAGGTGGTGGGAGCTGATCCTTCCCCTTGGCTCAGCATGGACCCAAGGGCGGGCAGTCACAGCCGCCTTCTCTCTGCTGGGCTGCTGGGTTCAGCCCCATGTCCCTGGCACTTTTGAGATGCTATTTCATGACCAGTTTCTGGGGGCTTGGTTCATTAATATTTATTTTAGTCACTACTTGGACCATGCACTCACCCCAAGAGTCTTTAAAGTTATCAGCAACAAAATGAACTCTGATTAAGAAATTATTTCTGACAGGAATGAACAGACATTTGAAACAGTTGTTCCTGCCCTCATCCTCTGGTATTTTCTCTCAATTTCACATCTTATTCACATACTTGCCAGAAGTCTGTACATAATAAAGTCTCAAAGTGCTATGTTATAATTCCTGTTGGAAATCAGAGCCTCTCCAATATTTAATTACTCTGAACTGAAATTATGCAGGAGGTTTGTCCCTTTTTCAATAACTTTTTGGAATGCTTTACACCATAAATAAAAATTCAATTTCCCCTTTCTTCTTACTCTCAGTAGGATTAAATAATGCTATAAAAGATAAATCAAATTCCAACTTCTTAAGCTTCTTTCGTTGCTTTAGATTTATTTGTAATTTCCAAAATAAATCATATTTGAACTCAAACCTCTCTGCCCCTTAGCCATGATCCTTTTGTCCTTCAATTTTGCCTCCATCTAAGTAACACTGGGGGAAAAAAATATGGGCTATAGCTTTGTCACCACAACTCTTATCTAAGTTCTTTACTGGGACCGTGCATTTGCATTGCAATGAACCTAAAATCTTGACTCTTTTCTTATTAGGAAAAGTCATACTTCTGTTTAATTAGATTTGTTTAATTTTGAATGTCAAGGAGTAAAGATCAAGTTGGTGGCAGTGGGGAGAAAAATAATGAGAAAAAGGATTCAAAACTTGAGAAAACAAAGGGGAAATTCTAAGGACAGTGAGTACAGCCAAAAGACTCTATGTCTTCAACAGAGGCAAATGTCACCCTTGGTTACTGTTCAGAAAATATCCAGATGGTTTCCTCTGCCTTTCTTCTCTATGACTTTCTATCAGGTCATCCTCAAATAGATTCACTCCTCTATTTTTAGTTCATTCATTATTTCTCTTCATCTCCCTCTGTGGTGATGAAGGGACAGGTCTGATGTCAGTGGAAGCAATTTGAAATGAATAGATGTGCTAACTGACCCCTTCACAGCTACATCACAAGAAAACATTTAGTGCTGCTATTTATGGTCTACACAAAGGATTCAAGCTCTTAAATGACTTCAAAACAAAAGTATCATTTGGAGGTTACTGCCACAGCTTGTCCTACACAATTACTCTCTAGGAGAGAAAGCTGTTTACTGGTTACCAAAAAGTGGATTTTGGTTTTCAATAATTGCCAATCATAAATAATAGTAAGATTTGCGGGTATGATCAACAAGAGGTAAATTTGAGTGTAAGATATTGTCTCAAAAGTTACTTAGAAAAACAATCTAAATCAAATATATACCATCTGTCCTTGGATAGCCAAATTAAATCTATCAAATGCAATCTAACTTAATTTTCATGAGGTGTAATACAATAAACAGTATATTGTATTAAATATTTAGAAAAAATAGGCCATTATATTCAATAATTCTACTAGGTCTGCCAATCATCTGGACTCATCGACGGGTAGAACTAAAAGTTTGTAAGTTTCAAATTCAAAACAGATCTTCTCATCTATTGTCCTCAGGGCACATATTCAGTGAACTCTTCTTCTATTGTATAGTTCAATACTTAAAAAAAGCTTAGTGTATTTTTACCTCATCCTTCAAATTTTTTCACCAGGTTACCTATTTTTGTACATTTTTCAATTGATTTTATTATTTCTTTTTATCCTTCCAGAATTTCACAAGGTTCCTTGTACTTTTCTATTTTCTGTACTTTTCCTGCAATGAATATTAAAGTGTATGTGTTAGCTCAGATATATATCCTCCAAATTAGATGGGTTTTGAAGAAAATGCTCAGATGGAAACTGAGCCTTACTCTGTCTGATAGATTGGCAGCAAATTCAGTACTTTTTGATGTGGGTTGCAGCCAGATTGCATTGGTACTGAGAAATCCCACACAGGTAAGGATACAAATTTAGAGATATATATCCCAGTAAAAATTTAAGTATGTGGCAGGAGACACAAACATAATAGACATGGGGAACAAAAAAGCAGTGAGACCTCAATTTATCTTTTAACAGTTGAATGACAGCTTTCCAAGCAACTGAAGGTTGGCCAAAAAGGAGCTGGTAAAGAATGGAGAGTAGCAGTTTAACCTGACAATGTTAATTTGACTGGGAGTTTCAGGTTATAGAATACCACAGCAGACAACCTGTAAGATGACACAAAACCAGGAAGATCTATAATACTTCTTACCAAAGTTATATCAGAACCAGGACATTCTAGTAAATTGAAAATTACACTACATTTAATCTATATTCAAGGGAAGGACACACATCACCAGAAAAGAATTCCAACCATTCCATTTAGTCAATGATTATACATGGCCAAGTCTCTCTCCAGGTTTGTTTAGCTCTCATTTGACATATGAGCCACCCTTACTATTTCAGTTTAGAAACTCATATGGCTAAATTAAGATGAGGAGAATCCTACTCACTCTAACAAAGAGCACAACTAAGTTAATGTGAGGTGTACTGAGAGCTTGTAAAAGGTGTCATGGATATCTAATGCTGTAAGTTTTACTGCCCCAGGATAGCTTGTTCAGTTGTAGTCAAAAAAACTACAACAATACTACTGGGGAAAGTGCTTTACTTTTTTTTTCTTGTGCCTTCCCCACCCACAAAAAAAAATACAGAATCATAGACTCATAGAACTGTTAAGGACAAAAAAGAGCTCTAAGATCATGGAGTCCCTAAGGGCCACATATGTGTTGGACCACAAGGCAAGTAGACAACCGAACAGAAAGCAGTGAAACTTTTCATATTTTAAACTGATCATTTGTGACCATGTGGTGTAAGCAGCCATAAAGGTATCCTGATTATAAAGGGAAAATTACTGAACAGAAGAAATTGTCTGCTGAAAAACACTGACAGAAATTTCAGGCTAGCCTGGGACTTGCAAACTTGGGAACTAGGCCTTCAAACAAGAAATATCCTTCGAAAGTGCAGCTGACGTCTTTGCAGTACTGCTGGGGTACCTAGAAACTGGAGACATGCTGGGATACCATCTATAAGCTCAAACCCAAGAAAGTGTAATGGCCACTTATCATTGGTAGAAGTGAGAACAGTCTGGGGAAACAAAATTGGACAGAAACAAGAACCAAAAAAAACATCATCTATTGGCAGTTAGAGACAAAAAATCAGAATTAACAACATCTGTTAGCTGCTTGAAGTTGTGATGTTGTATACCCTCACATGTCTCTGATATATAAAGGATTTGAGTTTTATCCTAAATGGAGCCTCTCTCTCTAAGAGTTTACTGTGCTGCACATAGTTTTAATTTTGTAAATACGAACACTCAGCACAAACTTTCCACAGGACCTTGGACTGTCACTGGTGCTTCCTGGCTGGCTCCGGACTCTGTGACACAGATAATTTGTGAAGTGAGACCTTGTTATTGTTCTGTTTCCCTCCTTGTGGTTGGTTTGTGTTGCAAAAGTAACACTATAGGCCTGCATAACTATAGGCCTGACTCTGGATGCATGAATAGTCTATTAACTTTAGGTCCTGTTGCATTCAGAAGATCCAGTCAGGTTCACAAATAGCACCATTTACTGAATGTAGCATATACAGTTCTTTTGGATTGCCAGTGACAAATGCAGTAAGTGCAGAATATTTAGCATTAATAACATGGCTGCAATCACAAGTTTAATTTCCTGGGTCAACACTCAGCATAGCCAAGGATGTGAGACTTACCAAAAGGCGCCCTTTTTGGGCAAGGGGAGGATGACAAACCCATTTATCTTTGCCTATGAATTTTGTGTCAAATTCTCATCACCCACTTGGGTATAAAATTGGGGTACATTATATACCATATTAACCACTATAGTGCACATTGCTGTGGATGGGAGTGTGGCCAAACCTTCCATTCTCTGTAGTTGCATTGTATGGAATATTTCTTGGTAGGAGGTGTACTTGGTTTGTATAAAACCAATTAGAAGAAAAGACTGAGCCCCTTCCACCTCACTCCAGGTTTCTCCCCGATGCCACAGCAACACCAACCACAGGACCTCCATCTGGTTTTCAGGTTTGCATCGCAGACCCTATCAGATATAGAGCTTTGCACATTCTTCACTGTTTCATGTTTCCAACAGCTTGGCTTGGTTTTTCCTCCCATCTCTGGGATGGCTGTGTCACCATTTGGGATCATTTGGCCCCTTCTGAAATCTGTCTAGTTCACTTGCTACACATCACACATCTCTGTAGGCAATCAGTCATATTTGCATTGTTGACAAGTTGCTTCACTAAAGATAAATTTATAGTAGTCTGTAATATATGTCTGTATATACCTATTTGGTTGTTGATGTTACTGGTTGTTGCTATTATTGATTGCTGCCATTTTGTGGTATTTGTGTTATCCTGTAGTAAAGTAGAAAAATTTAGAAAATAAAGCCTCTGTCTTCTTGTGTGTTCCTGAATCCTATGAACCCATAGTCATGATGTCCACACACTCTCAGGCCAGGTAACCTTTTAGGTTCTTCCAGCATGTCACTTTCTTAGCAATGTTGGGAAGCCAATGAAAAAATGATAAAATTTGAAGATGATAGAGTTGTGTTTATGATCATTATGAGTCATAAGAACTAGGTATATCAGCATAGATAAGAACTGAAGGTACAAATAGAAACATGAAGACAGGATTTATACTACCAACAAAACAATACTTGCATTTTACACTTAAAATGTGTGAGGTTTTTCTCTACAGAAGCATTTGTTAAATAGAATGCACTCAAAAAAGCAGAGAACAATCTCCTGCAATTCAAGCTGCCACTTAATTCATGCCTTTAAGTAAGTTCTCTTTCCTCTAATAAACAGACTAAAATAAGAGCTAGATAGGAAGTTCTCTCTGGGAATCTAAGAATCTATAAAACACCAAATATTCTAAGATTAATAATATGAGCACGAGTCTAGGCAAAGTCATAATTCTGCACCTTACAATAGAGCATGAGAATAAGAACCATGGGGTTTTCAGATTCAAGAGACAGTGATAGAAAAATGTTGCTGAAAAAAACAGTACAATTAGCTGCCCCAGTTTTTTGGGCCCTGCTGTCTCTGTGCAAATGAAGTACATGTCTGCAGCAAAGACTGATGTCCACAAATATGAATGAATGACATTACACTACTCTTCTCTCTCATTAGAATCTAACAGCTGATGACCACATTCTACAGTTATTGAAAATACTTCACCTTTTACAAGTGAAGACAGTTAAGCTTATAATTTTTTTCTGGGGAAATCTGTCAGCTATGAACTACTATATTATAAATGGTCCAAGTACCATGACATCAAAGAATTTTAATAATTGTACTTTCTACTGTCTTTTAGCAAAATTTCAAGGTAACATACAAGGTAACATGAAAGGCAATTCTGAAGTAACTGAATTGGGGGTTTTGTTCAATTTTTAAAACTATTTACTTACTGGTATGAAAAAAATGCATACAAAAATTTATGTCATATAAAACATTTGCTAGATTTGCTTGGGGAAAGAAAGCATAGAAATTGTATCATTGAGTTGTTTCACTTTACAGAGAAAGTCTGGAGCCAGGGATGAGAAGAAATGGAGAGAAGGATGTATAGAAGGCCATAATCTGCTAGGTAACAGCAAGTGGAATTCAGGCCATTTTTAAAACCACAGCCTCAAAGCAATTCCTGAATATCAAAGATTACAAGACCTGTCTTTGTGCAAGGATTCAGAATTTTGTGCTGTCTAATTAAGCTAAACCTTGAATTTTTCATATATTATTTCTGCTCATACAAGTTGTGGTTTCTATACACATATATTTCCAGAGGCCTCCTGCTACCCAGAGACCTCCTTCTATACAGGAGGCAGCTCCTCTGCTGGGATACATCACTGTGCAATCTAACTCCTCTAAGAAAAAAGTTATATGTAATCACATTTAATAATCATGGCTCTCTTATTTAATTTTTTCAATAATGCTGTCCTGCGGTGCATTTTCTCCCTCTTTTCTCATTTAAAAAAACAACAATAAAAAGAGGGAATTATTGTCTCAGTCACGTACAGTACAGCTGTATAATGAAGCAGTGAAAAGGGACCATATCCAGCTGTGCTTTAAATGTTACACAAGTTTTGCATATGCATAGTTTGGAGACCCACCTGCTGAGTTAATACAAACAAAAAAAAATATCATATAGTGCAGAACTTCTAAAGAGAAAACTATGAGAATAGATTATAGAGCATAAAACCAGAAAAGAACAACAGGATGCAAAACCAGTTATTTGAAAAGCACACATACCATGTCATACGAATGGAATTAACTGAATACATTGATTTCATTAAATTATATTAAGATCAGTCCAACTCCTTCTCCTTGATTTCTCAATACAGTATCAATATGAAACCTATGAAAGATGTAAAGAAAACCATGATGTTGATTTTGGTTCATTTTTTTGTTCTGAAATTGGAATATGGCAAAGTAAAGAGTTGAGATTATGAAACCATCACACAAATAGCTGAGCAGTCTTATATTAATGCATATTAACCTGACTAGCTGATAAAATCTCATTCTGTTATATAGCTTTATTTTTTACTTGAATCAAGGTTGTCTTTTATTCACATTTATACAATTACTGACACCTATTCCTGTTTTTCTAACATCAAACAAGGAAGAATGTCTGTACCAGGTGAACTCTGCTAATTTGAGTAAAAACCACTTTATGCTTCAAGTGATTATGAGTTTTCGAAAGGTATGTTTTAAGCAGTATTTTACATGACTCTTTGTCTTCTGTTGATCATTATTTTCCTCTCTTTTGCCATTCACTTTCTTACTTTTTAGTAATTAATAACAATGTTTTCTTGTATTTCTTCTCCATAACATTTGAAATGAAAACTCAGAGAATAATGTTATCATACAGTGATATAATGGCAAGTTCTTTCGCAGCCCTTAAAATTGCCAAGGTGTTCTTCAACTTACTTCATGGTGGAAAGTTCAAAAGAAGCAGAAAGAACAGTGTTGTGATGGACAATCCCTAAAGAAAAGGGCTTATAGAATGCAACTGAAGGGATATTGCAAGATTCTGATACTTAGATGAATGGAGGAAGAGAAAGTGATGCTTCTCTTTCTTCCTAGAGATAATTTTCCTATAATTTTATTTGAGCTATTGCTTTCACTCCTTGGTGTCACCAGTTTCCAAAATTAGCCTTCCTTGCACTTGCAGGGGTGCCACTGATCCACCCAAGAAACAGAAAGCTGAATTCCCGAATTCTTCTGTTTTAGCAAGACAGGCAGAATTTAAATTTAGATACAAGCTATAATTTAAAACTTTGGGCTCAATTCTGTGATGCTTATACATAGGAAAGAGCAACAGCTGGAATGTAAACCTTCTGTAAGAGAGAACTGTGATCAGGATTCATGCCTCCTAGTTTTAGCCTTCAAAAAAAAAAAAAGGAATATCTATTATTAGTTGGTCACCAAGGCTGTCTTATAAAACCAGTGGAAAAGGAGAGGATTTGTCAAGAGTCCATTTTTGGCTCTTTAATATCTTTGAAGCCAATGGAAAGGCAGAGACTCCTCTGCAGCCTTACTTGGATACTCTGAATAATTTTCTAGAGGAGCCTCTAGCTCATCATGGAGTACTGTGAGATCTGCTGGGTTATTAGTCTCATTACAGAATATCCCCTGGGGCACACCTATAGATCACACTGTCATTTCTCTTACCTTACTGCTCTGTTTTAAGATAGAATTAATTATCTGCTGGGGTGCCTTTCTCTTTTCCCTGAGTGTAAGATTTGAATCCAGCTACCTTAGGCTAGACTGTGCCTTTTAGGTGAACTAAACTTGAAAAGATCAGTATCACTCCACATATAAAATATAAATGTGCTAGAGAGAATCTGAATTGGAACTTCATTTAAGCTGATAATTCAATTTCACCAGAGGATCTAATCTGTGATTTTAAATCAGGAGTCCTCTGTATTAACTCTTCAATACATTACAATATCCTTCATAGTTCAGAAGAAATTTTGCAATCATTACATTGAGTTATCTCAGCTTCCTCTCCAAAAATTTTTAAACCACAAGGTAAAAGTGAACTATAAAAGTTGTTTATTAGTACTAAACTTCTGAAATGGTATTTGAATAATATATTTTGAAAAACATAAAAAGAAAGCATACAGCAGTAAAACATGCTTATTCCACTGTAACAAGATTGGATTAGTTGAGTATGTGAAACACATACTTCTCTGTACGTTTTCTGTAGCTCTCTGATATTTGCTCTCTCATAAATGAAGCTCCAAAGAAATTCAAAAGGCAACATCTTAGTCAGTTTTAATCCAGGTTATACAGGTAATACTATATAAAGGAATTGAATTAGCAGGAATTGCAAAAAGTGTGGCTTTCAGGTACATTTAAAGATAAAATTCCTCTTCAGTTATTTTCAAAGGAAAACATACCTGTTCACAAGTCTCATTCAGAGCTTTTGGGTATATAAAATTCCATAAACTGGCTTCTTTAATTGCAGAAAGCAAGTTATTAGAACAAATGGTGCAAGTGTTTACAAGTAAGAGGTCAATTTACTTTCTTTATATATTAATCCATATCATTAATTTCTTTCCTATTGAGCTAATGGAACTCTAAGGGTGGTACCCTAAAAACTGACGTCAATGTGATAAATTTCATTTTTAGTATCTCCTGGTTCATTAAACATCTCATTCATTAAGACTAGTACATATTTTATGCTGTTTTGATCATCTGCCTTTGCAGATTCCTCTTAAGCCCAAATATGTGAGCTGCTATTCTTTCATTTTAGACTTCATGGAATGCTCGGTCTTAATATGGACTTGGAGAGGAAACCACTGTACTATTTTCCTTCATGTGCACCATCCTTTTTTAATTTTTACTCTTTGCATGTATTTGTTCACTTTGCTGAACAAATGCACATTCAAATAGAAAAAAACAGAGTTACAAATACATTATTTGCATCTATCAAGAAGGACAGTATTCTGCGATGAAAGAGTCTATCAAGTAGACTCTGGTAGTCTGTGTTGAAAGTTATCCAGGGCCTAAAATTATGAATATTTTAGACCAGATTTCATTAGATTATATTAGATTAGATAAGATAATGGCACATTAAATAAATGCTATTTCTTTGATTCTTTTATCCATGTCTGCTGCTATAATAGAGCATAATTGATGCCTTAGGTTTTAACTTTTTTATTTTTCAAATCCTGAAGTGCTTAGTATGTAACTCTGAAACTTCCTATAGTCTGTTAGCTACCGTCCTCTCATGCTGGTTAGACATAAAAAACCCTCTCTGGGCCTGAACTCAAGGACACCTTGTTGTCCCAGACCCCAAAATATGTAAACTATAGCCTCTGACAGGGGTTGCTTGCAAACTTCAGGTAATTACCTCACTACCTGAAATTATAATTGGAGAATTAACCCTGATATGCAAATGGACCAAACTTATAAAAGTGTGAAAAACCTGTGATCCAGCATCCATCTTGGGTGGAGCCCCTCGGAGGCTTTTGACTGCCCAGGGTGTACCTTTGAAGGCTCTTCAAATAATTGTCTGCTTTTATTCTCTTACTCTTGTCTAGCCTCTGTTTTCAGGTAGCCCCTTCAAGGCATCATAACGATATATTATACTAGATGTAAAGATTTTAAAATTTTATTTACCTTACATACTAACTTCCTTAAATCCTAAGTTATTGCTATTATGATGAGAAGAAAAATGATTTGTTAACACTTTAACAAATGTTAACTCTTTAAAACCGATCATTTAGTGAATTTATCTATTGTCCTTTACCAAAACCAACAGTGCTCCACAATTCAGTGAAACAAAAATATCCAAAAGTAAAAGTAATTTTCTATTGGATATATGATATTTAGATTTTCCATAATTTCCCATAACAAATTTTCTTAATTATCATGAACTATAATAAATAGTCTTTTATATTCATGTCAAAACAATGCAATGCCTACTGTGTCAATGCTGTTGGCTCACAGTTCCCAAAAACTGCTTGGTTGCGCTAACTTGTTTTCATGGCAAAATTCATTACATATCAGTGCAAAAATAATTATTATTTGACACTTGTTACAGCTCCTGACAATGATTTAGTTCAAGTCTGCTAGAAGGGTGAAGCTACATGGTCAGGACCATTTCAGTATTGTGGGCAAAATTAGCTAAGATACCATGTCTTAAATTTTACTGTTAAAATTTTTACCTATATAACTCCAACACTAGGGAAGTAGAAAAAAAAAATTGTTTTCTCTAAGTCTGATAACTCATCCAGTATACAATATTTGTGATTCTCTCAGAAGTAACTGCCGCGCTGACCGATTCCTTGCCCGAGCCTGGCCGGTGGCAATGATCCTATGCCCGCAGAGCTGACAGTGGGCTCTGGGGCTTTGAGTTCTCGGATCCAAAGGGGCTGAGTGGAAGCTCCGCAGGGAGCTGCGTGGCAAACGGCTTCTTACAGCAAGCAAAGTCAGTGGTTGTTACGAAGCGACGGCAGAGGCGAGAAGGAGAGAGCCAGACTGCTTGTGGCTATAAACACAAGCTTTATTTCTTGTCCCTCAAGGGACAGAGGAAACGGCATGGGTGGGAGCCAGCAAGACAGCCCGCTTCAAGGGGGGAACAAAGGTTTTTAAGGGCAGACAAACAAGGGAAGGAACAGAGGAGATAACCAACCAGGGAGTGACAAGGGATGACAGCCAACCACTCAGGGAACAAGGGAGGAGGAACAAACTTGGAACATCAAATCCGAAACAGAACCTTTAAGATCTTTCTAGAAACTAATTGCATAGTACATGAACTTATTATTAAACATGAACCGGGGAAACCAATCATGAACCAAGGAAGGGAGAAAGGTCTGGAAACAGCTTGGAGATGAGGTGTGAGTGTCATGCCGTGGGCATGGATGTCAAAACTCTGCATCTCCCCCAGGCTCCTCCTCAGAAGCGGAGTCCTGGGCAGAGAAGTTCACCCACTGAGTGTCACTCACCTTAAATGAAAAGTGCTGGACCACCCCCACAAGTAACAACTTTTTTTGTTTAATAGTACATAGTTAAAGTACTGTCCTAATTATGCCCTTTTACGAAGCTCGGCTAGTGGAGTCATCTCTGAGCGTGTTAACTGAGATGAAGAGGTGCACCCCAGGAAGGTAAAAAATGCAATTTCAGATCAGCATGGAATGTGTTGTACATTATCAGGCCTTAGATGGGGAACAACAGATTTTTTACCCCCTCCTAAGGTTCAGCTAATGAAATATTTGAACAGATATTATTTAATACAATGACACCCACATGTTTGTACACTCAGATATCACAGGGACAAGGCTCAAAGAGTGTTTAGTGAGATAATGAAAGTGTGGGAACCATTTTGTTCTCATATTCATACAAATCTCAATTCAAGGAAAACTTAGTGCAGAATTTATACTAGAAAGTGTGGTGAGATGGATCATGATTTTTTGTGTCATCAAGACATGATGGGAATGCAATGATATTGAAGGGCAGTTAAGGCCTGTTATGTCAATCCCAGTCTAACTATGTTTACTCCATCTAACAAGAGTAGAAAGCAAACATATGATCTTTCCAAATTAAAAAAAAAAAAAAAAATTGTTTTAACCTTTAAGACTGTAGATTGCCAGAAAAGAGTATTGTATAGATTGTGCTTTTAGGCTTCTTAAATATATGAAAGTACCTTTTGAATGGTAGGATTTTGTAGTCAATTTTTCTTCCTGAGATAAAAAAAGGAGAAAGAAGTAGTTAAGGTTTTTCTTTTTTCTTTGTAAAGAGAAGATTAAAGGACTACTCAGATAAAATCTTCACTCATTTTTTATCTTTGTTTCTTTTTTTGCCAGAAGGAAAAAATAAGATCATGTTATCTAGGCTTTAAATGTAGAACAATCCTTTAAATCCTCATTATTCTGAAGATTATAAAGATTACAAGTCCATGCAATATTTCCTGAAAACAGACACAGAGAAATGACAAGCAAGTATCTAAATGAGGAACCAAGAATTCTTTCTTTCAAACACTGAAAGAAAAAAGAGAAGAAACACATAGCATTAGCTGTCTTTCTGCCATTCTGTCCTCAAAGCTGTATGGTAGAGACGAACATGAATTAGAGAGAATGGCCTAAAAAGACTGTAAGTAGGTTTCTTAATACAAAATATGCTAATCTGCAGAGCACAGAATCAGCTGCATTTCCAAAGGTGCTCCGTATTGGAAATATATAAAGGAAAAAGCATATGAAAGTTAAAATCCTGCTTAGAAAAATGGATGTGCAAGTTCTGCATTCCAAACACTCACTTTACAATTCTGCCTTTTCCAGTTTTATTTATGCAATTTACAATCATTTGAGATCAACTTTTGCTTTTGTTTCATACCACACATGAGCCACATACCACTATCAGTTTTTTTCAAGGCCATTTCCAAATTTTGCTTTGAAAATTAATTTGCCAATTCTAGAAAGTTTTTCATTTGTCCAACATTTTTGAACATTTACTGAAGTACTTTGCCTTGATATTGCACAAGATAGAATGTACAGAACATGTGATAGCACTAAACTGAGCTGAGTTCATGTTCTGTTAAACTACACTTAGAAGGAAATAATTTGAAAGCAGTGAAGAAATGATTGTGTGTTTTTGAACTAAGATATGTTTGTTCTAATATAGCCATCAGAAATGTCAGGTCATCCTGCTAAAAAACAGTTGCTTCTGGAATATCTGGTAGCTTTCCACATAAATTAACCGAAATGGTACCACAGTGGAGGGAATGGGTGGAGTTTAAAAAAAGTAAAATTCTCTGACCAACAAAGTACAAACAAGCAATAGTATTTGCCACAGTTCTCAAACAGCAAGTTGTTCTTGGCCTCTTTTTTTGGTCCTTATTCTGGACCAACTGAAATTCAGAACCCCACAATGTGAGACAATGTTTTGAGAAAGAACCAGTAGTGGAATCCAGTAGTGGAGTCTTGATGCCTGATTTATTATGAAAATTAAGTATATTGGGTTGCTCTGTGTGTCTCCCCATGTAATTTAATTGGGCAATCAAGAGATAGAAATCTCAGAGACAAAAGATTTTGACACATTTTGTGGAAATTTCAAGGTAAGTAGAGGATGGAGACCAAAATAAGGAAAAGCGGGTATGAATTTGGCCCACTGAATAATTCCAAGGAGAAAATCAACACATATATGGTCTGAGGTACCAGTAATACATCGTGACACGGGAACACTAAAAAATAAAAGACACATCTAGCCCAGTATTGCACCATGGGACTTATTAAGGAGACCTAAACACAGTGTGTAGGAAATCAGCTGTCGCTCATTCTGCATCTCATGGGACTACCTTGGCTTTAAATAATTTTTCTGCTTGAAATTCTGAAAAAAGTAATCATTCTACCACACTCACTAGTGCTTTTTCTGAAAAGACTTCTAGCGTTGATGATTTTGTGTCTGGTAAAATTTATGGCTGATTTATATGTTTACAAAATCATGACACTACTTAAAATTTAAATGATTTATTTAAGATTTCAGATATGCCATATACATGACAGGTGAAGTATGAAGTCAGTTTGTATTCCTCTCTGTTAAGAAATGTGATCAAGGTATAAGCAACTTAAAAGTTTTTTCCTCTGTGATTTATGTATTGTTTTTTTTAGAACAAGTGTGATAGAATGTTTGCTACCTATATTTTCCAGATTTATTAGTGGAAATTTTTTATTGTAGAACTTAAAATTTATATTCTAATAAGTTTTTAATAGATTACATGATAGATTCTAATATATGCATACTATCTTTCAATTTTTTATTTGTATGTGTTCTGTATATAAAATGTTTTCATTGGGGTATAGAAGGATTTCCACTGTTTGTTTGCTACTTTTCTCTAGGGTTGGAGAGATTATTAGCAGAGACCTAATAACAAAATGTTGTTACTTTTGAAACTGCAGCCCCTTATCTCAAGGACTAGGCTGGAAGCAGAAACAGGTTTTCTCAGGGAAGATTATGTGGAAGCAAGAGAACACCTGCTGAATGACTTAAAGTCTTTCAAGTCTGTTAATAATTACTTGACTGAGAAATCCCGAACTTTACAAAAGGAAAGCCTTCACAGTGATACTTGTAAAAAGAAAGGAGGGTAGAAGGAAGGGCTCTGCAAAGACCCAAAAATCTTGAAAGGACTGAATAAAAATTAAAAGTAATGTAGACATTTTTAGATTGGATTTTGAGTGGAAACTTTTATTGCTTTTCCAAAAAGCAATGTACTTCCTGGGCTTCTCTGTGAGTTATCTGTGGTTGTTTAGATATCTTTTGACTACTCTGGTCTTATCTTTATTTCATTGCTGTCTTGTTCCTGAGAGTATTTTTAAAAAGTAATCTTCAGAATCACATTTTGGTGGAGCTCTGGAAGCAGGAAAGAACTACTTTGCAGCAGAACTGGCATAAGAGGAGATGGGATCAGGACGTAGATGGCTAACATAGAGAGTCCCATCTGTTTGGAACAGGTGCTTGACAGTGACTTTGCAGAGCCTGATGGTGCCCATGAGCCTACAGATGCTGAGCACAGGCCAACTTGATCAGGTATTTATTGAAATAGCTTATTCAGTATTATGGTATTACAATTTTCATGGTGAATATGTACCATCTATTTTTCTATATACTCTAAAGGTTTTCAAAAATCTTAAAATTTTGAACAAAAAAAGTTGTTTGAATAAAATACCATCTGAATACACTGTAATTACTGGTTTTTTCCTACTCCTTTAAACAGGAGACCTCAATTTATTTTTACAGCTTGTGCAGAAATTTATTCCAGCACATGCTTCTTTTTCTTGCTATAAGAGATCTGTTGTATGTGTGAGTTCTTCAGTAATGATCCTTATTCCTTTTTCAGATGTATAACTACATGTCCTGCTGGAAGAGGCTAAAGAATTTGTTGTCTTGTCGAGGGTTTTTTCCAACCTGTATTTAATTCTCTTTAATGGAAATTAAACCTTCATCTGTTTTTAGAGGAATTTCCAGAGCACATTCCTCTTGGATGTATGCCAAAAATACTTATAGAAGCAACGTGCAGAAAGGTGAGTAACTGAACTTAAATGATGACCATTACCAAATTAATACAAATTCCATGTTTAGATTACTATCTCTAACTTAAAAGCATAGCAGACACTTATTAAAATATATTTTCTTCTTTTCCTTTCTCAGAAGTGAGCAAAACACCACTACAAGGTGTCAAACCGACAGCAGTGGAATTAATTCTGTCTGCCTGGTAGACAAAGCATAGCAACCAAGCTGGATTTCTTTAAATTTTAATACTTTTGTCAGGGTTGTCTTTTTCCTCTGCTCTATGCAATGTCTCTTTGTCCATTGAAATTAACTGTACCATTTCCATTTACTCCAAAGACTTTTAGTTCAACTCTCAAACACAGGAACTAATTGCATGCTAATTACCATTTCAGTAACATGTAAATATGCTTAACTATATGTTTGTCAAAATAAAAAGAAGTAGGAGAAGAAGAAAGGATGTGGTTTCAGATTATTGGCTAAGACAAGTCCTATTCTTGAATCTTCCACTTACTGCTAGCAATTCTAAGTACTTCGAGGAACATTGCTTTTGATTAGTGACTGCTAAGAAGTAGAAAGTACAACCCACCAAGGATAACTTGGGTCTTGCAATAGTGAGTAGGAGAATGATTAACTATATTGACATCAAGGAAGAAAAATTTGTGTAAGGGCAAATCTAGCACATCTGTGGATAGAAAAGGTTTCTAGGATGACAATTATCCTATTCTTTCCATTTGTCAGGGAAGGAGTTGAACTATTTTAGATGTAGGAGTAACTCCCTGGAGAGCTCTATACTAGCTAGGGATGATTGGGACGGAGGGAGAGAAGAAGGGAAAGGAGTTCACATTTTTTCCCCAGTCTCTGAACTAAAAAAGATACATCCTTCAATAATTTTAGAAAGTACATTACAAGAGCAAGATTTTTTGTAATTTTAATTGCATTAAAATATAAATTTCAATTGAATAAAAATGTTAATATCTAACAAAACTTAGCAATTCCAGATAACTCAGATGCAAACACTGTGGCAGCCTTCACAAACACACTAAGTCAGATACTCCCCCCTTCCTATTAAATCCACATGTGGATGGATTGACAAAACCAAGTTGAGTGGTGTAATTGACTTATCCAAAGAACAGGAAGCCATCCAGAGGGACACAGACTAGCTCAAGAAGTGGGCCAGTGGAAACCTAATGAGGTCCAATAAGGCCAAGCACAAGGTCTCCAATCCTTTTCTTCTGCATTGCCAGGTTTAACTTCACTCCTTATTTCCAACCCCTCTCTTTATCCCTGCAGGTTACCCTCAGTCCTTTCAGCAAGCAAAAAATGAGGAAGGGCATCCTATGGTCTATACTTAGCAGTTTCTCTGTGACATTCCCATTTTCTCACACCTTTCCTCTGCTTCAGTCTGAGTTCTTCCACTGCCTGCAATGCTTCAGGAAAACCTTCTCTAGAGCATGTTTTCCTTGGCTGGAAGGGAATAAACACTCTGCCACAGAGCAGCTCCTCACCCCCCTTGTCTGTCTTCGGTGTTTCTTCTGCTGTTTTCCATGACTTTTATTCCCTCCTTCCCTCTCTGTTTGGTGTTCTGCCCTTTCTCAAAAACAGTGTCATAGAGGAGGCACCACTGTGGCCGAGAGGCTCTGCTGTGCCCTATGTGTGTTGGCTGGGGCCACCCCTGTCCAGCCCTGGGCAGCCCCAGCCTCTCCTCACAGACACCACCCTGCACCCCCTGGCCAGCACTGCCCCACACACATACAGTGCAAAGAGATACACAAACTCCTTGAGAAGCTGTAGAGAGCCTTGTCTCAGAATTCTGGGAGAATAAAATTCCAACCCCCATTATCTGCTTGATTCCTTTAAATACATATGAATACAAGAAAATTGTTTTGAACTAGATTTACTGTATTTTATTTACAGATAAGTTACACTATCTATTGCCATGAAAAACAGAAAATTAATTTATTGTTGTATTGTGTAACAATGCTTGACACATCCATTGAATTCAGACAATAGAAAGGTGGTGGTGTTCATTGAGAATTTTTTTCTCAATATGTAAAGAAAACATTCAAGTGCTTACAGATATTTTGCAAACATGCCTGTTCAGATTTCTATAAAATCTGATGTCTAATGGAGTTAACAATTTTTTTTTTCAGAGAGGGAAACTGGATAAAATAGAGAAGATGGATATCAACTAGTATCTCTTTTTTTAAATGCAATGCTGAGCAATGGCTTGAAAAATGAGGCAGTTAAGGCTTGCTTATGAACAATTAGCTGTGAGATCATGAACTTCTCAGATGAGTAAAAAAAAATTAGGTACATGTATAGACGATATAAGAAAAATATTAGCTTTTTGAACCAAGGAAGAATAATTCTATAGGAAATTATCCTGAAAAATCAGAATACGTTAATAGTCTTATATTATTAAACTAACAGGCAAAATAGCTGAAATCTACCAACAGTTTGCAGAAGGACACATGAAACATGTGGGATGGTTTTAAGAATGTCCTTTCAGGGAAGCTCTTGGCTCTTCCAGGCCATTGTCAGCTTTTGTTCAGGCAGCTCTGTGAAGGCGTGTGGCTGTACCAAACACCAATTTCATTTGAATGTACTTGCTACTGTAATAATATGTTATTCCCTGAGTTGTTCTTACAGCCCTGGTTCTCTTGGGCTTTCAGATTGTGACATCTTTGTGTTCTGAGTTTGCTCAGAGGATTCCATACAGTCTCTGCTCTTCCCATATTATGATCATTGCAACACAAATTAAAACAGCTGTATCAATGAACATAGTGACCTGTAATATTTGAGTTGCAGTCCTATATATCTTTAAGAATTTCCATTCATCTACTGGGAAAAAGATTGTATCAAATGACACAGATTCTTTTTCAACAAAAATATATATTCCAGAATAATAGAAGTAAAGTGGAAAATAATTGACTTCTACTTAAATTCTATTAGTTCTGCATAACCTAGGAAAAAAATAACATGGAAAATATAGCAAAATATAATTTCTCATCAGCACAATTCAAAGATTGGTTTTCTTATTCAGTAACAAAATCATTACAAGTCAAATTGGTTTATACAGCTGAAAAATGAGATAAATGAAGGACTATTTCTCTCCCTCCTTGTGTTACAAAGGCACAGGCGGTCTTTAAGATTGGCTTAAAAGGAACAGATGAGAAGTTTTGTTGGGTGCCAAGTAATACTTCCTTCCAAAATTTACTGGTTTAGAAAAATAAGAAACAAAATATATTTTAACAACTCTCTTAATGCAAATCCAGAGTTGAAGCACTATTGTTTTTCCTACTTATTTTCTTTGCCTTAGGGGACAAAATGGTTAGACGAGCAATGTAACCACAATTAACTGGCTTATTAAAAAGAAAAACAATTTAAACATACAGGCAATAAATAATATTTTATTACAATGCTGTTCTTATGTCCAAACAGTGGCAAGGCTGAAAATGTGTTCCCAGCAGGTGTACACAAACACAGAGACCATATATATCCTACGTATACATTCATACATACCTACCTACATACACATATATACACATATACATGATCAGCCAAAGATCATACAGATCCACAGAGCACCCACATGAACACAGGGTGCACCAACACCCTCCTTCCCTCTCTGGCTGGACAGGATGGAGGTCCAGTAATGAGAAATATATATCCATATGTACAGTGTGGGTCCCTCCAGCAGCTGCACTTACTCAGCCTGCCCAGTGTTGAGATCCGGTTACTAAAATTTTGAGAGTGATGCCTGTGCCCAAATTAAAGTGTAAACAAGACCATACACCAAAGTCAATAGAATGAATTTTATTTAACAGTAAATGTGAAAGAGAGAGAGAGAGAGAGTGAGAGTGTAAAAGACATAGAAAAGAGATGGGGGGAGACAAATGTAGTGACAGAGACAGATTAAGTAGAAAATATCACCACTCTGTGAATCCCAATGGCATCCCATTGATCCTCTCCCTCAGGTCTTCTTGGTGGTGAGGGTCCCCCCCAAAAACATAGAGTCCAATGCATTAATATATGTTTGGCAAGGTGGGAATGCCCAGGTACCGCCCCTGGGGAGGGGGGCAGTTTGACACAGTCTCTTATTACAGACTCTGGACCTGCTGCATCACTTGCATCATGTGCAGTGCCCTGGTGGAAGGCCTCAGGAATAAGCCTAGGAAGCACTTTGCTGGTCTAAATGAATTTATGAGTGTAATATCAGTCTTACATCAAGACTAGTGAACTGTGTTGATTGCAGACAACCTTAAACAGTTTATGTGTAGAAGACTGTGAGTGAAAGGCAGATTATTTTCACTAAAGGTTACACACAATATGACTTTTAAAACTTAATTGCAATGGTAAACTCCAACTGCAAATCAGAAAAAAAACCCTCTGTTTTGCTGCCATCAGCCCCAAGTTCCCCATATTAATACTCAGAATTGCCCCTCTGTGTACAGCACAACCATTTACCTCACACCTGAACCTGATCAGAGTTAGATCCACATACTAGGGTTTCTTGCCACAGGTTTCTTGAAGGAACTGAACTGTTGAACACTCTCTGAGTGCAAGTAGTAAACATGGATGAAATTGCAGCCAGTGTTTTCAATAAAATTTGTGTGTATGGCATCAGCCTTTCGTAGATGACTGTGGCTAGTTCATCTTCCCAAGAAACAACAAACTCAAACTTTCCTGCCAAGAAAATTCAAAGTCTAGTCCTGTCCCACAGTTACAACAAAAGGATTAAACATAATTTCTTCTTTGTAATACCATAAGCAAATAAATTAATTTAAAATTTACTGATTCAGAGGTAGTATGAGTTGGTAAACAAGTAGTTTGGATTCTCTCAAAGGGATAGGGAACCATGGACACAAATTTCTACCTAATCTGGTTTGTGGATTTTATCCAGTGACTCATTAACGTAAAACACAACAAACCTGAGACTGGGAGTTAAATAGTGGTTTTTAGCTGCTCTAAAAGTCTTTATTATATCCAGTTATTAGTTCTCTGAATAAAAGAATACCTCAATTTGCTTTTCAAGAGTGTTGAGAGACATGAGCCCACAGGCATTTCAGAAAGCTTTCGATCCTGATATGCATTTTTCCAAATTTTCATTTGTGCCATACTGCAGAAGTCTATATTTTAGTGATTACAGCAGTTGTTGACTGGCTTGCCATGTGTTGTACAGCACTAAGCCTGGCCAGTCTCCATTCACCTCTTTGAAGCAAGATATGTGTCCACAACTATGACCGTGTTAGATTTCCTGTCCACTTCACACGACTACTCAGGACTTCATGATTAGCAATCTAACACATACCTCTGCCTACTGTTTCTTATTTTGAGTGTAAGAATATTTTTATATTGCACTGCTGATGAATTGCTAAAACTTTGTGTCTTTCAGTAATAGCACTCAAGGTTTTTTAATCTTTTCCTAACACTGCTAATGTTTTCATTTACAGTTAGCATTTTCTGAGGTGTACTGATTTCATCATGTATGTGTAAGATGCTGGCACCCCATTTTGAAACAAGGTTTTACTGCAAACTCTCTCTGGATAGTAATTTTAAGGAAAATAATGAACATTTTTGCCGTTTGCCTCTCATTTCTGAAATCTCTGTCCTTGAATAAATCTTTTGCCTTTTTTTTTTTAACTTCTCTCTCCCATTTCCTAGTAGTTATCAGGGAGGTAGTTTTGAATCAGAGTCTAAGTGTATCTGTCTTGGCTAGTTTAGGCAGTAAAGATGAAATAGAAACTGTATGTAATGACTTTGCAGTTTTTAACAGTGGCATGAGAGGCAAAAGTGTAGTACCCATCTATTGAAAGCAAAAAATAGAAGGATCTGGGTATTTATAAATCCACAGCTGAACTTCAGCTCCTAGAAAAGAAATACTTGCATAAGTTATCAAACAATTTGGTAAACTTCTACAAGAGAACAAGGTGATGAATAAGAGCCTACATGGATCTGCTAAAATCAGGTAGTGTCAGACCTGTCTTATTTTTGGGACAGGGTAACGCATTATGAATCCTGGAAGAACAGTGGATGTCAAATAGCTAGTAAGGCTTTTGGCGTTGTTTCACATGACATTTCATGAACAAATGTAGGAATTCTTGTTTTCAGAAAGAATGGATGCAAACTGGTAGGAAAGGCAGGGATTATAAGGTACATTCAGACAGGGATTATCAGCGAGACTGGGAGGTTACCACAGCAATCTGCTCTTATTTTCAGCACTATTTTTAAATATCTATGCTTTAGATAACAAGAATTTAAGAGGGGCTGGCATGTTGCAGAACACTAGTAAGGCAAGTACTAGAGAATAGGCTGAAATATGAAATATTTTCAAAAAAGTGGAGATATGGTCTTAAAAAGATTGGATGCTGCTCAAATAAGGACAAGCACAAGATCATTGACAAATAATAAGGAAAAGATCTGTCTATTCTAGTAGATCAGACTGTGAAAAGGTAAATGACAAGAGACATCACAGACCTCATCCAGGAAAGGCATTTTCAGATGAGGCAAGTGTAAAAGAACATATATGAGGAAAGCACTGGTGATGTATACAGAATTGGCCACCCATGTTTTGAAAATATTTATTCATACTGAAGTAGATTTGACACAATAATACTTCTAGAAACATGTGGAGAAAAGGCTGACTATTTTGAAGAAGAAAAATGGGTTTCCTTTTTTTACCTGCAAAACAAAGGGTAAGAAAAGATATAACTGAGGTGATAAATCACTTTCCCACTGCCTACATTATAGGCATAAACTTCGGGGTAAAAAAAAGCACCTTATTTTAGGTAAAGGATGATGTTGACACAAGAAAATGATGAATTTAATCTGCCCATAAATTAAATTAGGTTGTAAATTATAACAGTTCTAACCATCAGAGGAGTGACATTTAGTGGGGAGAGGGGAGGGTGGGGAGGGAATTCAAACCTAATAAGCTGATTAAGTTCTATCTTGAAGCTAGTTAAAGGAATTGTGATGAAGCAATTGCCTGCTATAACAGCTGGGACTAGTCTTCATGCTTCAGGAGAGCCCTTCCTGTTCCAAATTCTTCATCTCACATCTAAATTTAAAGTAAGTATATACAGCAGCTGTTAAACTTCTTTTAGCAGTATGCACCTAAATGCCCTCAGTAATAAAAATCTGTGTTCTTTGCTACTCCCTAACACCACCCTGTGAGACCAGTCTGGAATCAGGCCTCTGACATGCCACAGACTGCAGGGGGTACCATCTTTTGGCATCTCACCACCATCCCTGCATTGACTTCAGCAGCATTGAGTAGCAGCTCTGGCCCCCTGTGCACTCCATCCCATACCAATCCCTGCATTAATTGCCTTGTCTGAGTTGTCAGATCTGACGGCAGCACTCCTGATTGTGCGTGCTCCCTGGACATGAGTTAAATAGGAATACGAATCTGCTAGGTCTACCTGGGAGAGGCTTGTTCAGTACCTACTGGTTCAGTAGAATACTTCTCACATTATGTTTTGGTTCCAATTGCAGCTAACTGGGTCCAGCTCCTGCTCCTTTCTCCTGTGCTGAGCCAAAGGTGCCTGTGTGTGCTTTCCTGGGCATAGATTACACACCATGGAGATCTGTGCTACTGCAGGTGAGCAGGATACACAGATTAAAAGAGAGGAAGTGAAGGGTGTCATAGAGGAACCTGCTTATTGACAATGTGACCTGATCTTCTCAGTTAACATCTCTGCTGTCGAATTAGCTGAACATTTGAGAGGGTTGGAACAAGTGTTGCCATTGCAATTAAAGAAGAGCTCCTTTAGTTGTCCCTTCAGGTCAGAAATTTACAGTCAACTTTTTGTTACTTTTGTTTCAATTTTGAAGAGAGTGACTTGTGCAAAAAGTATGTTTTTATTTTCAGTTCAAGAGGCATTAGAAAGTTCTGAGAGATATGACACTTTTGAAGTTGAGAAGAACTTTCTGAACATTAATGATTAGTGTCTCAAATAGTATACACTTTTAATAAGCATTGATTGTTAAGCTGCTACAACAATGAAAATATTAACTCTCCTTGTTACATTGAAATGCAAAACTTCTTACTAGATATGTAACTTGCAAATGTAGAACTCAAATATATATTCTTAAAGATATAAGAAGTAAACAAAATGCAAATACATTGGACATAGCCAAAACATGTTCAATATATGCAGGTTGTCTTTAAAAACAAAGACATTGAAATGAAAAAAGAATATTCAATAAAATATTCCTGAAGTCTTCTGGAGGAATTTAAATTAATGTAACTCAAAGTGGAGGACACTATTTGTTGCTTCTGAGACTACAGTTAGAAATTATTCCTTCTTACATTCTATACCTCAAGCACTTCGAAGTTTCAGTTGCAGATTTATCACTATTTCATGCAAAGTTTTTCCCAGTAATGAAAAAAAATACACACACACCCCCCAGTAGTTATATACATATTTCAAAGTATAAATGGAAAGCATAAAGAAACTTTCAACAAAACAGTTGCTCTGAACTTATATTTCTGATGTTCTAGAACTAGGAATTTTTCGACATACCAAACCTCTCTCTGATTGACAGAAAATGGAATTCTTCAAGAATATCTGCAATGAGACTGACCCCTTATATAGTTAAATAAGGAATTTAAATAATCATTTGGAGTACCATAATCCTCAAGGAGAATACATGCATATGTCCCTGAAGAGAGAGAGGAAGAAGTATCTTTTAAAACTGTCAGTAATGACAAACTGAGTGTTGCAATATGCAACAATGCAAAAGATCAGATTAATGTATAATTTTATTTTCCTGTTTAGATTTACCATCTGTAGATGTATTGAACAATGCCAACACCTCTGAGGATTGGTTGGTCACTGGAACAGGCTCCCCAGGAAAGTGGTCATGGCAGCAAGGCTGCCAGAGCTTAAGGAGCAACTGGATGATGGTTTTAGTTTTAGTTTTAGTTTTAGTTGTTTTAGTTTTAGTTTTAGTTTTAGTTTTAGTTTTAGTTTTAGTCCTGAGAGGAGCAAGGAGTTGGACCTCATTATCATTATGAGTCCCTTACAACTTGAAATATTTTATGATCCTATGATTCAATAGTGAATTCTCATGTTTTCCAGAGAATGGAGAGAAGTTATTTTTTAATCTTTGCTGAAAAAAAGGTCATCTCATTTCTCAATATATCCTTTAGTGCTGATAAAAACAAGTAAAGGAAATATATAGCTTGGAACATCTGAGAACACTATGGCATAAATACAGTGTGAATAATACCAACATTCTTGTTAAAACCACAGATAACTAAGCACCTGTTATTGTTCTGTTTAATTAGTATACACTTTTCATCAAGAGTTAATAGAAAATATAGAGGAACTGATTATTTTAACAGATATACTGGGGTAAGTAAAGAATTGTTCTCTTATACACAGCTTGTAAAATAGGTCTGAGAGGACAGTAAAGTCCAAAATAATGTAACAGAACAGGGTGTAAATGTGGGAGACTGCATTTTGAACACATAGTATATTTTCACAGACAGGTGTTTTTTTAAAAAGAGTACTGTGAAAAATTATTTATTTCTTGGAATGTTTATGCTCTTAAGACTTCCCTTGTTGGAATCCATGCCTGTTAAAGCAAATGATAAGTTTCCCATTCATCCAACCATGTACTAAGAGTTTTTGCAAATCCTACTCAGAACACTGTTCTCAGACTTTACTTTGAGGACCTGCCTAATCTGGCAGCCTGACAGAGGGAAGATGCTCCAGCTTTGTGCTTCAAAGTCCAGCTTCCCAGTAGGCACACATGCACACATGTACCCAGGACATGCACATATGTATGCATCCCCGTGTACATGCAGATCAAAATAGACAGAAACCACAGTGCTCAGGAATCATAAGCAGCACAGAAGGACTCATCCTGCTCCTCTTTCTGGCTAATCAGGATGAAAGCCTGTTAGTGAAAAATGGGCATGTACAACTTGGAGCCCTCCAGAAGCTGGGCTCAAGCACTCAGGCTGCCCAGTAGCTGCCCTGGATCCCAGCCTTCCCAGTTGCTGGCAGCTGAACACAGAAGCCTCTGAGACCACGGCCCCACTCCAATTGCTGGTACTCTAGCCTGCATGCAAAGACGTGCTGACACATTCCCACACAGAGTAAAGATTGCTCCAGTAACCATCCTTGCACACTCGGCTTGTTCATTAGCTGGCCCTAGACCCCTGACCCAGCTGCCCCGCACATAGACATATGACAGCCATGCTGTACTACCTGGTTATAAACCCAGCCCGGTGCACAACTATGACCACCTCAGACTCCGTGGTTTCTCCAATACCTGTCATGGACCCTCTGGTCCCTGAGGTAACCAACTTTCAGACTCCTTTGTCTCCCCAGGATGCAGCCCAGACTCTGGGACCCTCTAATACCCAGCTGCTGAACCTCTTCTACTTACTGGCTGGTCTACCTTGATTTACACTGGTGATTACACACTGAAACACACACCAGAACTCAATGAACTCCTTTTGTGATCTCTCCAGTTGCTCCCACGCCAGACACACAGGCCCTGAGACCTCTGGTCCCACTCCTGCTGCTGCACTCAAATCCCCAGACACATGTGCACGTGGGACAGAGATCCCTGCACCTGAGAAAATAGTTAGAAATGGAGTGCAATGACAGGACAAGACAGACTCTGAAACTTTCCTTGCCTTTGATTGCAGAAGGGTCTTCCTGACATCTGGTAATGCCTCCCATATTCCCAAAGGCTGTTATCACCTTCTACAGATTGAAGAAAGGATTAGGTTGGTGGCCACCCTGGGGCCATGGGCTGAGGCTCTCCTGTGACTTTCCTGGGGAGGAGCCATCTCAGGGTCTCCCTTTGCTCTGATGAGGTTCTTGAAGTTCCCCCAACTGTCATTGTTCCTCTGGGCTCCTTTGGGTTCATGGACACGTGCCTTTAATCGCATAAACTAACCATTACATGCTCTGATACATACCCTTCAGTTATCAGCACAAATAATTTCTTAGAGATTCAAAACCAAATATTTCCCTTTAGAAAAACAAATTTTGAAAGAAATTTAAAGTTAAGGGAGATAGTACTATGAGGAACTACAATTTATGAGAAAGATAGATTGAAAACTTGTATTACATCAGAAGCTACAAGTAAAACTCATGTCAATAATTGAAAAGAGGGACATAGAGTGTACTAAAATGTAGTCTTTCTAGGTAAGCAGGTAAAAAATATGTAAGTTGTAAAACTGTGAATAATGCAAATGATTGGAGAAGACAAGGGACACTATAAAAACAAAGAAGGTGTAAAAAGAAACTAGAAGGAAAGTGATGGAAAAGGACAAAAATCAGCATGTTTGGGGGGGTATTTCTGATAAACCCTTTGAATCAAAGAATAAAAAAACATACAAGACAAGTTAAAATTATTACAATGATTTATTCACATTGTACTAGAATCTGATAAGAGAATAAAAAAGAACTTTGATGTGGAAGATACTAAGGAATATAGCCAAATATAGATACATCAAAGCTCACTGTTTCCTTATGTTAAGGCTCAACAGGATAAAAAGGTAAGGATAACACTGCAGAGAAGAAAGATTGTTAGACCCCAACCCACAGTTATTGAGGAGTTACCATAAGTGAGATTTCTTCACGAGTATGTATGGTAACATAGAAACAGGTAGTTGGAAGTAAAGTCCTTTGGGACAGATTCATTGGTCTGGTGCCTTTAAGGAGTAAACACATGATACTAAATATGAGCAAACTTCATCTGAAGACAATGGAGATTGTCAATAGCTGCCATTGGCCAACCCTGATGACTTCATTGTGGGACTTTTTCAATGGAGAAGAGAGTTAAATCCCTTCTTCGTCAAATGTCTGTCATAAAAGGTCAGTGTCACTAAGCACAAGTGTGCCCCAAGGCAGTGTGGAATGGTGTGAGCCACTTGCTGTGCTGAGCCTGGGCTGTGACAGGCCACAGGCAAAGATGCCTTGGCCAAGAGATATGGAGACAGTAAGGGGAATCTCTCATGGCAACTTGTGGCAGGCAGTGAGATATCCAGCTGTGACCTATTAGCCAAACCAAACCAAACTTCCTATAAATCCTACTTAAAAATAATCTGTTTCAGAAATTAGGCATACAGTTTAGAAAGGTGTTGCGACTATGTAGGCTTTCTGGTGTTTGTCTTTGTCTCCTGTTTTGTACAATCTACACTTTTCTGTCCAAGTTTTGTGTACATCACTAGGCGTGTTCACTCAAGGCTGAGATTAGTTTTCCTGCAACTAAGAATGAGCTGCTAGTATCCTCTGTAACAGAGACACTTCAACCAAAAAAGCTGCAGGAATGGGTATGACAGATGGGAAGTTTAGAAACCAGCCCAGTATAGTTCCATTACTTTCACTGTGAAAGCAGACTAGTAAAAAGCTACAAAAGAAATTGCCATGAAGAAAAATACTGAGCAGAAAATGAAGGGAAAAAGGGACAACAAGTCAACAGGATAAAATTTATCCAAAGTTATTCCACAGCACTTTACAAATTATTTACACAGTGATGAGTGTGCTTTGGACTATATCAGGAATATTTGCAACTATAATGGGGAGGAGTTATTTTATAGACTATAAAAAGACAGTAAGCCTCCCAGAATATTATTCCTGTAGGAAGATAGGACCTGCCTGCTTACACTTCAACTGTATTGAAGGTCAACACAGGAAATAAATACCATGGAAGGAATTGCCTTTTATTTCAGAAGACTGAGTTGCTCTAGTCAGCTGTTCTATCACTAGATAAACCTAATATTTTTACAAGATGGACACATCTTATGTATGATAACACAAATATTTAACCATTTTCTTTGTCAGCTCTTGAATCCCAGCTTTATTCCCTTCTCTGTCTCTGAAAGGTAAAACGGTTCTTCAGTAATGGAGGAAAAAAAATGACTTTTGAACAAGAGGAAATTTTAGTCAAAGGTGCAAAACTGCTTAAAATCAATAGAGAACTGTCCATGGACATTTCATATGTGATAATGAAAAAGAAACAATGAAATTACTTGCACTTAATGCAGTAGAGACTGTTGAAGAAAACTGACCTAGAAACATCTTTATCAAAATCACAGAGATTACATTATAGCTATAAGGGAGTTTCAAGTGATGAGTATGCTCACTTAAATAAATTTTAAAAACAAATCTGAAACTACATTAATTAAAATTACAGTAGTATTAATTCTGAAATGGCCCCACTAGAAAAATCCTTAAATTTCTATTGGTACGAGCATTCTAGCTCAAATTCCACTGACATTCTCTTCATTAACACTCTTCAGATGATGTTAATATTTCTGCAGCTTCAGACTGAAATTTAGCCTGTCAGTTGAGGACATTTAAATACCCCTCCTTAGCTATTTGTCATTTTCATTTAGTAATTGGCAAAACATTAAATTTTTGAGATTTCAAGCTCTTTTATGGCAACTTAATTCTGAAAAGTAAAATTTGGTAGACAGACTGTAAAATGTCAGTTGCTCTTCTTAATTGTATTACTTTTCTAAACTGTGCAGCTGTCTAAGAGGCTTTCAAAAGAGTTCTTGAACATGCAGTTGAAGCTGCTTAGCATAGCATTTGTCCATTGTATCTTTGGAGCATCATTGCTGTGCTTAAATGCTAATAGGCAGAATATGTATTTGCATAACTCCTGGGGTTTTGGGTGTTTTTGCCAGTCTAAAATGGTTACACAACACTGGAACATTTCCCGAGGTTTGTCTGAGGTAAATGTTGGAGCTGTTGTTCCAACTCTGCCCATATTACCTTGATGCATGGCAGAAATGTTGTTGTATTATTCTGTGCAGTGACCTGATTAGTACAGCATAGGCAGAAGATTGAGGGGACAGTGATAATTTCTATTAGTTTTTTAAGTGTACAAGAGACATTACTAGCTCTACATATGGTAGGAACAAAGAAAAGTACTTTTTGTCATCTTGTCAACTAGATTCGAAAGCAAACACCAAACAGTTCAAGTGCTTTCCATGACATATGAATTTTTGTTTTGAGCAGCTTTGCACAACTCTGTGCTGAGCGTTATGTTTGAGAGGCTATTATGAACATCATGTGGACTGGTTGTTTTGTTGTATAGCTTCTGATATGACACAGGGTCGATTTTTATGGAAGATTTTACAACTGATTTTATGGAGTTCACCTGCTAAGGAATGCAAAGCTCTGTCAGACACCATGATTTTGAGCATGTCCTGAACATTGTCTAGCAATAAATTAAAATGAGGGGAAAATAAGGGAGAAGCATAAGGCCTCATCAGATTTGAAACAATTTTTAAATAAACAGGGTATGTGAAGAAGTTTTAAGCAGTAATTTCTTTTTCTGCAGTTGAAAGTTACCAACACAAGGGTTAAAAATCGAAGTTATCTTTGTGTGTCTGACAGTTAGTGGCTCTGAAATACTTGATCTAAAAGGCATTTTTATTCTCAGGAGACCTTACTCGGTATCCTATATCCTATCTGGGCTATGCTGTAAATCTTTCTGGCTTGATGCCTCATTCTTCAATGTGCTGGCATGCTGGGATGCCCCTCGAAGGCACCAGCTCTCCCTGTGCAGCATGTGTTCTTTACTGCAAAGTGACACAGATTCAGTGGGAGTGTTGAAAAAGCAACAGTTTTGATAGAGACTGCATTTTCTCTAAAAATGAGATTGCAGTTTGAATACCTGCTTTTTCAGCAGCTAAGCTATGGGACCTATGTTTCTAATAATACAAAAGGCGATATTATATCTTCCTTACATTGGGATCTCTTCTGTTTTTTACAGGTTCTCAGACTCAGGAGGATTAATGGACACTAGACTTCAAGAGGATAGAGGCACCCAGACCTTTACTGGTAAACTCCAATTCTATGTATTTCAAATGGGGAATCCCTAGGCAGCTACTCACCAGTGAGCTGATGTTCTGTGACATGATTCAGAGAAACCCAACTCCACAAATGGACTAAACAGAGGAAACTTTGGTACTTAGCCTCCTCAGTGCTTCCTTCTGTGTGCCTACCTCAGAAGCCCTTTGGCCATGCTGCACAAGTATTTATGAAGCTCTATACACAACTGCCTCCTCTTGGAAGGATTAAGAATTAGGCTCAGCAGCATTTATAGATCGTAAGTCATAGAAAGGCTTGGGTTGGAAGATCATCTACTTCCAACCCTCCCCCTGTGGGCATGCACACCTTCCACTAGACCAGATGTTGCTCAGAGCCCCATCCAACCTGGCCTTGAACATTTTCAGGGATGGGGAAGCCACCTGTTCCAGGGCCTTACTACCTTCACAGTAAATAATTTCTTCGTAATGTCTAATCCAAAACTACTCTTTCAATTTAAAGCCATTGACTCTTGTTCTGTCACTACATATGTCATGGGCTAGCATAGTTTGAGTTTTTGAGGAAGACTCCTTCAGCCTCGGAAGTGATTTTTTTGCACAGAGGTGCTTACAGTTTCCTCTAGACCTGACCTAACCAATCAACTGGCTAGTTGGAATATTGACAACTTCTTTAAGCCACTTAAGAAGCTTGGTACGCCTCTGTGATACACATTTAAGAACGAACAGAGCCCGGGAAGGCTCTCTCTGACTTCTGGCTTTCGGACAGGTAACTGGGGGAGGCCCGGGGCATGGCCCAGCGGGGCCGGGCCCTGCTCGGCCCGGCCGGGCCGGCCAGGAGCCCACCCTGGAGCGGCCCTGTTCCATCTGC
>VXAD01001100.1:258730-355195 GCA_013399195.1 Dicrurus megarhynchus
TGAGCCACAAGAGAACTGTTTAACTGTTTTCGTGTGGAGATGTCTCCATAGCATGAGCAAGCGAGACTCCTCTCCCTAAATGGACTGAGAAAAGTTATTATAGAGATGGTAAACTGACTCTGGAAAACCTTGAGGGTTGTTTTTTCACATTGTCGGTGGGAGGAGGGAAGAAGGTGGGGGGAGGAGAAGTGTTCTGAAGGTTTAGTCTAACTTTTTTTCTGCCTTTTAGTTCTGTTAATAAACTTCTTTATGCTTTTAAGGTTTAAGTTTTGTGCCTGCTTTGCTTTTCTCCTGGTTCTTATCTCACAGAAGGAAAATAAGTAGGTAATGGGCATTTTGAACGAAACCACTACACTAAAATTGGTGTTTCTGCCCGGTTTCCCAAACTGAACCCGCTATAACATACTACTACTCTCTTTATCCTTCTTGTAGGCTCCTTTCAGTTATGTCACCCTGAAACTTTTTCTTCTCCAGGCTGAACAATCCCAATTCTCCCATTCTTTCTTCCTAGAAGAGATGCTTCATCCTTTTAATCATCTTGGTGGCCTTCCTCTAGACTCAATCTCAAAACTTGTATTCTGAACTTAACATAAATTAATAGTTATGAACCTCAGCAATCCTGAGACTTCTCATTCTTGCTTATAAAGTAAATTGTAATGTTGTTAATTAATTTTTGCAATTCCATCTCACCTTTTAGTCCTGCACAAAAGTTTATGCCATTGGCTGCCATTTGTTGTCTCCATTCACATAGAACCTTGTACTCTTTTATGACCTCTTCATGCCAGCAAGAGGTTTGTAACAAACCTACACCAAAGCTTAATTCAATATGTTCAAAAAGTTTTTTCAGATATAGGGACTACACGCTATTTTGTTATTATTATGCAAACCTACTGTCTGTGAATATTCTCACCTACTAAAAGTAATAGGAAGAGTAGAGGCCTTTAACTGGATTTATTTTCCTCCCTGACATTTTTTTAACTGTCTGCTGAACTACCAGTTCAGGAACATTTAAGGATTTTGAGACATTTAGAGACACTTATTTATTTATTTTAGTTATTAACACTAGAAAAAGTTAAAAATGTGAAAAGTCAGACAATCTGAAAAAAAAAAATCTATTTTTCCCGTATTTCTAGAGAGGTATGGAAGCACAGGTCAAAAAGAAAAACAGAAAAAAATGAAATAAAAACCAAAAGCACACCCCAAACCAACCAAACACATAAGTAGTGATAATACAATTTGGAAGAATTCTCAGATTTCAAAAAAATATCCCCAAATCTTTTGAATAATCCATGACCTGTCATGATGACTTTAAAAGACATTGAGAAAAATAACTTTAGCTATGAGTAATTCACCAGTAGTTTTGAGAGGTCCTGAATATAAAATTTCCATTTTAAGAGTTGATATCAAATATGCAAATTTAAAGGGGCTTCAATAAACATTTGAGCATTCCCCATCCATCTACCAATTACCTTCCTCCAACATTATGAGATTTGAATAGGGCTGGTACTGCTGCAACATCGTATCAGGTCTTATTTTGCTACCAGGGCTGCAATATTCTGCCACTATGCACTGCTTCTATAATAAGAGAGACACAACTGAGAGGCATCAGGAAAACTAGCTGTAGGGACCAAAGTCTTTGATGGTTTCATCGCAATTTACTGACTGTTGAACAGTGAGAGGGTTCAGTTTAGTACTTAATATTTAGAATTAGATTTAGCTAGTGAGGGAGTGTTAAGCTTGGCAAAATCTGAATGAAGACGCAACCAGACATATTTTAAAACAGAAAGTCACAAAGTCAGGGTTTGCAAGGAGCAAAATCCTACAGAAAACAGACTTTTGTTCCCCTATCAAACCAAAATGAAGCAAACCTCACAGTGTTTCAGCCACACTTCTGAGCCAGACAATAAATATTCTGTGAATGAACACTCTTCACATTTTTCCATGTTGAGGAAGAGGCTTTTAAGTCTTTGTGATGCTGTATATGAGAAAAGCGTGAATTCCAAATGAAAGGCAGCAATGAATGGTGCCTGTGGTTCCCTGTATCTCTGTTCACTCTCAGTACATGAAATTGACACTGGACAAGAAAATTCTGCCAAAATTAGTTCATGAAACATTAAAATGCTGCTTATTTCTGTGGGTCATGGACTATGGCATCCTGCTATGGAGTTACCCTAACACTACTCTGAAGCATTTCACTGAATCAATACAAGTCAGCTTCTTTGCAGACAGATTTTTCCCGTTAGATTTTGAATAAATGTAGCAGTTTAAAATTTTCTGGATTCACTCTTTTTGTTCTCTCATATCCTTTCTACTCCATCCTTTCTCTCTTCTTACTGCACCTTCTTCTGATCCATCCCCTTCTGACTCTTAGTCTGTTACTCAGTAATCAGTTACTGACTGGGCACTTACCTTTGCAGCTGGTTCCAGCCACTTTCAGTAGACACAGCACAGGACACAGCTGAGCCCTTCTGCCAGGCTGGTGGCACCTCTGTGAAAACATACTTAGAAAAGGAGGGAGAACACCAATTAAAAATATCAGTGCAACCAGAGCTGTAGGAGGTGATCCACAGTGGAACTGGTAACATCCCAAGAGGGGCCGTAGTCCATGGATAAGCCCCAAAGAAACTACATTCTCTGGAGGACCCATGCCAGTGCAGTGGAAATTGGCTGTGTGGGTTCTTGGCTGCCAGCCAGCAACAGACCACCAAGTAAATTTTGCATTTATGAATGCTGGTTTTCTTCTCTGGTTTAATTATCTTCTTTATACGAGTCTGTATGAAGCAGTCTCATTCTTTAAAAAAATTCCATGTCTGCTATATCAGAGAGGCTAAAAACAAATCCATTAAAGATACCCATGCTTTCCACAATCTCATTTTCTTCTTCACAGCTAACTTACGAGTTCAATTTTGAACTGCTTAAAGTCCCTATTCAGCTCTACCACTGTCACTGGGCAAGTAAATCCCACCCACAAAAAACAAAAGACAAAAAATATAAATTGGGGAATTAAAATAATTTGAGTTCTGTTGTGGAAAAAAAAAATTTACAATTTTACACAAAAAATATGTACACTGACTACCAAATAAAGGCACCATAATAATGTAGGACTAGTGGGATGATTATGACTGCAAAAGTATTAGGTTGATGGATGCATGATACGCTGTAGAATTGTTTCAGAAATGCTCAAAGCAAAGGAATAGGTCCAAGTGTTTCTTGTCTATTTTTCTGCCCAATGAGAAATGCCAGCTATAACAGTAATGAAAAGCATATTTTTAAATGGGGAAACAATCACAATGTAAAATGTAACTTCTGACTGCTAGTTATTTTCATTGCATACCTTTAAAATTGAAGCATGTTTCTTACTTAACTAAAGCAAGACTCCTCATATAATTTAAAATGGCAAAGGGAATGCTATGGTATTCTGGAGGTGTTTCTGTATTTTTCACCTTTTGCAAAGTCAATCATTCTGCTCCTGGTATTATATATATATATAAAACAGTCTGAGTCAGAGGAATTCAATTTATAGAGAAAGAATTACACTCTCAGCGTTACTCTTTTCTCACAATCAGAACAGCCCTTCACTGTTCCTGTGAAGTTCAGTATTTATTAGAGAACTGTGGGAATAAAAAAGGCCAAATGTCCTGTAAAAAATGAATTTATGCAGATAAAAGAATATCAGACTAATATTTCTGAACTTAAATTCTGGCAGCTTGGTGCTTAATGAGAAAACTGTTCTCAAAGATTTTCTCTCATTCACCATTCAGGCTTTGAAGAAAGTTTTCTGGGTTAGATCCAAAAAAAGGACCTGAAGTGGGGCTTGGTGAGATTTAACAATGAAGTGTAAATCATGAAAAGCCCTGGTTGGGAGCTGCTGTATATCCTCCACAGTTTCTGAATGTTTTCTTGGGGGTCCTTCTTGCCACAGAAGCAAGACCTTCCAGAAGGGAGTCACAACACTTTCAACTAGTTGTCCACGCTGAATTATCTCTGAAGAAAACTGCCTTTTCGTTGACTATGTCAGAAACCTACACAGGTCAGGTCCAGCAAATTTAGGTTAGCTATTGTGTCTAGGAGAGGTGGCTTTGTGCACGCCCTGAACTCTTTGCATCATCACAGTTCAGCTTTAGTCCAAACATAAATTTATTCCATCCACCATCCCTAAAATCTGATGTTTATAGCTGGAATAACAGAATCATAGAATTGTTTAGGTTGGAAGGCACCGCTTGAGTTTGTCTGGTCCAAACCTCTTCTTAAGAGGGCTTATTTGGATCAATCTGACCATGTCCAGGTTTTTAATATCTTCTTGAATGGAGACTTCACAACTTCCAATATATTTCCAGTTTGTTTAAGTACTCCCTGATCTTGTCCTTTTCCACTGAGAGTAAGGAAGTCTTTTTTGCCCCAGGCTTTCCCTGTGATCTCAGGTGATTTTTGTTCCTGAATGCAGTTCTTACTGGTAAAGACTGAGGCAGAAAAGCCTTTGAGTACCTCTGTATGTTTCATGTTATCTGTCACCAAACTCCATGCCCCATTCAGCAGAATTGTAGAATCCTTTCTCGTTGGCTTTGCTAGATTCAACTCCAGGAAAGCCAGCTCTTAGCTTCCCAAGCCCTATGCCTACAAGATTGGACAGCAACTGTCAACTCCTTCTGGTCACCCACCCTGTGTTCAACTCTGATATACCTTTTTATGCAAGTTCAGTTAAAAGCCCCTTGCTCATCCATGCAGCCCACATGCTGTCTTTATTTCCTACTTGTCTGTTTGACTCTTTCTCAAGTTTGGAGGAAGTGATCCTTGAATATCAACCAGCTCTCCTGAAACCCTCTTCTCTCTCAGACTCTATCCCATGGGATTCTCAATCAGGTCCCTGAAGAGACCAAAGTCTGCTCTCCAAAAAGCCAGGATTGCAACCTGCCTTTTGCACTACTCCCTCTTTTTCGGATCTTGAGCATCAGCACTGCAATCAAAGCTGTCTCTGACTTTCACACACTAACCAATTCTTCCTTGTTTGTAAGTATCAGGTCCAGGAGAGATCCTTTCCTTGTTGGTTCCTCAATTACATGTGACAGAAATAAGAACAGTCAATGACAGTTTGACCAATTTTTGCTCTTCTCTTCTTTTCTAGAAAACAGCAATATCCATCTGTTACCAAGTAATCTATTACTTTGAGAACCCAGATTCAATTTTCTTTTTAATCTGAGGGTTTTCAAAGAACTTATTCAATCTAATCAGCTATGTACCTAACTTCTAAATTGTTTTTTAAACAATGATATTGTCATGATGTAATTTCTTTCTTTTTAAAGAGCAAATGTTATTCTAGTTTTGGGAAAGTTAGCTGGAAGGTGCTATCCCACAGAAAGGAGTACTCTCAGGAGAGGGCCAGTCAAGGAACATTTATAGAGTTACACTCTAATTTATACCTATTTATGTCTTTAATTAGGCTATGAAATTGCCTATTGAACATCTTTCTTCCCGTGTATCAGCTCTGGACCTAACACAATGACCAGTCTTAAACAGCCAGTCAGCAAATTAAATGTCATTAACTAACACTATTGTGGAAAGTAAAGCTAAGATAAAAATTGTTTTACAAAATAATGACATTAAAAATTAGATCCATAGGATTTTCGTTTGTTTTTTGGTGGTTTTTTTGTTTGTTTGTTTGTGATGAATAAGGTAAACAAGCCTTGGCACATTTGGAAAGAGAATAGAGCTTATCATTTATCTGTATCTGAACCAGTCACCAAACAATTGCTTCACAGAAAACAGAGAGGTACATCAATCTTTAAGGTGTGATTCATATGACCTAATTTGGGAATCTACTTTAAGCAGTGGTGAGCTGCATTCTAGAAATACTTGTTTGTCTCCTTTGGCTGTAATGGGAATATACACTTCTGTCTTAGGCAGAGACAGACGTGTACTGCAGATGCTTACGTCAGATCAGATGAATCCCATGCTGGATGTACGAATGAGGTACGTTCAGAAAGTCAAGCAACTCCTAAAATAACTAGAGAATGTAAACTACATCCTTGTCCTGCTATGATCTAATGAAGGCTGGTAAGCGCTGACGATACTCAGAGCTTCTACTGTGTAATGGTGGAATAAACAGATAAAGGAAATATAAAAATAGGAGTTATTGCTTAGGTCTCCATGGAAGATGGAGATAAACAATGGCACTTGTTTTCTCAGAGCATCCTATCTGTCTATGTAGGAAGAACAGAAGTTGTACAAAGAAAACCACTTATATGATCTAGTGAATTGGGTTTCCTGGAGGAGTCCAAATAAAAGTAAGTGTAAAATGACCACTCTTAAGCAGCCATGACAGTTAAATAAATGTCATTACACCACCACTTGATCGCACCCTTTACTAATTACAGGAAAAATCCAGGAACATGTAAAATAATTTATTTAATCTTATTTTTCCTGCCAGCCCTTTCCATACCAAATATATATACTCCGTGGGAATTTTCAAACTATGTAAATGACAGTGATGGAAAGAACAGAAGAAATTACTCTTGGTTATTTTAGGAATACTGAACTCAAATACGGCCTTAAAATTGCCTCACTCTTAGTCATCTCTTTTATTATTTTCCTTTTTCAGGCATTTTAATATCCAAGCACTTCATTATTCAAGTATTTGTTATTCTTCCATGTCATTCCTACAGCACTTGGCAGGCTGCAAACCTGTGTGACTTCATAGACAAGGCAGCTTTGTGATGCTACCAAGAGCTCACTCTATTTTTTCATTGTGTCTATAACATTTTTCCAAGCTTTTCTAGAATACATAATAATACGGTAAGAAGACTTGTATTTCAATGAAATATTGTATCCCAGTGGAAGTGGGGTTTTGATTTTTTAAAAATTTTGTTTTGGTTTTTCGGAGGGGATTTTTTTGCCTTTTTTATGTGTGAGTGTGTGTGTTGGTTGGGTTTTTGGTGTTTCATTTTTTTTTCCCTGAGAAGCAGTCAATGCCATTTTCAGTGACATATGTATTGCTGCTACAAGGGAACCTAATCTGGAACATTGAGTACCTCAACTGGAGTGTAAGAAATTTTTATAGTGACCAATGAGTGCTTGAGAAGTAATCTCAAATGACAGTTCAGAATCCCTACTACTACTACAAACTATAGCAAGTCATAGAAAATCTTCAGTTAAATAATCAATGTCTTCTTTATTACACTATCTGCACCTCTGTTATTAAACCATATTTTACACGTGTAGAAAAAGTGCCAAAAGTCACAGCTGGCATAATTCCACCAAACTATCTAACTTGCAGTAAGAGTAACATTTTTGGTGGGAGCAATAAACAATATCATTTAGAAAAACTCTATCAGAGACAAAAATACAAATGTTTTTCAGAGTCTGTGTTTTAAAGCCAGCATCAGAGCTTCTTTCCATTGCATGGTTATACCAAGCTTTTTTTTCACTCTGTATTTAACAGCGTACCAAGCTGTTGACCTACAACCTTAGCAAATGAATCATGAACACTGCATGACTACATGAAAAAAATTAAGTCTGTACCTTCCTTCAGTCATCTAAACACTTAGAAAAATATGTTGCAATTTCTGTTAATATTACTATTACTGCTTAATTACTTGTAATTTGTAGTTCTTTGGGGTCTTTTTTCATATAAATAATTAAAGTCAGTAATCATGCTGTCTCACAGTTTTCTTTATTAGAACTGCAATGATAGCAGATCATGTGTTCAAAATACTTTGAGGCTTGGACTTAGAATAGAATCATCAGTCTATTTGATTCCAAAATTTAAAATTACTTTAAATACTTTGCTGCAATATTTCTAAAGTATACTATCAAGTTTTCATAGAGAGTTGGTGGCTTGTTGGGTTTTTTCCCCCAATACTCAAGTTATGGAGATTCCTAAACTTTTTTCAAGGAACAACACAGTTTAGAGGCCTTACAGTACCTTGTCATTTCTTCAAATTTCACCATTTAAGTAGAGTAGTTCCACACACATATATTCTACAGATATAATGTATATATCATAAAAAGATCTTGGGAACATATAGTGTTAAATGTGGGCACTCATAGTGAAGTCCTATAGCAGGGCTGAGTGGAAGAAGAATGGCTTGTTAATGTCCTTTATTTATACTGGGCATGGATGTAAGGATTCCTGGGACAGCTTCTCTGCACTTACACCTATGCCTCATGGAATGTAAGGTGCTTTATCATTTACACATTTATAATCAGCTGAATGTGAAAAACTGATGGTCTGGTGTTTGGGAATTTTTTAAATCTCTTTTTTATTGCTGTTGTCCAAGGAACACCATAATGGTATGTGAATATTGCTTAGAAAAAAAATGGAAGCTATATTTGTGAATAAAAAGTAATAAATTCTGTCATAAAATATCTGTGTAAAGGAGAAAAGTAGGATCCTTCTTGCAAAAACTAGTAAACATGAGCACAGTGTTCTAGATCGCGAGCCATTCGGTAACCACGTGTGTACACCTAGCAGTGGGATAACACATCCCTGAAGGAAATAGCAAGGAGGTTCAGCATGAGCATTTAGCTGAGGATAAAAGGCCCCATGGGCTGCTCTGCAGTCTCCTACTCCTTTCATGTGAATGCAAAGTCACACTGTAATTTTGGCTAGTAATTTAAGTTCCAGACCATTTTCGTATTTTGTTAATTTTTTGCTACATTTTAAGCACTCTAACAAACAGATTGCATCTTCATAAATATTAAAAATAAACTGAAGTAATTTCATTTATTAATTCTTGATCCCAAAAGTCTAATCATAATTGTTTGTTGTGTTTCTTTTCCTGAGGCTGCTTGCAATACAAGTGTTAATTTATCAAGGGTTCATCTCAGCTGAAAAAGAAAGGGAGAGGAAAAAAAAAGACTTTTTTCACAGAAAGCTTGCATGACAATGCAGAGAATAAATATATTTTCCTTTGTAATTCAAAGAATGAACATCCATTACAGGCAATATTTTGGTTCAAAATAACATCCAAACCAGAAAAGAAAAATAGATTTATTCAAGATGTAGACTGTATCAAAGTTGAAAACAATAAATCAAAAGTAGTAAATGTATCAACAAAATGCATAAAAGACAAAATCTGCAAATATGCAAATTGGAGATTTGCATTATAAATACTGCAAAGCAAAAGAAAAACATGTATCACAGAAGAAAATTTGTACTGCAGAAGAAACCAATTCATTGTTAGACCTTGTCAGTGCACCTACCAGTAAAGGGACTAGAAAGAGATGGGAAAAGCAACTTCTGATTTCTTCGTAGAGCCAAGCGTCTGACTTATTGGCAAGCATCAAAACACAGATGTGCCCACCGACTGAAGGTATGAATCGTTCTCATTGTGTAACATCATTGAGATGAAATGCCTTTTTTGGGAAGGTCTGAGTTTGCTCAGCTGGGAGTTAATAGGGGGAAGAGATAAGGCTTACAGATTGCTCTCAATAGTCAAGGAAAGAGATGATCTAGTGATCTTGGAGGACTTACCACAGTTTGATTGACTCAGGAAGTTACTAAAGCTGCCAATTAGAAAGTCAGAGTGGAAGAAAATTCCTGACTTTGCACCTGTAGCTGGCAAGAGACAGGCAAAGACTTTCCCAGGAGATATGAGTTTTCTCATTGAGAGTGATGGCTTTGCTCTTTCGCCACAAGTTTAGAGACTGCTGCAGTGGTCTCCTGAATTATGGAGTATGTCTAACAGTTCCTTAAAGTCCTGCCCATCTTGAGACCTATTTCCACTCCCTGAGCACCTAAATTCTTCACTGGAGCCTAAAGTTATGGAGCATCAAGCAGGACATTTTTTAAATTTTAACTTGTTATTACACAAATGCTTTTCCTGAATGGATATTTATTGTATGCAGTTCTATATGGTTTCACCCTTGGCTAAAATTATCCTGATGTACAAGTATTTGTGTTTTGGATTGTGTCTTGTGCCCTAGAGGAAACAGAAAAATGTGAAACCCCAATTTGCATACAAGTCCAATGTCTGTCTTTTTTTTCAGGTCACGCACATAAAATGCATTGTTATCTTACACTTGCATTTTGATCCCGAAACTATAGCTCTCAGTTGATATTTTAGTCTTTAAGTACCTAGGGGAAGAAAGTCCTATAATCATTGAAAGCCTACTGACTGAACGAAATATTATGTCCTAATACATTCAGTGAATATAGTGAATATTAGTAACTATTCTTGCCTTCTACATCCTTACAAGCAAATGGGAGTTCTAAATGCTCAGGCATGTATTAAACAATAGTGTTCTTTGTAGATACTGTGTTCCTGGAACTGTTCTTACTAAGGTAAATGAAAATACTACTCTTCCTCTAATGTTTTTTAAATGGATATAATATTTCTGATAGCGTATTAAAAAAAAAAAAAAAAAAGAAGGAGATTCCAATAAATAAATGGATAAATAAATACATGCTGTTTATGGAGGTTTTCTTGGCCTTTGCAGTGCATTTATTTTCCCATTACATAAGGCCTAAATTTGTAAAGATGAGGAAAATAGTAAATAAGATTTTAAATTCTTAGATAATCACAGATGCATGCTAGATGTGACAATATAATTAGTTTGTGTCCCAAGAATTAACTCTCATCAATTTATGACACACGCTGCTGTATGGGAGTATGCAAATATAGGAAGATGATAGTGGTTTAGTGTCTCAGAAATTTTTCAGTTAAAAGGTTATAATTTTGTTTAAGTCTGTTTCTATACTATTGGGTTAAAGACAAGAAGGCAAAAAGTATGTCCTGAATAGCCCACATCATCTACATACCAAGTAATGGGAAATGTAAAATCCAAGATTTAGGGAATGCATTTACAGAAGGGAATTGATTGTTTTAAATGATCAGTTGTGAGAACAATCTGTAAGAGAAATTGTAAAATAATATAGCTATTTTATAAAAGACCAGCCAGTAGAGAACCAAAATAGTCTCATACATGTATTCGAGAGAAGAAACACTGCTGCTTGGATGAAGAGCGTGTTTGCTTTAAAGCATTGAATTAAAAGTAAGTCGAATTGTGATTTTCTGTCTTTTATTTGGTTTTGATTTTTCCCTTATAATTCAGAGTAACAGAGTAAGGAATAAAAGCATGTATTTTCAACCTCTACTGCAAGTTTTTTACTTTGGTTTTTTGGTTGGTTATTTTTTTGTTTTTCTCAGGACCTTTCTGCAACTGCTTTGAACTGTGCTTCACTGTGAGTTCTTTGCCAGTTTGGTGTTAAAATTTGTAGTTTTATTAAAAAATCTTATCCTACAGATCATTATGGACAAATGTAAGCAAAAGGTGGTTTGGAAGTTCTTACAATGATCCAAAAATTAGTTTAAAATGTGGTTTTGAACACAGATGCAAATAACTGCAGGTCCTTGCACAAATTTTTATATTCACACATTTCTTAGTGTAATCATGCAATCTGAACTAACACTGCACTATCTCCTCTCACAAATCAATGGCAAATGGACTTCAAGTTAGGACTGCAAGAGGGAAAAGCTTGAACAGTATATCTCTGTACCTTGACTCCTATCCATAGTAACATTTGTTGCTTGCTCATATACAGGGTCTTGTATCGAAAGGTCAAGCATAATATTGAACTTTAAAAATGGCCTTGAATCTTTCTGACTTTTCTGGTGTTCAACTCAACTTTCCATGGAAAGTTGAACAAGAAAGGCCGTGACATTAGAGCCAGAGTTGCAGCACTGCCAGTAACCAGAGATGGACCAAATGTACTGTAAAACAACTTCTCAGAAAAATTCTCTTTCCTATGATTTTATCCTTTTGTCTTCATCCGTACATATGCACATCTTATCAAGGATTAGTCCCTCTTTTCCTGCTTTCAGGTATTTAAACCTTACTCTCAACTCTACAGTTCCAAGTGAGAAATCACTCAGTCCCCTGATACTACACCCCTTTTTAGCTCTTTCTTCTACTTTCATTTCATCACTTTGACAGCTCAGAGACTTTTCAATGACTGATATATACTCGAGGCAATGGTAGGACTTCCACTACTAAAGTACTGTTCTTCCTCTTATCCAAGTTTTTGAAACTAAAAAAGAAAAAAAAAAAGAAAACCTTTTAATTACTAAAAGGGTCAGGAATTTTAAAGCTAAAAAATATTCTCAAAAATGAAAATACCTTGTTCAAATTGTGTTAAATCTATTCCTGGATTTTAAAAATGCCCTCATTTTTGTGATAACAGTATGAGGCAATTTTGATTGAGACCTCCTTAGATAGCTAGAGATGAATTAGGTGAACTTAACTTCACTCATCTAATTTTGAGTCTTTAGCTGGCTGCCTAAGTTAGGAGTCTGTTCACCTTAGGCTTCTCTCCATCATTAGTGCAAAAAGATATTAATTTCCAAAAAGTGAGTCAGCTTGTGTAAGATATGAATCATTCTGTCAAGATGTCTATAACTCTCCATAGGACACACTTTCAGTACCAGGATTCTAAATTAATTGTCTCCGTTAAGTACCTAAGAGAAGAGGTGGGATGAACTCAGGTCATTGGTTTTAGAACTTTGGCAAAAAAAGAGGGAAGATTACATCCCACTCTCTGCACATCTAGGCCTGGAGATTAAATTCTCACACTTGTAACATACATATATATATGCAGAGTTATATAAATATGTATATTTATTTTTATAGCTTCAAGCAAAATGGACCAAAATACTGCCACCTTTGTACAGCTGCTGCATCCAACAACAGCTGCAATACACAAGGAAATCACAAAACATTTGCAATGCAAAAATGTATGCAGATACTCTGGATAAAAAAGGATGATACAAAGATGGTTGAAAATGTGGGTGTTCATATCTGTAGGAGTGCTGCTTCACATGGAAAATTGCCTGCTTTTGTTAAACAAAGCTGCTTAATTATAAGTCATACCTAAAAGATCTTTTAAAAAATAATTGGTCAATATGGAATTTATAATTTCAGGCAACAGTGACAATATACTGAGTCACTGGGCACTGAACTAAATAGAATGAAAACAACCAGCCAGCCTGGGAGTGTTGTAAATAATCATGTGCAGTCAAGTTCTCCCAAGGAATTTGACTTGTCTCAGAGAACAACTTGTCTGCTGAGCTGCTGCTTCACATTCTGCAGAGAATGTGGAATTCTTCTGGCTACTGATGCAATTAATTACCAGTATAGTTAAAGAGAAAAATATCAATCTCCCACACAGTTGGTTCAAGATATCTGTTCCTTGAAACAACCTTCATCCTACTTTCACTAGGTGTTGTATTTCACTATTTTAAATCATTGGATTTATTCCACTGCATCTGTCTAAAACTGAAAAGGGTAAAATCTTTGAATTCAGTTCACCAGTGATGGCTTTTAGCACAAAAATAAATGAAGACCTTTGGAGGTATAGTATTATGTTTGAAATGAATGGTGGCATGCAAGTCCCTGAAATTTTTGTCTATCAGACAAACATGAGGAATATATCTTATTGAGATTAATGATTTGTCAGTGAATTTTCCAGTTCAGTGACTTATGTCCCCTACATAATTCTAGAAATTAAGCATAATTTACAGGATTTGCTTTCATATACCTGTAATTGGAAGTTTTCCATTAAGACAGCTGCAACATGTGTTGAAATTTTGATTCATTATTATGCAGAAAATAATCTTATTCACAATTCAAATGCAGAGCTCTACAGATTATTAAGAAATAAAAATCCAGTTAAGATTTTTTCATGTTTTAGGTATGGCACTAAGCTTGGTCTGGATGGTTGGTTGGAGCATTAAGCTTTTTTCCAATAAAATTCAGGATTTTCTCTATGAGCCTTAATGTTTAACTGATATGTTAGGAATGTTAGGAAAAAGTCTTGTGAAGAATATGAAAATTGAAACACCCATAGGCATATGATGCACAAACCAGCATGTTTTCCTACAAGACACATCCTGCTCTTTATGTTCTGGCACTGGCAATATAAGACAAGATATTAATTTAGTTTCCGGGGCTGTCAGAGAGTATCAGACTGCAGAAAATCTCCTATAGAATGAAATAGAGCCAAAAGAAGGGAGGAGCTAAGTTATCGATTAGTCTTGGATTGTCGCTTAATCTCAGTCTGTTAAGTCTGAGGTGTATTACTGGGGAGTCCTCTTGTTCTTGAAGCTTATATAGAGTTATAAAATGTAGACATATACTCTTGAGTTATACACAGTGTAAACCATTTTCTAACTATTTCTTGGAGAAAAACATCCTCAAACCCCCACACCTTTTTACCATTATTAATTTTCTTAACCTGTTTTGGAATTTGTCATTCAAGCTACATGAACTACACACATTCTGTGTCGTCTGCCTCTACTCAGGACTTTTCAGAAATCAAAGTTGCTATGTTTTCAGAAAGTATAGTTTTATATAGTATATAAAGTATATAGTATGCAAAACACAATTCTGTGTTCTGTTTCTTTGATTTTGGAGAGATAAGAATTTTAATCTTATTAGTGAAGCAACCATATTTTTCTAGGTCCTCATCAGCCCTGTTGTCAAATAAGTGCAAGAGAATTTTTCATTAGATAACTGGTAATATCTTATTGAGGCCAGCTTGTTACAGCGCTTGAAGTAAATCAATTAAACTGTTTCTTTCTACTCACTACAGAAATAAGGCTGAACTTGAGAAAGAGGTAAAATAAAATCCCAAAGAAATACTGAATTTTTCTAGAGAGTATATAGGCAGAGGCTGTGCTTCAATTACATTTCAATGTCAATACCCTCCAATATACAGAACTTTTTACAACCTCAAGATGATGTTAGAGCTAACATTGCTTGTGGACTCGCCAATACAAATCTTGAAACATCTATCATTTTCATTCTTTGCAGGCATGTAAGTGATACAAAGTCAATAATAATATCTAAGATCTTAGATTATGTAATTTGCATTTGAAAAAATGTAGTTAATCTTATTAAGTGCTGACTTTACAACTGTCACTATATATTCTAAATATGAAACAGATTTCTGTATTACACTCACGTTAGAACTACTTTAGAATACCATCAGAGATTTTTTTTTTAAAGCAGAATAAAGCTGCTGATTTTTTTGAAAGATGTGGGCTGCTTTGAGCACACATATCCAGATCTGTACTTACTTCAGGCATTTATACTGCAGCTGTAGATCTGGATGGGCAAATAAGTGCAGTCACAGGTGCCCCAAAACTTGAATGACTGGACTAATCATTGATATTTTAGTAATTTCTCCAAATTTTCAGTCTTTGGGTAGCCAGGGTATTTCGATACCAGCTTCCTCTGTGATCTGCAACAGCCTAGAATATAACATAAGGGCCAGTTATTTTGTGTTGGTTAAGAATATCTGTTTGTGCTTGCTACTTGATTTAATTATAGCCTTGAATCACATGATTGCCTTCAGAAAGATGTCATGGAAATGAGTCAATTAATATAAATTACTATGGTCTTGTAGGTGTTCTAGAATATTAAACGAGCAAGCTGGCATAAAAAACCAACCAGTATCTTTCTTAAATCTTCTCTAAAGCCATTTGAACTATTCTTAATGTTTATTTGTCTAGCTGATTCATTATGCCATTGCTCATTGCAGTGAGTAATGATGGATACAGGAAAAACTATTTGAGTTTGGTGCCAGGTAATTTGTCACAGCATCACACATTTTGGGGTTCTATTGCTTTCAAAGTTCTCTCATCTGGTTTGAACAGGACCAAATTTTAGGATGACATTTTTTGAGAGAATCTAATTCCTTTATCTGATTTGTTTTCAGAAGCTTAAAATCCTGCATCAGTCTGACACAAGTGAAGAGGATGTCGCTTTTACTTTGTTTTGGGGCTGTGAAATGTGTGTGGCTTTGTCCTGTTTTGCACAAAAGCTTTGCTTTGGGGATTTACTGGTTCAGTCTCTCCATGAGACAGGGAAAAGGAGGGTCTATCAGCTCTCTATGAAACTCTGATTCTACACTGATTTAGATATCAATACTGATAGCTATATAGAAACTCTATTCTACATATTCTTCAAGTCAGTCGAATTATAATTTTGGCTTTATCCTGCAGAAAAGCCTGGGTCAGTCTGGTTGTTACTGTTGTGTCTGCAGGTAGTAACCCCAACTCTGTCCTTAGGGAGCTCCTCCGAGATCTCTAAAAGGTATAGATTTATGTGGAGTAGTGGCAAATAAATGGGCTTCATCAGTAAGGCTCTGGAAGAACATTCCGACCAAAACTTATCTCAGAGCATATTAACCAAGAAGGAATACATCCAACTTATTTTCTTCTCCTCTCACGTGGTTAGTAGGCCGTGCTCCTTGGAAGTAATTAATGACCCATGCTATCGTGGGATTTTAACATGTGCTCTCTCTCTTGGAATTTTGACACCTTGAATAGATTTTGCCAGAGAAAATGACTCACCTTGCTGTAGTTAATAGACTCATGGAAAGTGAGCTCCTGAGCCAAGCACTAACAGTTATAAGAGGTTTAAACATTTAAAAAGAGGTTGGATGAATTTAAGTATCAATTCATGCTAGTATTCATGCTAATTTGTTATGAATCAGGGGAAAATATTCCAATATTTGTGAACTGTATTTTAAATAGAATAGTTGGGTCACTGAACTTTCTGAATTGTTAGAATTTCTTGAGCTAAAAAATCTAGAAGCAATCAGGATAGCATAGTATCTTGAAAAATCATTGTGAGTCTCTGAAAATTATTTTCTATATACCAAGGAAAATTTTACCCAATTTCTTGGAAATTAAATTGTAAATGTTAAGCCTTTTTCAACTTGTAAAATTCTATATGTAGGATTATTCCATTACAATTTCAAGCTTTTTTGTAAGCCGATCATTAATTCGCACAGCAAAGAATAATTTACATATTTTGCAGATTATGGTTTTTTACCCCAGAAAATGGCTTAATATCCAAAGTGGCTTTATGTACTGAAAAGAGCGCTGTCACTACTCATTCTATTTCTGTGTGCTTCGGAAGATTTCTGCTCGTTAAAGTATCATATTATTAAATCACTGTGGGAAAGTCTAAGACAAGAAAGTTCCATTTAACTTGGAAAACTGTTTCTTAGCTGTATTCAAACACCCATCACAAAACACTTTGCTTTAATTCTGAGGTTCATATTAAGCCATAACTTTTTTTTCTCTCACATAATTTATTCTTCTTTATAGAAGGCAGAAGACCATGCACGGAAACTAATATCCCATCCTGCACATTCAGAGCTATCATTCTGAATATAGCCCATCTCTGAAGTAAGCAGGAATGTCTACGAAATAAAACCTTGTAAAAAGGCTGATATTCAAATAAATAATCCATGAAATAGTTCTTCTAGCAAACAACAAAAAATCTGAACTTAAATACAGTTTTCTAGACTCTCATCTTTCCTGTTAATCTAGATTTTTGGTATTTTCACTGAAATCTTGCAGTAAACACAGATTGTCTCTCAGCTAGGTAGAATCATAGAATTACTTAGATTGGAAAAGATTTAAAATCATCAAATCCAACTATAAACCTATGACTGCCAAGCCCACCAATAAACTATGTCCCTAAGTACCACATCTACACATCTTTTAAATACCTCCCAGGAGGATGACCCAATCGCTTCCCTGGGCAGCCTCTTCAAATGCTTGAAAACACATCCAGTGAAGAAATATTTCCTAGTATCCTACTGAAATCTACCCTGGTGCAACTTCAGGGCATTTCTTCCTGTACTGTTGCCTCTTACCTGGGAGAAGAGACCAACCACCACCTGGCTACAGCCTCCTTTCAGGTAGCTGTAGAGAGCAATGAAGTCCCCTCTGACCCTTCTTTTCTCCAGGCTAAACACCCGCAGCTCCCTCAACTACTCCTCATCAGACTTGTGGTCCAGATCCTTCACTAGGTTCTTTGCCTGTCTCTGGATGTGTTCAATTTCATTCTTGCAGTGAGGGGACAAAACTGAACACAGAATCTGAGGTTTGGCCTCACCAGTGCTGAGTACAGAGGGATGATCACTTCCCTGGTATTGCTGGTCACAATATTTCTGATCCAAGCCAGGATGTCATTGGCATTTTTGGCCACCTGGGCAGATGCTGGCTCATATTCAGCCACTGTCAACCAGATCCCCCAGGTCCTTTTCTGCTGGGCAGTTTTCCAGTCACTCTGCTCCCAGCAGGACCTCGCACTTGGCCTTGTTGAACTTCATACAGCCTCATACATCATACTTGGTCCATTGATCTAACCTGTCCAGATCCCTCTGCAGAGCCTTCCTACTCTCTAGCAGATCAATATTCCCACCTAGCTTCTTACTGAAGGTGTACTCAACCCCTCGTACAGATCATTGCTAAAGGTAATAAACAGGACTGGATGAAATACTTATCTCTGAGGAACACCTCCTGTGGCTGTCTGCCAGCTGAATATAACTCCATTCACAACAAATCTCTGGACCTGGCCACCCAGCAGGATTTTTACTCAATGAAGCGCGTGTGTTCAGGAAACTTCCCTGTCCCACCATTCGCTCTGGTAGTCACACTTGCACTACCTGAGCTAGGACTGAGGCCTGTTCGCAGCTGCACACCCTGTTTGCTGCTACATCTCACACAGTCAGACCAGATTTTCTTACTGGTTTGAGCCCAGGTTTCCCATAGCAGAGTCCTAGACATCTCTGTGCTTAAAATAATTAAATCTTGATGCAATGATTAAATAACAAAATAACAGCTTAAGCTGGGTGCTTCTGGGAGGGACCACAAACAAAGGAACCCCTGGGCTTATATACTCTCTAAAGTCTAAGCGCAGAAAGTCTGGAGTCCTGGCTCCTGCCCCCTGGCCAGTGCCACAGGTCCCTGTGTCCTTTGCACAAAAGGGTTGGCAGTTCACAGCCTGGGGCTTGATCTTGGGCTCAGGCTCCTGCCCACCTAAGCTCAACTTTCAGCTTGCACTGTAGCTTGCAAACTGAACTACCTGCACTAAATGTATTCCTCAACATGCCCATCCAAGCCATGAGCAGCCAGTTTCTCCAGGAGAATGCTGTAGGAACCAGTGCCAAAGGTGTTACTAAGGTCCAGGTAGACGACATCCACAGCCTTTCTCTCATTCACTATGCAGGTTACCTTGTCTTAGAAGGAGATCAGGTCAGTAAAGCAGGACCTGCCTTTCCTAAACTCGTGTTGACTGTGCCCGATGGCCTGGTTGTCCGTATGTGTGGTATCGTGGCACACAAGATGATCTGCTCCATGACCTTCCCTGGTCCTGAGATCAGGCTGAAAGTCCTGCAGTTCCCCAGATCCTCCTTCCCACCTTTCTTTTAGGTGTGTGTTACATTTGCTAATTTCCAGTCAATTAGGACCTCTGGTAAATGACTGAAAGAGCCTTGGTGAGCTCTTCTGACCACTGTCTCAGTGTCCTTGGGTGCATCTCATTTGACCGGAGACTCATGCGTACATAAGCAGTGTAACAGGTCTCTGACCATTTCCCCTTGGATTATGGGGTATTATGGATCATTCTGCTCCCTGTCCCTGTCTCCCAGGTAGGGGGGCTGGGTACCCTGAGAACAACTGGTCTGGTTATTAAAAACCGAAGCAAAGATGTCATTAAGTACCTCTGCTTTTTCTTCATCCTGTGTGAGTATGTTTTCCCCTGCATCCAATAAATGATGAAGATTCTCCTCAGTGCTCCTTTTTTTACTAATGTATTTATATGAACATTTTTTATTGTCTTTAGCTGCAGTAGCTGGATTAAGTTCTAGTTTGGCTTTGGCTCTTTTTTTTTTTAGCACATATGACTACTGGGGTTTTATGTTTAGCATAGAAGAAAATACACTACTGATCAACAGATTCATTAAAAATTGTTATGATCAATTTATTTCTTAAACTTATTATAGTTATTCTGTTTTTAATGCAGGTATCTTCAAGCTTTCAGAAATTGCTTGAGCTATCCACTAAATTCCCACGATTTCCTCAAGTATGCAATCCTATCTTACAGAAACTGATCATCATAATCTCTAAAACACTGATACGTAAGTCAGAGACTGCCATCATCAGACGTGAATATCCATAGATTTTACAGGGCAAAACAAGGTAGCCAGAATATAAAATACCTATTAGAATTTACCATTTTCAGTATAAGCAGTCCAAAGGACATAGAAGAGCAAATGAATGCAGATGTATGGAAAGAAAAGCAAGACATCCTAAGAAACAAGGCACATTATGAAGTTGGCAGGATTTCGAAAATTTGAGCAGCTGGGTAGCAAATAGGAGATGATACGGAGATATTTAGAAGGAGACAGCTGAATATAGGAGGAATGAGGCACTTTCGGAGAGAATTTCTCAAGGGAATAGGAAATCAGTAGAACTGCTTGTGAAGTTAACACATTCATGAGCATTAAAAAAGAGCAGTTTTAGGTTCTCTGTGACATTCACAAAGGTGAAACTTTTTCAGAAGTATAAATGGGCTTTTGCTGCCGTGGAATTTCATCAGATTCTGAGTATGTCATTGCTCTGAGTTGCCTTTGAAACACTCTCAATGTTTTTATACAATTTTATACATTTTCCTACAATATAGTATAGAATTTATATTTATATTTGATCATTCTCTTTGCATAGCTGTATAGCATTTTAACTGTAATAAATGGATTCATTTTTATTTTAATTCTTATGACATTGAGGAAACAACCTGGAAATCGAAAGTGGAAGCAATTTTGGAATTAGGAGTTTACTAAAGACAGTTGCCCAGTGAAAAGAAAACATAAATCATACTATATACCCATGGTATGCACATTCTAGTAGAAGTATCCTGCAGTCCTAAAAGAGCAATCATATATAAATATGAGCAAAATAAAAGGTAAATGATGAATGCTGCACAACAGCTGTTTAGGAGTAAAATTTCCAAGCCATGAACAAGAAGAAAGATCAAAGTCGTTGCCATTAAAATAAATAAATATATAACAAATTAATATCTAAATATCACCCATGCTGTTATGAAATTGTATCTCTGAGGCACTATAATAATTAGAATACAAATAATATTTATTGCCACCATAAACACAAGAAATAGTAGAAAATGTGGCGAAATGGATGTTTTATGATGGACATTTATTATATTTTATAAACTGTGAATATTTTTTCTTTAACTTCTGATTTTCTCTTTCCATTTTAACACCTTCCCACATTGAATTTTATAGTTCTTTTTTATTTACTTGCCTCTCACTTTTCTTTTGGGCTCACTTATCTTTTGGGCACATATTTATCAGTGGTTACATTTTGTGTATTTTAACAGGCAAAGTACAGGAATGCATGTCAAAAACATGAATTTCCAGACCAAAACTTTCTGTTTAAGAATTAACATCTGTTTTTGTTTTATACTTATGGGGTTCTAAGTTTTGACCAGGTTTGGAAACATATTTATTGAAATACTTCATTTGTCAAACTAGAAACTCCTTGGAAGATTTTAAACTTTTACAGGAAATGGAGATTTCCAGCTCCCTGTTTCTGGTCCAGGGAGACCAGCAGCACTTTGTCATCTCTTGGCTCCAGGGTTCTTGGTGTTCTGATGCTCTCTCACCAGCCCAGACTGTCTTTGACTTAGAGTCTGAACTCATCCTGCCCTGACCAGGACTGGTGCCCTGATAAACAGACCTAGGCTGTATTTCCAGGTTTTCAGATGTGTGGACCCACCAGTGTTGATACTGCACACTAAGTTGGCCAGAAACAAAATGTTTGTGTTAGCAGAACAGGCAGTTCTGCTTTAAGATAATCCAGATATTTTCCAGACTGAGGTGGATTGCATGCATGGCACTGCAGTGTGCCAAATCAATATTTGTTTTGCATCCTGCTCCATTGAAGAGAATAGGTCTGCATTATGCCTCTAATCTAATTTCATGGGTGCTTGAAAATGTAGAAAGCCACTTGCAAGAACAACATAACTTTTCCAAATGCACAATCATTACAATATTGTTACCAAGCCAATGCTGGGCTGGAGAAAACTCTCTGAGGCTCTGGCTGAAATTTACTGAAATCGCTGAAGAACACTGGGAAGGGCCTCTTTTTCTGAAACTGTTTATTTATAGTTAGTGTAATGCTAAATTACATTGCTAAAGCAGAACTATGTGGTACAACTGGTTAATGCAACAAAAAGTCCTATGGCTTTAACCCCACAAAGGGTCTTTCTGATTCTCACTGGGCCTTCTAATGCAGAGTAAGTACTTAGACCAAGGGTTTCAATAACAGATTTGGGATTTGCCAAGAAAAGGACCTATGTATGCAATGCTGGTTTAATTTACACCCCACACTCCCCGTATATTTTGTGAAGTGAATTCTATTAATCTGTTGGTGATAAGATACGTGGGAGACAAAAATCCAGTCCACTTGGATGACTATTGGTGATGGTTATACTTTATATACTTTATTTTTTCACACATTATTAAACTAAGACACATGGACAAATGAAATCAGAGCTAGTGTGGAAGATTAGTGCTGGTAGAGCACCAAATATTGTGAAATATATAGTTTTAAATAAGGTCTATTTATGATTATTGCACATAATTAGCCTGTAATGAAACTCACATATTAGTTTAGAATGAACTATTATATCCTACGATGGGATTGAATACTGTGGGGGTTATCCTGCCTTGAACTGCTCCAAATCACCATTTCACATGAAATATTAAATCTGCTATTTTTGTTGAGATAAGTTTGCCAAGTGTCTATTATAGATAGTAACAGATGTACTTTTAACTTGAGCCAGTATCTCAGAAAGTTTAAAATATCTAAATTGGGAGTGTTCTCAATTATAGACCTTTCCTATAAACCAGGAGACAATGTCAGGCTGATATTCATAGATATATGATCATTTCCCTTTGGAAATCTGAGTCAGATACCTAAGTTGTGTTGATTTAAGCAGAACTTCAGTGATATATGCCAGTTGCTGATCTGGCCCAGTAAGTTTAAATAGTATTCTGTGTCCTCTACAACTTGCTATTCAAGATTTTGTTTCAGCTTAGTGTATAACCAGTATAGCTTTATGAGCATGAAATTAGATAATGATGACAGTTGATGATTAGGGGAGATAAAATGAAAAGTATGATCAAGGCATTTTATTTTTGCTTTCAGAGTTTTGTTTCCCCTCAGACCCGTGTGGAGTACAGTCATGTCCACCTCTGGCATTTTTGTGTGTAAAAGACATACATCCCTGTACTAATCTGCTCATTTCCATTGAACCTTTATTTTTTTAAACCTTACTGTGGTCATTTAGTTCTGAAATTATTTTTCAGGATGCTGTTATGGAGTCCTTAAATTGTTTACAGGATTCAAGTTGTTTTTTCTTATCCATCCACTTACTGAATAAAATTCTAATTGCTTTTCTTATGTGTTGTTGTCGCTGCCCCGGCTGGCTGGCCCGGGCACACGAGTGAGGGAGGCTTCGGCGCTTTGCTCAGGGATTCAGTCAGAGGCTGGAGCTGTTATGCAGAGATTGTTTATTCTAATGTTATCTATAGCTGCGGTGCCCTGCACAGTCGCAGGTTCACCTTGCAGTAGAAAGTAGCGTAGAACTGCGTCCCGGCTGGGCGTACCAGAATTTTATACCCCTTTTCAAGTCCAACTAGAAGACAGTACGTTTCGTTATTTTTACTTTTATACCAATTATTTCTAACCTGTTCTAGACATGCAATTTCCTGTCTTATCTCTATTCTACCAATGAAACTATTCTCCCATCACCAAGAATATGGAGGACAGTGAAGAAGAAGAAGGAAAAGGCGACCACACCCTTTAGACTCCATCTTGACCCCCCTGGACATGTCGTACCCCCATGTACATGTTATCAGATCTTTTATATACTGCATTTCACCCGGTGCAAAATGACTATCAGTGCTTATATTAAACTCTTGTGGCTTGCAGCTCATCTCTCAGAGTCGGTAAAGTTCTCCAAGGACAAAGATCAAAGGCAGTGCCCTCTGGGGCACCCCCATTTTGGGGTGTCAGGTCCCCTAAATTAGACAGAGGCATGTCGTGGGTTCCGACATGTTGTTATGCTTCTAATTATTTAATTTGGTAATTATTTAGTCCTTTTTGAATATATAAATCAATAACTATTGTCAGACAAAACACATTAAGAATTAGTTCATCATTACGAAAGCAACTGAAATAGAAAACCTGCACTGTGATTAGGCATTTTCAGTAAAAAGAAACTTTACCTGATAAGAGGTAAGGGGGAAGCTACATTATAATTGAGAGGTTTAGTTTTTATGACCAAAATTTTCTGGCCAAAATTCTCACTAATCACTGTAATAGAAGATCATTCCCAACATTTTTTTGCACTGCTTTATATAACATGACAAACACAGTATATTCTGGCTACTGAATCATATTTATCTTCATGCCTATTTTGCTCAGTCACAAGAGAATACTTACACATATTGTCTATACTCCCTAGCTATTTGATTTAACTTATTATTTTGTGCCAAGGTGTTCTATTTACCTACATTTCCTATACTTTACGTATCTGGTTTATGTTATAATGCAGGGACAAAGTTCACCATCAGCACCTTCCATTTTTTTTATATTTGACATTACCTGAGAGTTTTTTGCCCTATTTTCTTTTTTATATCCTTCCACCTGGCATTTGCTCTTTACAAAATATTCCCAGTGCATTAGAGGTTGTATTTATCACGTTTCACTTGGACATTCAAACATTTCATACTGTGAGGTATTGTGTTATTGCAGTATCAAGCCCTTCAGATGAGCATGGTGAATAACCAACAGGTTGGCTTTTTTAAGGTTAATGACTTAGTGATTTACAAGTGAAGATATATGAGTCAAAATTATTGCATTAATTGTTCCATTAAACAATGCGAACTTTGAATATACTGTTTGGGAATGCCCTGGGGAAGTGTCATCATCATGTTATTTTAATTGTGACATGTAATCTATTTCAGATCTGCCAACAGTTTAGAAAAAAGTAAGTACTGCAGCTTATAGCTACCCAATAACTGAAAGGTTAGTCTCTCCTTAAAGGTTAGTCAGACATTAATGGCCAACTACAAACTGAAAATTACCTCAGAGAAAAGCCAGAACATGCCAACAGCAACATAGACTGTTGGACCTCCTGTGGTTTTAAGTGATGTTAAATGGGGTGATTGGGTTTTGGAGGCGGCTGAATGTATGTAAGCTGTAGTAACACCAGTGATGGCCTGCTGTCACCTTGTCCCTCTCTTCCTCTTGGTCTAGTCAGAACTGCTCCATACAGGAAGCCTCAGCTGACATCTGTTGGGTTGCAAAACAATAAAAGAAGAATCAACAAAGATCATCTACATTTTATGGGATCAGAAATATTTTTGAAGCAGAACAAGTTCCCAATTGGTATAGTTAATTAAAGGAAGGTCTTACTTCTGTAATTAATTCTGAGACAGCAGAATGGGCACCAAGAAGCTCTTTTTGGTATGAAGAACATCCTTTTTTACATTTGTTGATGGCATCTTAGAATTTAGCAATCTCATATCAATCATTAAAAAGGGATGATAATATTAAGTAGTTATTTTACTTATTTAAAAGACAAGGGTTTTTTTCCAGTATTGTTGGTTTTAATAACAAAATAGTACAGTGAAGCCAGCTGAAGAATCCTCTCATCTGAATTTTTGATTCACCAGGGATATGTCAAACTTCTATGTTTCAATGCTGTTTTCAGAAGGAAGACTTTATGGTAATATTTTGAATTTCAAGGGAAGACATCTGTACAATTCAGAGGAGGTCTGAAATGGCAAATGATCTCTGAATACTCCTACCTCAAAAATACAACAGTTTTTTCTTTAACAAGAGCAGAGTAGCTCAACCCAGCCTTGTTAGCTGTAAGCAGGTTTGTGTTCAGAGACCTCAGTAAAGCTACACCTTTTCCATTCTGTTTGAGTAGATCATATCTTCCTCTGTTTTAGCTTCCTTTCCTTTTTGTATGTGGCTATAGAATGACAAATGATTCTGACTGTTTACAGGACAACTGGGTATAAGATTACTTGCAACAAGTAAAGTTAAGCAAGCAAATTAGTTTAGTTTATTAATAAACCATTTACTTCGCTAAGTGATGAGTAGCATCAGTGCATGAGGGGGATGGGAAACACAGGGTACAGATCGAAAGTATAGTATCGTTTAGCATCACTTCTAACTGCAGTTCTTTTTTCCTTTTCTCCCTTTTGCCTTTGCTTTTGCCAGTGAAAAACTGCTGCTGCTTTGTTCCCTCTGTCTTTCCACTTTCTCTGTATTTTGGAGGTTTTGTGTAAGAACAGCAGCAAACCAAGCTGGAAGATGTCGCTGCTGCTGCTGCTGATAGGAAGAAAGGATCTGATGATTAGATTCTATTTAGTAGCAATACATGGATGAAGCTTTCACACAGGGCTCCATGAGAGTGGCAACTAACAAAAATTTCCAAGGAAGACATTACCTTAAATTGTTTAGCTGGACCTTGGGGTGGGGAAGGTGGGCTGGAGGAAGGGAGAAATTGCAGGAAAAGCATGGCTAATCTTGTTTTTTTCAAAAGATGTGCTGAAAAATTTGTAAAATACAGTGTAGGCTTTTATATTTTTCACCCAGAGTTAAGAATTATTTGTTCTGGAACTGTAAGAATGTCAGAAAATGGCAGTAGCATTGATGAGTAAATTTCTCTACCTGTGGCTTCCTTATTCTGTTACAGTTTGGGCCTTAGTCTTGGGGATGACATTGCATAATGAAAGTGGTATCTCTCTTTGATAAGCCCGTCATTAACCTGGACTCATATGTAAATTGTCCCCATGCTTTACGTGGGGCTGGTTTACACTCAAGTAAACTGAGACTCAGCTGAGCCTCAGCTTGTTCACTGATGAGGACTGAAATGTGAAGCTCAGGCTTGTTATTATCCCACTTCTGACACCAAAATAATGTTATGGTACACTGAAATGACGTTAGGATCCACTTGCTAAGAGACGCCTCTGCCTGAATTATGATGCAAATGAGACCATATGCTGAAGTCAAGAGAACGGATTTCATTTAACAGTAAATGTGAGGTAGAGAGAGACAGATAGAAATAGGAAAGGGTTAGGGGGAGGAAGAGAGAGAGGAGGTGGGGGGAAGAGATTAAGCTAAAGATATTCCATGTGGGTCCCTTCAGTGTCCTGCTGGCCCTTGTCTTCTTGGTGGTGGGGATCCCAAAGTATTGTTCTGGTGGTACCACTTTTTTACCTTTCAAGTTCTGGGTATCCGTGAGGCATAGGTGCCTTTCCCATAACTTGGGATGGCATGTGTATAAGCAGTTTCTTCCTTTTCTCACAGTTTGCCAATTTTTGTCCAGACAGGCTACCCAGATCTGCCTCACCAGGCCTGGCATCTTCTTGTTGCCATCTGCACTTTTCCCAGAGTTTGTACAGTGGAATCTTGTCCAGTGTGCTAATTCCAAACCTTTCACCTCTGTGTAGATCTGAAATTTACACCTTCCTGTTTGCCATCTGTGCCTGTTGTGGTGCCTTATTTTATGAGAACATCCCCCTTTGTGTCAGAGACAAGTTAACTGCATTCTTGAGTCCTCACAGAGCCATAAATACCATAATGGTACAGACAAAATTGCAGGTGAACACTTGACTGCTAACACACATTTAATATTACTTAATGAGGTATTTGTGACTTCTTAATTCTTCCAATCAGTTTTCTTACAGGATAGCAGCTTCTTAGGTGCTCAGCTAAGTCCTTAATGATGACTTTATGCAGTAATAATATTCAGTAGTGTCTTTAAATTGTTTATAGCCCTTACGGACTGGAAATTGATTATTTTACCTTTTATTGAGCCCATTTTTAATTTCCTTGCTGAGAATTAGGGACTCATGCAATGGCTTCAGTCCCTAGTTTTACTATATAATTTCCTTTTTATTTCAGAATGCAAGTTTGAGAAAAGAATATCTAGAGAAAAGACTAAATATTCAGATTCAATGCATTTAGGATAGAGGCAATGGAATCATATGGTTCAATGTCTTGGAATATCCAGATACACCCTATTTTATTGCAATGGCCAATTCACAATGGAACCCTCTTCTAGCTTATTTGGGATTACCTCTGAGTTTAATAACCATCTGAGAAGCCAAACAGCAGGTAAAACAATGTCTCTTCTTTATGATATCTATTATTTGGATTTCAGTTTCAAAAATTGAAAATCCAGTGAGAAGTTACTAGGAAGGATTGCCTCCTGTCAGGAACATATGGTAGTTTTACGCTAATTTATATCTTTTGTAAATGTGACAACAGAAGCATATGTGGAAATGTTTGCATGTGGAGGGGAGCAAAATGTGTTTTGCTGAAAATAAGATTTTAGCGATTGTCACAGTGTATCTGCTGGTTAACAGTGTTGTGCAAATGATTTGCTGAAAATTGCAGACTGAACACAAGTCCTTTGATACTCTAGCAGAAAAGACAAAAGAGATGCAAAGTGAATATCTGGGTTTTGTTTTACTACGATAACACCTAATTCTGTCTGCAGTCTCCAGCTCTAGCATTATTGAAGATTGGCAATCTAAAAATTAGTAATACATGTGAAGTCTCACTGCTTCCTCCCTATTCATTGATTATAACAAAATAAGCATGTCATTGTTTCACACTCAACATCTGCTGAGGAAAACACTATTTGAAAATAAGGTGCAAAATTCTTATGTAGAAAAGGGCTGTTTTATAGGAAGATAGTAGAGATGGTGATGCTTTACTAATAAAAATGGATTGCTTCTATTTTCTGAGAGGCATCACAAGCTTTTACACCTTTTCATGGGAAAAATATTCATCAGAATCAGGAGGCAGACTGCTAAACTAAGAGATGATAACAGTTGCATGCAACAGATAGGATACCTGTCAGTAAATAAAAAAAAAGAGGAAAAAAGATATTGAAATATTAAGAAGTCTAGCAATGCAGTAAAAAGTTTTATATTAGAAATGAAAGTTGTGATGAATGTGAATGTATCTATAAATACATACAGTAAAGAATGGGAAAAGGTTGAAAATTGCAGAAGGTTAAATTAAAGAAAATGTCTAGATGGGGGGATAGACGTTCTCCATCACTTCCTTATCAGTTAACTTCCAAAGTCTGAAGAGCTTGGTTATAATTTTCACATTAAGCTAAATAATAAAATACTTTTCCAAAGCTTCTAGCTTTCCTGCTTTGATTTTTTAGGACTGGTATAAAACTGACAGGAGAAGAATCTCCTTTTAGCAATTTAGACAGTCAAGTTAGTACAAAAATATTACACTTTTAATATTTTTTAAAAAATTATTAACCATTTATTGATCCAAACAGAAACTGATATCTCAGGTTAAAACCTAAGTCAATTAAAATGTTTGAAACTACAAAGAAGTTTCACTCAGATTCATTCAGAAGATTTTATGTTTTGCAACTTCTTTTGTCAATATCTTTTGGAAACCACAGTAGGACAGCCTTGCTCTGAAATCATCTCTCACTGCTGAGTGCTCATATGAAAACAATAGTTCCATGTACCTCCAAATTGCTGTATTAAAGGGGGGGGGAGTGGAGAAGGGGGGTGGAAATGGTATCTTCTGTTGCCCTTCACTTCCTTATAAATATATCTCAATTTTCTCATTTCAGCATTTTAACATATATTGTACTTATCTTCATAAGTACCTCAGATCTTTTAAACACTTTAAAACACTACTATAAAGTCTGCATATTGACAGATGTCTCTGTGAAATAATTTTAGTCTTTTTCTCCTCTGTACAGGTAAGCCACTCTTTCCTGGTGAAAATCCCAAAGGCAACTCAGTAGAAGTGATGGTGTCTGGCAAAAGCAGCATTTTCCTAGTGTGGTTCATCACTCTTTCAGTTTTAAAAAGTTACTTGAATTTTGCTGGACCAGAAAAGGTCCAGCAAACATGTGTTCAAATGCAAATTTCCAAGTTTTCTTATCACACTATGTAAGTATATTATCAGGTTGGTGTGCAGTCACCACTTGTATTCTGTTAGAAATGAAAAGGCATACCTGGTCAAGATGCAGACTGCAAGTTGCATTTGTAATTTTGATTTTAAGTGCTTATTTACAGCACAGATTTTTAATTAGCTTGAGGGCCTGTGTGAGTGCATGAAAGAGGCTGGCTGTGAACATGTAGTTTTAAACATTGAAAGATAACGACTGCTACATTTAGAAGGAAGTAGTAGAACAAGCAGACTGCCTTAACAGATCAGATACAAGCAATACAGGCTTACTAGGGTTGTGTTTCACAAGACTAAAGCACTTCTGCAAATGCAGCACACAGACTGTTCTTCTCCTGACCTAAAATGGGTTGCTGCCCCTTCCTATCAAAATGTTATTCATGCTGGGGAAAAAGCATGAGCATCTGACACCTCGCTTCTGCTATTACCTAACAGAGCAATGCACATTAGAGGAAGCTCTATAGAACTAGAGTGCACTCTTAGACTGAATAATGTTAATGGCATTGTCTTTAATGGTGTAAATCTTCCACCAGTAAAAGTTTGTGAAGACACTAGTATCCTTATATGTACTTATATCATTTGCGGGGGCAGAAGCAGGGAATAACAGGGGTGTTCTGTGAAAATGTTATACTGAAACTTTTTTCAGAATGTTATCAGGACCAGTAAATATTTAACAGAAAAGCATCTCACTTCCACAGATTCAGTGACACCACCCCCTGTACTTCCCATGCATTTTGAAATGCTGAAAACATCTCTGCCAGCTTTTTGACTGGCAGCTTTTATCAGAATAGTTCAAAAATGCTAGAGAACAACCCAATCCTGTTACCTGTATTTATTCCATCTGTATTCTGGAGGTAAATATAGGTGTCATAAACAAGACTCAAATGAGACACAGAATCACCAACTTGTATTTTCCAGTAGAATCTTTAACTTTTCTTCTCAAAAGATACAATCAACATCTTTGTGATTTTTCTGTTCAGTTGTGAAACTGAGGCTGCTTGCCTCCTATGTATTTAATTTGCATCAATAAGAACTTTAATAGTGCAGTGATTCAATTTGCAAGAGAAATGCTTTTTGACTAGATCTAGTGACTAGATATGTTAGCTCATAAATTGTTTTAATGAACATTTATGGAGGTAAGAAATTAAAATTTAGAAGAATTCTTTAATTTGTATAGCATATTTTGATTTCAGAATTCATGTGCTTTTAAAATTCTGAATGTGTGTCCTGATTTTGGCCAGGATGGAGTTAATTTTCTCAGTGTTGCTGTGAGGGGGCAGAGCTTGGAGCCAGGTGGGTATGCCTAGGTTCCTATTCAATACCACTCACTCATGGTAGGGGGGCAGAGGTAAGGGATTCTCAGTTCTGCAGTGAAAGGGGCATTGCTTTGGATGGAAGAAGAAGGTGCTGCTTGGAGAGGTCGTGGCCATTTCGTTCCTTTTTCTGGGGAAACAAGCAGCAAATGGAGGCGTGGGGTGGCAGTTCAGGTGGGTTTGACTCAATGGGCATTTTTGCATGTAAACACACTCTTTTATAGGCTGCTGTTATTAGTATTGTTGCTGTTACTGTTTGTTTTCTTATCTCATTGCTGTTTCCAGTAAACTGTTCTTATCTCAGCTCAGAATCTCTGCCTTTTGTCTCTCACCCAAGGGGGTGGGTGGAGGGCAGTGGCTACATGGAGCTTATTTTCCAGCTGGATTTAAAACACAACAGGATGATAACAGATTTCGATAGTTTAATTTGAATTGTGTGATTACCATGCTTAACTCTAAAAAAGGGTGCAAGTCTAGATGGATGCTCCTGTAATCTGTAAATAAAGGTAAATAAAACCTTCAGTTGATGATGTCAGCTTTATATTATCTTGCTTGTATCATATGGTAAAATTATACTTCTAAACAATGCCTGAGTTGTTAATGTTTACAGTCTAGGTGGTAGAAAGTGTATGTGAAGTGAAACAGGATAAAAAGCAGAATTATGAAAAATAGACTGAAAAGCATTACAGATAAGGATTGCAACTTCACAAATTGGAACCAATGTTAACCTACCACTGAAGACTATTTCAACGTTCTTACTTGACTAAATTCACTTTGATTACTGAGTGACAAGCATACATACAAATACACAGAAAAAACTTACTGGTGATTACCAGAACCTGAGGGATGGTCTGAAGTTTGGCCAGGAGAAGTTTAGGTTGGATAGCTGGAAAACCTTCTTCATCCAGAGGGTGTTTGGGCACTGGTACAGCTCCCTAGGGAAGCGGTCAGAGCACCAAACCCGACAGAGTTCTAGAAGTGTTTGGACAATCCTGTCAGGCACATGGTACGATTCTTGAGGATGGTGCTGTGCAGGGCCAGGAGTTGGACTTGATGATCCTTCTGGGCCCCTTCCAACTCAGATATTTTGAGATTCTCTGATTCTGTGATCTGATGACAGCATTCTCAACAAATGAGAAAGTTGTGTGCACTTAGTTACATCAAAGAGTAATGATTTGCTGCATCCTGTTAAAGCAGATTTTTTTCAGGAACAGACAAATATACCTTTAAAGTGAACTTAAAGCTGCAGTCTCGTCAATGTGCTTTATGAGTGCTGTGAACTGTGGACATTGACTGGACTAAGCAAAAAAATTTGCAGTACTGAAAGGTGCCTGATCTGTGAGGCATAACAAGAGAAACATACCCAAGGCAGGCACTTAGTGAGGTGGTCAAAATGGACAAGGGATCTTATAAACTTATAAGGAGGAGATGTTGAGTAGAAACACTAAGATTCACATTCCCTTTCAAAATGTGATAATAATATTAATCCTTCCAAGATGGTGTGTGTAGAAATTTTGTGTTTAAACTCATCCATTTGGTGCACATGGACACTTCTTTTTTTTAAGAGACTTAAATTAGATGCCATATATCCACATAAAACACTATGCCATTATCTGGGTTACTGGCTTGTTGCACATTGAACTTGTGGTTGTCAGACATCAAATAATGTCAAGTTTTGAATTGGGATCTTAAATGTGCTGGGATAATAAAATAACCATTGACTCATGAGGACACAGACTTCAGTCTAAAACTTTTGGGTTTTTTAGCTGTTACATGGATTGAGACTTTTTGAGGATGTACCTACAGCAATGGAATCCAAGCAGCACCTTCTCAAAAGCTTCTGTAACACCTGAAGCAGTAAACAGCACCACTATGGAAACTTCTGGATGTTTTGAGGCATAAGGACTTTTCACATTCAGCAGCAAACCAGTTGTTTGAATAACATGGGTGCCTGAAAAACATATTTGGAGCCACCTCTGAATTATATGGCTCTCCAGAGTTCCCTCAGTTTCATAAAGAGATTTATGCTGACATGGCCTTTGACCTGAAGTCTTCTCAGTTGTGCCCAATTCCACAACAGGACAGGATATGAGCATGCACTATTCTCAGAGTCTTCCTCTCTGCACTTTCTGTTCCCATTTCTTCTTTTCTGTGCAAAGGAAACCAGGCACATAGGTCAAGAGCAAATGACAATATGGCCCAATAGCCTTCTTGGTACAGACATTAGCAGACTGGGTGGCCTACAGGTTACGTACACCTTGAAATACTTAGACTCTTGAGAAAAAAAAATCCACATTTGTTAATCCTATCTGATTTATCCTCTAGGAAGCAGTTCTGTAAGCACATAGTGCTGTCATAAAGCTTTCTTCTTGAAGCCATCTCCACTTGACCTCAATAAGCCTATGGAAAGCAATTTGCTCAATATATGCTTGAAGGCTAACACCAGAAATCAATTTCCGTAATAAATATCTTGAGTGGTAACTATTTCCCAGCCTGGCTTCCTGCAGAAGATTGCCATAAGAGAACTTATGGCAGGATCAAGTACGTCCTCAGTATTTGTGAGAACCAGCTCCCATTTTACCTGTATGCAAATCAGTCTCCGTTCAATGTGGTAAAATATTCTTCACTCTCTTCATTCACACTTGCTTCTCTAAAGAAATTTTTATAAATCTTTTCTACTTCAGTCACATGCTTATAATTTTTTCATAATTCAGTGGCATGCATACCATAGCACTCAACACATTGTGTGAAAGATCTCTACAATACAGTCTGTTCCTTTCAAAGTATCTGCTATGATTTTTCATTAGAGATGTTGTCAACACTAAATTAGACAATATAGTGTTTGATAAAATATCTTATTTCAAAATATAGCAAGAATATGCCGCAAAAGCCAATATAAATGCATCTTGAGGAATCAGCATTTCCTCCTCGTGATAAGAAGGAGAAAATGTTTTGATATATTTTTGGCAGTGAATTCTGAAATCCAGGCTATAAGTGCTAAAGAGCTTGTCAGTTTGGGAGCTAATCCATATGCCGAGGATACATTAAAAAATATGTAGCTACTTACTTCAGGGAATGACCAGATACGAATAAAACTTTCACAAGGAAATCAAGCCCAGGTACTGGTAAGTTTAAGGTGAAAATTTAAATCACCTTTGACAACGTGGAAAAGCAGATAGGGTCATAGTGCAACTGCAGTATAATGTGCATGATTAACTTACTGTGGACCTGTTCCCTGGCAGCAGGATTTTACACAATCTGCATTGTAGGAATAGTCATTGAGAAAAAACACAAAGCACAGAGCCATACATAAATAATAATAAAATAGTCTGGAAAAAGTGAACAAGCAATGATTTCATTTTCTAATCACAGGCCTTGGTAGTGGGCTGTACAACACAATTTTATCTTTGCAATTGAGGCCCTAGTCTGTCTTCTCTACTGGAAAAGAGGTGGAAGAGTTCAACTATATCCAAATATACTGTTCAACTTTTTTCCTCTGTATGATGATGTATTTATTTAATCCTTTAAAAGAATATTAGGTGCAGGTCTCTTCTTAAGTTCTTAGATCAGCTTCACTTCTAGCAGTGGATGATACAGCCTTATAGCATACCTGAAGCACAAATGATCGAAGTGTGAGGGGGAAGTAACCTTTCCTGCAGTTGCTTTCTGTTTTCTCATGCATGGTTAAATCAGTGCATTGAGAAGTAATACTTTATAGGGATGGATACAGAATTAGCCCCTGCAGTCTCACCAGAGTTTAGTGGGTGATCTGATGCTAACAGCATCAGTTTCTGCCATCTGTTCATAAGGGGACCACTGACTGTTCAGTGAGCCCCTTTGTTAATCATGCTAAAGGGAATTTGGATGACTAAAACTGAATTGTTTGAATACTCCCATCCAGCAAAACCACCAGTGTACTTACTAACTGAAGATAGGAAAAAAGCAAAAATTAGAGCAAAACAAATTATTTAAATACTTAGTTCTAGTTTCATTTTCACAGCTCTTTTGATAAAAAGAGCTACATGCCAAGTACTGTAGTAGAGAAACTGTATTTATTCACTATAAATAAATAGTCCAATAAATTTATAATTTTTTATGCTTATGTAAAGTTATGCTTTCACAAACATGTTGTTTTACTACATAAGTAGTCTAAGCAACAACTTTGTTTATATAAGCTACAAATAGTTTGAAAATGTATATTACCACTTGTAGTCTGTTTTGAACTAGTTGTGTTGCATGTCTTGTTCTGTCTAATTTCTCATATGTGTTTGTTATTATAATTTCTGTTGCCTAATAAAATGCAAGGAATTAGAATACCAGATGATATGGAAGAACAAGTGGTAAAACTAAGTACACATTTATGTTTGCATAAGAATATACTTAACGGTATAAAAAGCTATTCAGGAAAAAAAGTACACAAGCGAAAACACAGTTATTTAAATGTTTATATTGAAAGGATAAAATGGTTAAAGAAAGTAGTTCTAAATTCAATTAATTACTTATACTCACTATGTTGCAGAATTTGCACAGATACAATTTAGAAATGCATTTCAGGAGAGCTCTGCAGGGTATAAATACAGACACGAAGCAAAGATAAGGATTAAAGCTAATCAAAAGCTAAGCATAACAAAAATCAGGAGTATTTAGACAGATCATTAATTATCTATCTGTTTAAACATGAATTCCCTGAAGAATAGTCAGCATTAAAGACATCCCTGAGAAATGTGTCTACAGGAAGGAAAGGCTTTTCACTCTAAAACTGTTTGTTTGGATGTTCTAATTAGCAATTTAAGCGTACTTTATTTTGAAAGCAGCTACAAATTATATTGTTATCAATAAGAACATGCCTTTTCAACAATGACCATCATTGCTTCCATTTATTCTTTTCTAATTAGAGTCTGGGGAAATATCTGTTTCAGACCAGTTTCCACATTTTTACTGAAGCAAAGTTAAATTATTTTCAGCTCCCTTTACAAGAGTTGAACAAGCTCTTGGCTACCATCTTGCTCTCCCTTCCTCTTTTTGTTTATGTGTCCTGGTTCCAGCCAGGACAGGGCTAATATTTGCTGTAGCCAGGAGAGGGAATGGCTAGGACCTGGGAGTTGTTCTATACCATCTCATGATGGGGGGTAAGGGGAATGGAGTTTCTTCCAGGAAGAAGAGGTTCTTTCTGGTTGGGGTAGGTAGCACGGCTGCTGTCAGGTCAGGTCAAGTTCCATGGTGAGCATTTTGGCATGTGAATCACTCTCTCTCTTTTGTATAGTTTTGTTATTAATATTAGTGCTGTTAGTGTTTGTTTTCTTATCTCATTGCTGTTTCCAGTAAATTGTTTTTATCTCAACCTGTGACCTTTTCCTGGTATGCCCCCAGTTCTTCTCTCTAGCCTGCTACAGTGGGGAGGGGAAGGGGGAATGAGCAAGAAGCAGCATGGTTTGGAAAGTCTCAGTGGGAGAACTAAATTGGGGAGTACCATTCTTAAACCACAACATTATGTTATAATTAATTCCAGTTTAGCTGGTCTTCCAGCAATTAAAAATTATATTAGGAAAATTTGCACAGAAAACTTGAGTTAAATATTGAGCGGAAAAATGTGATCAGCTACTGTTTTATTCTCATGGGCAAAGCTCTCACTGTACTGAGCTTGAAAGAGGATTTCATGGTGATCTTATATATGAAATGTGTCTGGATTCAAGTTTGCCAGAGGGACCTCAATGAGCTCAAGAAGTGGGCCCATGAGGATCTCATGAGGTTTACCAAGACCTAGTGCAAGGTGCTGCACTTGGGTGAGGGCAACCCCCATTATCAATCCAGGCTGGGGGATGAGCAGATTGAGAGCAACTGTGCCAAGTTGCTTCCAAAACAGACCTGTTGCTGGCCAAAACTTAGTCTGTTAGCCACGGTGGCAGAACCTTGGGGAAAACATATATGAGGAAGGATAAAAAAATGCTATGCCCATCTGTGAGAAAGATGCAAGAGAAAAAGCTTTGCAGACACCAAAATCAACAAAGAGGAAGATGATGAGGCACTCCAGGCATCAGAGCAGACATTTCCCTGTAGCCTGTGGAGATACCATGGCTGTCTTTTTGCAGCCTGTGGAGGACCCCACACCAGAGAAGGTGGACCTGTCCTGAAGGAAGTTGCAGCTTAAGAAGAGACCATGTAGGAGAGGGCTCTTGGCAAGAGCTGTAGTCTGTGTAGGGGAGACCACATGGAGCAGGTTTTCTGATAGGAGCTGTGGCATATGGACACTCGAGCAGTTCGTGAAGAATTGCTCGATGGAGCAGTTTGTGAAGGACTGTATCCTGTGGGAGTGAGCCCATGCTGGAGCAGGGTAAGAGTGTGAAGAGAAAGGAGTGGCACAGACAAAATGCTGTGAACTGACCACAACCCCCATTCCCCATCTTCCCTGTAGTACTAATAGAGTGGGGAAGAGGTGGAAGATTTTGGAACAAAGGAGTGAAATTGAACCTGGATAGAAAGAGTAGGGTAAAGGGAAAGTGAGTTTAGTTTTGTCTATTTCTCTCTGTCCTACTTTAATATATATTTTTTAATTAGGAATAAACTAAATTAATATTCTTCAAGTCAAGTCTGCTCTACCTCTGATGGTGATTGGTGAGTGATCTCCCTGTCTGTAACTCAACCCACAAGCTTTTCCATCTAATTTTCACCCCCCTGGTCTGTTGAGGAGGAGGAGTGAGAAAGCACCTGGGTAGGAGCCTGGCAGTCAGCCAAGGTCGTTTCACCACAGAAGTTTATAATTTTATGACATCAGATGAGTCCCTTCTCCCTCTTCCCAGTCCTGCTGTATTATTTGGGACATGATGTGGGTGGGTGGTATTGATTTTCCTAATGCGCTAATCCAGTCTTTGTCAGAGTCCTTTGAAGCTGATGTCTCTTCTGTGCTATGATCCTAAGCCACAGAGACTGCATGCTTTGACAAGGAGAAGGAATTCACATAAACTGTTCCAAATTGCAGGCTTATTTCTCATCAGTGAGCAAGAACTTTTTCGAGATTGTGTTCCATGTTTAATATTTGCATCCAGCTTATGCATATTTATCTGCAAATAATCACCCAGGTTTTTTCACATTCATTTTCAGAGGGGTATCAGTGAACTGCTTGTGTAGATTTTCTGCATATAGAGAGCTGTAGATTTTGCAGCTACCAGAGTTCACATTTTAAAATGTGGTAGTATTAGTGTAAATTATACAATGTTAGCATATGAGTGTGGTATTGAACATGAGGTCATTTGCACAGCTCTTGGCAATCTGAACATTTAGCAGAAATGGCTTGGTTGTGACCAAAGTTGCTGCTTCTGAAGTGGCTGCATTCCTAAATCCAACCCATGCAGCAGTCAGACATAAGAGTGTGAGTTTTTTCAAAGACAGATTAACGTCAACAATTAGAAACTGCTATTTTGATGGCATGGGGTGCAATAACTGTGGTGAATATGCCTGTATATTTATGAAAAATATTCATGATAATGTGAAATATATCTTTTTTGGATATTTGGTGGCAACTTTTATTGTGAGTCATCAAATAGGGTTTTGCTCTTTCTCTTGAAAAGATGACTAAGTCATGTACTAAATCAGTACAAGAAAGTCAGGGACCTGTTGGAGTGGGTCCAGAAGAGGGCAACAAAAACAGTCAGAGGGCTGGAGCATCCCTCCTATCGAGAAAAGCTGAGGGAGCTGGGGTCAAACCTTGTTGCAACCTTTCAATATAGAATGGTGTAAAGATAGATTGAGAGAGTCTTTCTCACCAGGGCCTGAAGCATTATGATGGGGGGCAATATTTTGGGTTATTGTTTAATTCAGAATACACATCATAAAGGTAAAGATTTTGGCATGGGATTTAGGTTTCAACATCCTTAACAAATCTAAAACTTACAGCTTAAGAAAATCTGTCAGTCATGGTGCAGACCCAATCTCTTCAGGCAATACTTTTCTAAGCATATTGTTTCTCATCTAGGGGACTGGGAATCTGTTGATTCTTCAACAGTAATTAAATACATAATTATTCAAATTCAAATTATTATAGCGCTAAATTTAGGATGCCTTTAGCCATAGGTGTTTGTAAAAAAAAAAGTACAAATATTATTGCTGTGATATATAGATGAAATTCACTTAACACTGGATATGTTTACAGCTGATAAGATTTTACTTAATTGTATGTTTTTGATAATTATATATTTTATAGTGCTAGACTAAAACTAGCTAACAGTATAAGCTGTTTATTTCAACATGGACCTATGGCACAGATCATAAAAATATGCATTTTTGTATTTACACCAGCTTTTCAAATATTTGAGAACTGCTTTCTATCTTCCAAGGGTCAGTTTTATAAGAACCTTAACGACTGCTATTAGTATGATTTGATAGAGTCCTTCTTTCCTTTTGATATATCAGTTTGTTTATAACATTGTGATTATGACTTGATCATTTAGCTACCAAAAAATGTCACTTTGCATTTTGAAAAGATGAGGCTGATGATTGTTTGCAATAAGATCACCTTAAGAAAGGAGCCATAATTTCAGAATTACGGAAATGTGATTAATTTACCTTCTTCACTATCAGCAACAACTTTCAGTTTGGATATTCACTGTGGCATTTTCTATACAGACATAAATCTTTCTGTCAGAAAGATTGAGTAACCTTGTATCTTGAGTTCAATTTGAACTGAAAGGACAATGCACCAAGGACAAATTTCTTAAGATAAATAATCAAGCAAAAACCCATGAAACAATAATTTCCTTTCCACAAAATAAAGCAAACACTCCAAGTATGGAGTAATTCAGAGCTATGTAAACTTTCTTAAAAATTGTTGTGGACTTGAAAATTTGTTAATTATATATTTTTAGAAATAGAAAAAACATACAATATTTGTTGAACTGTCCAAAATAGTGTATACTGATTAGCCAGAATTTTTGTCCCTTTAATAATCTATTATCTTCATGCTGTAAATGTCACAAGCAAAATGATCAGTTTGCCATGTTCCCAAATCTTAGTATTTTAGATCTGGAAAGCAAAATGTCAGCAGTAGATTAACCAAGCCTTATTTTTCTCCCTCTCGTCTTCCCTGGAGAAATAAAGAATGTTTCCAAATTACTTAATCTGAAGATGCCATTTCTTGTATAGTTTTGTAAAGCTCTTTTATTTCTCTTTACTTCCATTTTATGGATGTCTCTTTGCATCCCTACCGTTATTGCTATGTATTGCAATATTAATCCTATGGTTTTTATTTGCAGAACTGTAATGTTAAAAAGATGACATTTCTTCCTGCTGTTGTTCAACAACAGTGGCTCTGAACTTCAGTCCAAGATTAATAGCTGCTTGTATGAGCTTACAAACTAATGTCTCACTGCCCATTAATAAGAGTATTTCACAAATATACAGCCATACAAACATCTTTGAGTTCCTCAAACAACATGTACTTAATAGTTTGGCTGAAACTGTTAATAATGGTAGAAGACATAAGAATCTTGACAATTATTCTGTTGTCAGGACCTCACTTATAGTTTTAAGTTTCTAGTACCCATTTCAATATTCTAGAAAGTTGCCTGCATCAAATATTCAAAAGCTGGTATCCACTGTGCATTTATGTGAGTTCTTTTATTTGTAGTCTACATAAATGATCCATAGGAGAGGAGAAAAGGATCATAAATGAACAAATAATACTAAGGGCTCTACTGTGAGTAAAACTGTAAAGGACAGGCTTTTAGATAACCTATGAGTCCAAAAGACCTGTGTGAATTGCTTGACACCTGAGCAACAAGGAAATTACTGACAATATTTACCAGTTATTAGTGGCAGTTGATGGGATTTAACCTTATTTTCCTAGGTGATTAAGTTCTGTTCTTATTCTGTTTTACCCGGGTTTTATAGCACTCATCCGCACAGATGGGCACCCTCCAGTAGGATTGTAAAATGGGAAGAAATCACCAGAAATGTATCATTTTTTTTCTCTTCCCAGGTGAAGAAATGCTTAACTTGGTTTAATAATGTTTTTGCTTTATGTAGGTTTGTTGCTATGAATAACCAGTAAAAGGAAAAAAAACTTAAACAAACAAAACAAACCAATCGAATGAAAACCACAAAAAAAAATCACCAACAAAAGTTGAAGAAAGGTGCTTTTTCTTTGGAGAAAGTGAATTTTGTCTACGATCTTTGTCTTTGTTGTTGTTCCTTCTATGGTCTCAGAAGGTCCTCAAGAACATTCAGTCAGACATTAGTTTTCTTGCTAGTGGTTTCTTTATATTATAGGAAAAACTGTCAACAGAAGATCCATTAAGATCTTATCCCTATGCTCATTGAGTATCTTGCATATTGAGTAAAATATTGAGCCTGGTTCCATTTTTCATAGTATGACAATGTAAAGAGCTGTTGATCCTGCTGACAAGTTCATGCCACCTCAATACCATCTTATTAAACCTTCCAATTAGTCTCAAGGAAGTTTCCTATTCCTCATTAAAGGGTATGAACAATTTTAATACATCATTCTCAGCCCAATCTCGGTATTTCAGACAATAGAGTATCTCCATGGATCCCTTTTGGAAATAGGACCCAGGCACTTCTGAGGGTGCTATTCTGAGCCTATGAAGTTCAACTTTTGTCTTAAGGTGACAATGTCACCTTTGGGAAAAGTCTGGGTTTCTGACCTCTCCCCATAGATGTTGGAGATGGATGCAGACATCCTTGGGCCATAAAGGGTCAAACCTCCTTTTATTCATGTGTGACTTAGAACTGTGTGCCTTTCACATTAGACACAATTATTTCTAGTGTTGCAAGACTGTATATTTACATGGGTTGAACTGTAAAGCAGCAATAAAGAAAGAAGGAATGGCAGTCAATATGTAGGGAAGAGAGTATTACTCGATTTATTGAAAGTGATGGCAAGAAACTAAACAATCACCTTGGTAAGAGTTGCAATGGATTTACAGGAATTATCTAGTATCTAAATGACATTTTTAGAGAAATTGTCAAAAATACATTTTACAGTTTGATCTTTGTATAAGATACTTGTACTGTTGTCATTAGAGCTATATAAGGCACAGGTTATAAAGGTTAAAATTGTCAGAGCACGGCAAGAATAGGAATACAAACAAGACATAATTTTTTTGTCAGAGCAGCAAATAAGAAGACAAATAGCACCATTTAGTCAAGACAGAAATGTTCCTAGAAATGTTGCGGTCTAATTTCCATTGCTCAGAACACAAAGCTCAAAGCTCTCCTTGCATATACGCCCAGAGACACAAAGCAAACCACTCCACAGCTGTACTGATTCTCTATTTTGTAGAACCAGGAGAAGAGGAGTAATAAATTCACACAGTTTTAATTGTGCCTGCACAGACTCTTATGCACAGGAGAAGATAGCTTATTTTCTTCACTACGTTAATGTCTGTATAATATCTATAATAATTATTCTTCCCCATGTGTCAGAAAGGCACTTCATTGTTAGTGTTGTTTTGTCACGAGTCACCAGTGAAAAATAGTAGACTTATAACTTACAAAAAGAAAATTGTCTTATGGGGCAGAAGTAAAAAAAAAAAATATTCTTATAACAGCAGAGATGAGAAAAGAATGCTCTTATCATGGTTATTCCCTGAGCTTCTGTTTATAAACACCCACTGTTCTCACAAAATTCTTGTCATTGAACTTTATTCAGAATGACAAAGATATCTGTGAAATGAGCCTCCAGCTGGAGAATTGAAGGATAAGATACAGCTATATTAAGGAAAAATTATTATATGCAGAACTTATGATATCAAGTGCCTTTTACTAAGATTGCTCAAGACTTTCAATTATATGGCTTTGCTTTCAGTTATTTACAAAGTTGCTAAACTTAAATTGTTTGAGTCAAGGTTTTTTGTGTCAGGTATATGCCTCAGGCTGAATTTAATTTTTTTTCTTTGGCATGTAAAAATGTCGTCATCCCTTTTCTGCAAGAAATATGTACCATGTGAGCAGGAGCTGGGAGCAGGGAAGTGAGGAGTGAATATTTTTTGTTTCTATAAGAACTCTAAAAATATTTTTACGAATTACATATTAATTTCCTAGTAGATGCATTATAGTGATGTATTTACTAAAAATCTCAAGAGACTTCACATGCCCTGAGATTTTACTTTGACTAAGTCTCTATACCGTGTTGACCATCTCACTCTCTCTTCTGTTTTCAGTAACTCTGCTTAGTTACAGGCACTCAGGAAAAATCTATGTGGGTGACTATAATAACCAAATATAGATGAGACAAGAACTGAAATAGAGAATAGGAGAGAAATTATTTTGAATGTATAGTCTGGAGGGAGAAAAGGCAAAGGCATAGATGACAAAAATTTCCTGAAGGTGGATAATGAAGGGAACTGGAATCCCAGTAAGGAAAATGAAGAGAAAACAGGAAAATGGTAAGAAATTACGAAGATTCCAGGAATCACACAGAATGGGTTAATCTTAGTGAGTCATGTTTTTAAGACCTTTACCACATTTGCTATTTTCCTCTGAATTCAAATTAGTCCAATCTTTCTTGAAGTACCATAACCATGATACTCTAGGTAAGGGTTTACTGGTTTTTACCTATTTTAGAAGCAATATTTTAATTTATATGTCTCTTTATGCTACTACTCATAAGAGCCTGACATCAACAGCACGTATGCAACTACACCTTGGGTCTTTTTTTTAGCCAGCTGTCTCTTATCCTTTCTGTTTGAAACTGAATACCTTTGTCTTTGAATTTCTCCACTTTGACAGTGAAAAATTGACACTTTCTAACCAAATTTAATTTTCTGACCAGTTTCACTCCAACCTTAAACCATTTCTTCTAGAAAATGTTTGCTTTGGTTGTTTGCTAGAATATCATTGAAGACTGTCAAAAGTTCAGGGTTTCTCATCTACACGAGTCTGTTAGCCTGGAATAGAAAGAATCAGTTAGATTAGTCTGACACAATTTGTTTTTGGCAAACCCCTATTGAGGATATAGATGACATAGATGATATAGATATAGATATAGATACAGATGGATATAGATAGATTAGATATAGATATATACACATACATAAATATATAGGTTAACTTCTAGATGGTTTTCTAGTGTGCTTCCTCCCTTTTCTACTGCATGCCAACCTGTTCCCAGTTTCAGTCACTTCATAAACAAGGTAGGTCCACATATAGGAGCTAAAGTTCCTGAGTATTTTGATGTTAAAATTATGATATCTATTGTAATATCTATTTTTGCACTTTGACAATCTGGAAAATTCCATCAAAACACATACAGAAGACATTAAATAAACAAAAAAAGTACTCACAAGGTACAAAATAGCAAGAGTGAGATTGTTTGTTTTATCCTAATCTTCCTGTTCAAACATGAGCATAGAGACATTAGCATGGTGATAAAACTATATTTTATGAGAATTTTTGTGAGTCATTCAGTAGTCCAGGTAAAATTACTACTGACCCACCCAGATTTATGCAGTGTTAAAGTATAGTATAGTTTTTATAACTCTGATGCATTTTTTAACTTTTAATGTAATTCTGCAAGACATAGGTGTTCTTAGGACATGCTGCTGAAGCTACCTTTAGTAGATCAATTTGATTTCACAAGGAATGTGAAGTTGTAAACACCTCTACTTGAAGTTCCAGTTGAGAATGTGGAATTTCATATGGCCTCCTTTTGCTAACAGCCTTTACTTTTTGTTGTATGTTTCTTATTTTTGCAATGTCTGGCACACTACAGTTCTAGTTTCAGGTACCATATCTGGGAACTGCTATAATTAATTTAAAAATCATCATTATCATAATCAAACAAGAAATTTGGAGTCAAGCTCAAAAAACATGGTATTCTAAATAATTTTCACCTTGTTTTGTGGTGAAAAAAAACCAACTCTACAATGATTGCATTGATCTACTGGCTGTATTAACATAGACACATGAGAATCTATGATTGGATAAAATCATAAGGTGACAGAAAGGTGATCTGTCTCCCTACCAACAGATGTACCTTACTGAAAAAATAATATTCTCTTTTACAAATGTTCTACTAATGGAGGTAATGTTCACAAACACTAAGTAAAACCAGCATTAGCACCAATTTAAATATTTATTGCTTTTACGTAAATCCTTTTTGCCAAGTGTTTGTAAATCAGCTGAAAATCACCTTTTTATCTCTGTTGATGTTGCTTTCCTATTAAAAGCTCATACATTAATAAAGTAAATAACAGAGACAATGATCTGGTAGAAAGACAAAATGTGGACATGCTAACAATACTGCTTTATGTTAAGAGTAGTGACTTAGGTGAAAAAAATTCACAACCCGGCCAGTGTGTCATTTGCAATAATTGTATGGCAGCTGTAAATATGTCAAATTTAGTCTTTGATAAAAAATGTGTGGTCCCCCTTCTATGAGTGGTCAATAGGCCTCCCTGAATCTTTATAGGCACAGTGCCCACACACATCACTAGAATTACATTCAACTAAAAACTGAGTACAGCATTCTAATAACTTATAAAATTTCTTTTTTAAGAATGTATTTATTGCTTTAAAAAGAGCAGTGGAAATACCTCTGCAAGTGACAACTGAATTCTAGGCATCCAGAGATTAAGACCCAGAATTTTATCCTCATTAATATTTTATTCTGAATTATCTTACAGATGTATATTCAACATTTTAATTACTCACATAGCTCCACACCCTCCCCAGTGTACTACCTATATTTAAATTCTCGGTGCGTTCTGTTCGCTCAGCTTCTCTTTTTATCTTCAAATACCCGCTGAATTCCCTGACTGCCCATTCTGAGAGGTTGTTAACGTCTCATGTCCACAACTTTTAGCTATTCCTGACTGAATTTTTCAGTTTTTCTGACATCTTTTGACTCCTGGTGTCACATCTCAGTGTCAGCTCTCCAGATTTCATTCACTTTCATCAGTCAAGCTTTTAAAGTCTCTGCCTTCAGCTGCAGTCCTATCATGTACCTGCCCTATTGTAAGTGCCGTTGCTAGGTCTATATCAGTTTCCCTTCACTCCTTCAGTACCCAGAGCTCCAGACAGCAGCTAAGAAATAATAAGCCCTACTTTCAAAGGCTCTGTAGAATCTATAGCTGCCAGAAACACATCTGCATGACTGCAAATGTACCTATTAAACTAGATTCTGTCCTGTAAAATGCACAGGTAAATGTCATCTGAGAGGTACAGAGTCTCTGAAGCCCAATTTTCTCTCTTGCTTCATAGCAGCAACTATTATGGGAGCTCTAGCTGCATGCTAAGTCTGTTGGGTATGGGAAAATATGACACCACTTGTAAGAATGATGGGCCAATAATGTCAATGTTGACATGCACTGCAAAAGGCTCCGGGGGGGCACTGCTTTCCAGTTGTTCTTTAGTACTGCCCATGTCAGCACAAATAGTGGTGTTTGTCCCACTTGCCTCAATGTTCAAGCCAAGAACTGAAATGAAGACAATGATCAGCCTATTGCTTTCTTCTCTCTGCTCCCACACCCCAACTCCCGGTCACTTGTGAAGTGGTTCATGAATGTTGTTGGGAACTGCAGAATTAATTAGTGTTTCCAAGTCTGCCAGTCAACTGGAAAATAATCATTGTAAACAACCCACCTGCATGCACTAAAACAATTTTGAAATTTACTTTCATTAAGTTATTATTAAGTTAGAAAAGCAGGAAAATGTAGTTTAATGAAAGACTTAAACATGAAATTGAACTTTTTCATGAACTTGTATTTAGAACAACCCCTTTTTGATGTATAACTGTGAATTATGTTGTAATTGGGAGATAATTTCATGCAGTTTAACACCAGTTCGGTTGCCATTTTTTCTTCTGAGACTATTTGCATTTTGGTGAAAATAGTAAACACATTTTTTTGCAAACACTGTGGAAAGCCTCTGTTCTTCACTGTGAAAGCCAATGAAAAGAACCAAACAAAACAAGAAAATACACGGAGCTGAGAGCAAACATTCTTCCAACTACAACTAAGCAGTAAACAAAAGGATCTACCAGAAAAAAACTCAGGAACACACCTTCTGATATCTCCGTATCATCTGTATTTTGGCATTGGCTCAGTATAGTTGCTCTTCTTGAAGCTGTCAAGGGAACTACTATTTAATTAGAGACTCAGTCAAAAAACCTGTCTTCAGGGAAGGATTAGTTAAAAAATGAAAAGTGTTTAGCACATAGATGTATCCTGAAACAATGGCCAGAGTCAGACAGAGTAAATTATCTATTTCTTCAAGAAACTCAATTTTTCCACGTATGTAACCCAAGTACTAAAACATGCTAACCTTTTTGAAGATATGGTATTCACAACAACTTTTTAAAGCAGATTTTCAGCGTTTCTTTTGACCTGTGCACAATGAACACATCAAACGCTTCATGAACTCCTAGCTTTTGGTATTTCTAATTCCTGCTTCTTCAGTCTCAAAAAATTTATACTTTATTTATTTTTTCCCTAGAAAATTAATTTAGATGTGTTAGCTGGTGACATATTAACTACAATGAGGCCTCTCACCCTTGAAAAAATGTCATTGTGTAATTTCAGGGCATCATAATCATTCAAGAGATGCAATAGCCAGAAGTAATCATCAGTGCTGTTGTATGTCAGAACTCCCTTATACTGTTTTTTGCCAGACTTATAAAATATGTTCAGTTCTTGAATGGAAAAACACTGTCCTATACTGTAAAATACCAACTCTTTTTTGTTTTCCCCTCTTACTGTGCACCATTAGCTCAGTGTGCTGAAGCTCTTGCATTTTAACGGCTTTCACTTTTCACTAAACATGCCATTTCCATTCATTATCATCTCAAGAATTGGCCCTGGTGTCATCTGAATACCAGTAAAAGTCATGCTTAAGGTTTTTATTTTCACTGCACTGGCGAGAAAATCCAGAAATGCTTCTGTTTGCTACTCCAATAGATCAGTAAACTCCTGTAACTTTAAATGCTACTGACAGCATTCAAGAACTTGAGCCATTATAACATGCTTATTGTCAAATGTGCCCATAGCAACACTTATCAGTGTCATCTGTTTCAACTCAACTCTTATTTTCTCAATTGACACAAAAAAGCCAATACACCAGTCACAACTGTTCCAATTTTAGTATGAGTTGAAGAATGATAATGTTCATATATTGCCTGTGCCAACTTGTGATGCATTTCATCAAATTGAAATTTCAGGAAAAAAAGAATATGGTGAGAGGCCTGCATACTCTCTTCTGCTGCTAAACAAGTCAGTGTCTATTACTTGTTTCTTTTTCCCTTATGCTTTTTTAGTTAGTTAACTAAAGAAAGGAGAGGTTGGAGAAAAGCTAGAGCTCTGTGCTATTGTACTTTATGATGTTTATATGTTCCACTGTGAGTCTGTATGTCTGTATTTTGTCTGAAGAGAGTGGAAAACTATGAAATACTGCTAAGAAAATATATCTGTGGCTAATATAATACATCCAACTTAGGCCAAAAATATGTGGATCAGCATTGCCCCTGTTTTTGGCATCCAGGCGTGTTTTTCTTATTACATTTTTTTCTAATGCTTCACCACAGGGAGACCATGAGCCTTTAGCCTCCCCAGATCCTGATGTTTTGGAATGAGCATAGGCTCCGCCATGTTTATGATTGCTACAAAACTGAGGAAAACAGACACACTTGTTTGCATTCTTCCAAATAATAGTTTTGCTATCTGCTCTTTTTCAGTCCTTTTTTATTGCCATTACCTGTGTATGATGCATATTAAAGAAGGAACATTTGTCTTGCACAATAGTTACCTTTCTGTCACGTTGTTAATGTATAAGCATACTTTTGATGTGGAGAATAACCTTGCCAGTGGTAGACATTGGTTGGCACTTGAGGTTGGGATGTCATGTGACACACAAACCATAAATTTATCCTCCCCTGAATATAGGAAAGCACTTAACGAGTGTTCTTTTTAATAGAGGCTAAGGACTGACTTTCCCATAGGAATCAGTGCAATTAAAATAATGTCTAATTCTCAAAGTATTACACTGGCCTGAAACTCAAAGGAAACATATAAATTCTACAGCAGTTTTTAATGTATGTACATCTCTGTTTATTTAAATTTTTAGATAGCATGGTGTGCCACTTGAGGGGCCAAGCCTGCATTACAGAAAAAAGACTTCCCATCCTTTCCAAACTCTTTCTTCTTTTTTTGCCTACAGTCATCAAAAGAAGGTATGGGAAACTGCAACCATGCATTTAACTCAGAGTAGGTTTCAGGCCCCTAATGGAAAAGATGCTACTCTTGATTCTGGCTGATCATGCCAAAAAAGCAAACCCTATCTTTCAAAACAGTCTTCACCTAAGAATTAAGCTTTGGTCTTGAAGATTTTTTTGCAGAGCATATCAGTCATTCAATATTCTGGACATGTAGCACAAACTGGACTTGAAATTCACATCAAGTATGCATCAATAAACCTTAAGTATCCCAGAGGTGTATTTAATAGTCGTTCTGCAACTGCTGAGTTGGAAAGTAAGGGAATTCTTTTGATGATTTAGATGGTCAGTCTGCTTTTTCATAAGTCAGGTTGGCAAAGGTTTGCTGAGTAGTGGGGAATTCTGCAAGTTTTAATGTCTGTCATTTTCCCTTAACTGTTCACCACCTCTTAAGGCAGAGGTTAGGAGCACTCTCTTAACATGCCTTCTGGTACAGTAAATGATATTGCACCATGGAAAGAAATTCTTAGTGAATTGTGGTTTCTTAGAACTGAAAAGGGCATCAGTGCACTCCCTAATGCATTTCACTGCAGACACAGGCAAGTGCTTTCCATAGTATGGTATATGCACTAAGTCTTGGCTTTTAGCTTGCTGTTGTACTAGCTCTCAAACCCCGCTAAGAGTCAGGTATCCTTTTCTGTCCCTTACTGCTAAACTTAGCACTTATTCCAGTGGAAAAAAAAAGAAAAAGAAAATGGTAAAACCACACATTCCATTGGGAAATGACAAGTGAAGATTCTTGAGGACTATCTAAACTATTTTCCATGTTTCTTTCATTTGAATAAGTTTAGAATAAACCATTTTGAGTTCAAGAACACACCATTCTTCTTGGTACAATGTGGCCATGCTTATCTTATATAAGTATATAGATGTCTATCTAAATACATACATATATAAAGACATCTCCAATGTCTATGTATATATGATCTGACAATGTTCACTGACAGCCTACTGTATCCTGGTCAGCATCAAAATAATCATGGACAGCAGGTAGAGGGAGGTGATTCTGCCCCTCTATGCCACTTTCCTGAGACCCCCCAGCTGGAGTACTGCATCCAGCTCTGAGGCCTCCCAACACTAGAAGAACATGGACTTTTGGAGCAAGTCCACAGAGGAGGGGGACATGAAGATGATCAGAGGGCTGCAACACTTCTCATACGAAAACAGGATGAGAGAGTTGGGGCTGTTCAGCCTGGAAAAGAGAAGGCTACAAGGAGACCTTAGAGCAGGTTTCCAGTACCTAAAGAGGCTACAAGACAGATGGAGAGGGATCTTTTACAAGGGCATATAGTGACAGGACAAGGGGGAATGGTTTTAAACTGAAAGAAGGTGGGTTTAGATTAGATGTTAGAATGTAAGGATGGTGGGATACTGGAACAGGGAAGTTGTGAATGTCCCATCCCTAGAGGCGTTCAAGACCAGGCTGGATGTGGCTTTGAGCAACCTGGTCTAGTAGAAGGTGCCTCTGCCCATGGCAGGAGCATTGGAACTAGATGATTTTTAAGGTTCCTTCCAATGCAAACCATTCTATGAATCTATAAATGTAGAAAAGGAGACATCTCTACAGCATTGTTTATCTGCTGTGTTTTAAACATCCTCATCTAGATGAGCTGGATTTGCCCAAAAAAACTTGTTTGTTTGCATAACCTATGGAGTCTAAACAATAAGTTGAAATGTAGATGTTTACACAGTAAATACCTGTATTTAACTACATAATTCTGACGCAAAATTTGTCTCCCTCCTTTCACCAGGATTAAATGGTGTAATCTAATTGGTAGTTTATTGCCTGTAAACAGTTGTGCTACCACAAGTAACATTGTTAACATGTTGCTATGCTATAGCCTAGCAACATATCCCTTGCATGTCATTCACACCACGCCTGCTTTCTTATCACAGAAGTTTCAAGTCCTGTAACAGGCCAGTGTGGTTTGAAATTCCCTCCAGCTGTTTTGTTATTTGTTAGTCTGATTTTGTTCCTCCCCTGAGAGGTCTTTATTGGTTTACTATCATGTACCTTCTTTCATGATTGGTTAATTCTGTTATCTCTACCTCATGATGTAACACCTTAAAACTGGCGGTCAGAGAGCAAACCGGGGGTCTCTCTGTTCAGCTCCCCTTCAAGTTAACTGGCCGCTGCCCCCACGAGGGCAGGAGAAAATAAACTTGGAATGCAGCTAACAGAGTTTCCACTCTTTCCTCCGTACCTCTGCTGCTGGCTACTTAAACAGCAGAACTACTTGCTGTTGGGATGGCTTTGGGCTGCACGGGCAAACTGAGGCATGCAAACCTCAGTTACCATCAATCCTTCCGTCGCTAGTTCACGCGGGCATCGAACCTCGTTTGCCTGCGAGCCAGACTGGGAAAAGCCTGGCCAGCAGCCACATTAACATGTATCTATTATTACACCGAATGATCAAAAAATGCTCTTTCATGAATCATCACTACGTTTTTTTGCATGAAAGAAGCAAAAATATTAAATATGGCACCACTGATAACACTTAAATTGAGTAGCTACTTCTATGTCCTTCATGCTCTGTTTTATGCACACTGCTTCTGGGCACTCTGACAGTTGTCTCTGTCTAACAATGGATCAGACTGGAAGATGTTGACTCAAGCAGGATTATATATATAATAATAAATAAATAAATAAATAAATAAATAAATAAATATATATACACACACACATACACACCTTTATATACATTTCTTACTGTACTGCTGTTTTACCTTCCATTATAGAACAGAGGGTCATTGATAGTTGTGTAGTATGTGATCCTCTGTAACTCCATATTCTTCCTAACAGAACTGCCATTTACTCATTTTTTTCCTTTATTAAATACAAGTATACAAGTACTAGGTTGCATTTCTTCAGTTGTCTGAAGAATTCCTCATCTCTAGATAATGCCAATAGTTCTGAGATTGCTTTATGAACCTAAACAAGACTCAGATGACTACAAATACATTATCCTTTCTGCGACCTTTTAAATGCTTATATTTTTTATTTAAGATTGGGTTTTTACCTCATTGGTTGCTAATAGGCAATATGAAAATTGTTGCTGGTATTGACAGTAGTAAATATTCTTAGTGAAAACTGACACAAAGAGACCATTTAAAACTATCATTGGTTAGTAGTTTAGTATCAGACCAAGCCTCTTCTTGGCCCATTGACTACTATGATCCTTCTAGGATGATATAATGATGCTTTCTTTACTGCTTAATAGTTGTGTCTTTTTCTTATTATGCCATTTTCTTTTCTTTATAATTTTGTCTCTACACACCTGTGCTCTACTTTTTAATTCTTCCTAGTAACCTTAAATTAATCCTATGTTTCATATTTCTCATTCTCTTATCTGAGTTCTATGGAGGGTGAATGCTTGAATCAAACTGATCTCTTGATAGTCTTCCTATTTTTCCTCTTCAATTAGGTAATTCTTAACTATGCTATTACTTTTATTTCTTTAAAGGTAACGGTACTATTTAATAGCTTTGCTTTTGGTTACTGTCCCTGAAAATATACCCTTATCCTTCTCTGAATTGATTGAACTCTTTACTCTTTTTTAGTTTTTTCCTGCCCTAGAAGTACGAAGACTGCTTTTCCAGATTGTCTTAATCAAGTTACCTTACAGAATGACAATCTTAAACAGTTTCTCTTTACTAGTTATAATCATATCTAGAAAAGTTTTCCTCTCACTTATCCTTTTCCCTATAAGAAAAAAATACTGCTAGAACAAGAGTAGCAAAGTGTTGCACTCAGCGAGCCTGAGGTTCTTTTTAGCCTCTGCGATGAAACATTGCAAGTCCTGATACCTGTGGAGAAAAGCCTTAAACAGAAAACCAGCTATACTGAAAATAAACTGAAAACGTCGAGAAAATAAAAAAACGAATCCCAAATATATTCATTACTTAAATTTTAAGATCTCCAAGGGATATGAAATTTAAGAGCTTAAGTGCCCATTATGGAGTTATCAGTAACAAATCTTAGAAAGATTAAATGGAGCTTTGTTAGTTCTGATGTAGGGAGGTAATATTTTGAAAGTGGAAAACATTTTTAATATACATTTGCTACCCTAAGAATAAAATCTCTGACAGCTTTTGTTTGTTCATATTTAAGAGTTTAGCTAAGATTTTAGCTGTCCAGCACACAATGTGTTTCTCTGTCTACTTTTTGAAGATTATGTAGACTCATCTTAAGCAGTATGAAGATTGATGTTAAATGCTTGTCTTGAAATTGAAAAGGATTATTTACAATGTACAAGCAAATACAGAAACTCAGTGGATTCCCAAGAACCAGTACATCAACCAGGCATGTATCTGTCAAATATTTCTGAAAATGCAATGAAGCAAACTGTTAAACTTTAATGTTTTTATTGGTAATAAAACCCATATAAGGAAAGACATTAAAAGAGCTCTTCATCTTGTGAATTTCTCTGACAACCACCTGCACTGGAGCAGAGTGAGTGAAAACTCATTTCCTCTATCTGGAGCAAGGACACTTCTCACCAAACTGAGCCACTGCCACATACCATCATCCCTCTTCTCATTGATCTCTGTGGCCCATACTACCCTCTCCAACTTGTGGACTTATAAGAACCGGGAGATACTCTTGGTTTAGCAAATTGTCTCCCTCATTTTTTTCTAACACTACCTAAGAGTATTAAAAATATATATTAGAATTTATTACCTAATCAACATCCTTTTCTGTGCACAGAAATCTGAAAATTCTTGTAATGGTCTGGGGAGGAACACTTCCATAATATTATACATTTAGAAAATCAACAGAGACTTTAGGAGACTAAAGTCGAAGCAAATAAAATTAAGGTAACAAAAGTCACCTAGACAGATGGTTCTGATTTCTCTCATAACAACCTTCTACCTTTTCTTGAATAAGAAGGAATAGCTTTTTCAAAATTGAGCAGTTTAAAGAAGCATTTTGTCAGAAATATATTACAAAAATTCCTTTATTTTTCCTGTAAAAGTTGCTCCTTATTTCAGTTTTTTCAAAGCTCTGGAGAAAATTATTTCAGTAAATCTATCTTACATTTAAAGACAAGAAACTAAGATTGAGAGTTCTGAAATAGATGATCATTAATAAAAAGTTAGGAAGCAAACAAGGAATCAAGGGTTGTGAAAAATGTTGTTTCCCTTCCTCTCTGCCTTCCTCTATTCATCTCTCCCTCTATTCTTTCTGCTTTTCTTTCCCCTTTTCCTTCCTCTCCTCCTCTATCTTTTGGCTATGCGCTCTTTGTATTAAAGTATGTATCTTCCTGTCAGAAAGAAGCTACCATAATTTAAAAGTGGTAACACTAATTCAAGTGAACAAATACTCAACCATCTCATGTGGCATAAATGTCAGAAGGGAAATGCTCAGAAATTTGCATGAAACATATAAAATGCAAATGTAATGTACGATGTCCCATGTGGAAAATGAAAATGCTGAGCTCAATTCTTGCCTTTTACTTGCCTTTTGACAACTGCAGCTGGAAAACTAAGTCATGAACTCTACTCAATCTCTTCTCACCTTGACTACCCAGGTAGTAGTCAGGTAGTGAGGCAGCTGTTTTCTGTCAGAGCTAAGAGAAAATGAAGCTTCATAATACGTTGTTTTGTCATGCCCACCTATTCTCCAAATGCTTTCACTTGTACTGGCTGGCAAAGAAGACACTTCTTTCAGTTTTCTCCTGCCATTAATCCCTCTTGACTGTATCAACAGCTTCTCCTGCAACTAACCACTAAGAATATGAACTGCAACACAGATTAGAAGTATTTTGCTTTTCTTGTGAAAAAAAGGTGGTTTTCCTTCATTTCCTGCTCTCAGCTGTTGTTTCTTCCCTTTTCTCCATCTGCTATTAAAAATGTTCCAAAGTCCTCAGAAAATGGTAGCAGCTTTTCTATTTGTTTCTGAGAAAAATATGGAGCTGGCCAGGCAATATACTTTTATACCTTCTGTCAGAATCCCCATTGGACTGCCTCATTTTCTGTTATGTTGCAACTTCACAAAATTTGGTTTTTTTAGACTGATTTCTTTTTGATGTCCTTGCTGCCTACCTCACATCAAAATTTTTTTTGTTCTACTTTTTTAGTTTAGCCACAGCAGTTCAGTAATTTCAAAAAGAAGTGCTTGTTTAAAAATTCTGGAGATCTTAGTACTTAACAGCTTTAATACTCTTAGTTTGGCATAAAGCTTAGAAATGGAGGAATGACTGCATTGTCTCCAAAGAGTGCTTTTCATACTTGTCATGAAAATCTGCTTTGCTGTGTCTTCTGAAAAATTGCAGAGCAGGAATCATTGGTGGTAATTAGATGCAACCTTTAATGATTCTGTCCTCCTGGATGGAGCCTGACCCTACCACAAAGCCACGTCATCGATGGCATGGTTTTTCTGTTGCAGAGTTACAGTGCAAAGACCTTGGCCAACACCAGCCACAGCCAGGGAGTGGGGAGTAAGCCAGGCATATTTGTGACTGTCCTTCATGATTCAGACTAAAGAATCCTCCTGAAGGAGAGCCTTGTCAAAAGGGGGTATTAGAAGCAGAAATCCAGAATACAGGAAAAGAAAGAAGTGGACTTAGCATGCCCATTAAGACTATAGCTCCAGAAACTGTGATAAACTCTGGACAAGAGTTCTGATCGTGGCATAAAAGTTTCAATGGACAAAAACAGGGAGGAAAGACAGTCTGTTAAAGCAAACAGGGTAATGGCTCACTGGACCATCTGGAACACACTTCTTTTCTCAGGAATCTCATCATCCCTGTGTATTTTATAGAGGCTCTAGAGGCTTACCTCAGAGCTGTGGATTGAATTTGGCATTAAGATGTTCAAATGTTAATTTTTGCAATGATCTTTTTCCAGTCTTCCCACCTGAGCAACTGTCTATTTTCTTTCTTCCTGTATTCATATCTCCCACATCAGGATAACCATTTGACTAGCTGGAAAGTCCAGATCGTTCAAATCTGGATTTATCACAATGTCAGAAATGAGTGCTTATTCTGAGGATGATCGGGTAAAGTTCACCCTATTATTTGGTATGGTATGAAGGAAAGTTAATCTCAGTGGTAGTTAATCTAAAGTGGTAGAAAAATCTCTATATAGCTCTTTTACAAACTCTATAAATGTTTTTGTGCTGTGTCCCTGTTTGATCAGAATTCATTCTCTGAGTAAAAATAATTACAGCATGCTCGTAAAGCTTCATTGGTTTTCAAGTCCACACGTTATTGACCAAATTTAAACAGAAACTTGTAATTAAGTGTCCTTTTCTGAAGATGTGCCTCTCAGTGACTTATGAGCAGGATTTGCAGTACATGTTGGATCAAAGAGAACATGCTTATGTCAACCAGTTGGAACTGATAAAAAAAAAAAAAAGGAAAAACGTTGCCTAAAATTCTTCTTGATGGCCCAGATAAAACTGAAAGGCACACCTCTAACTCCCAGCTGTCTGCCCTCATGGCAACTGGCTGTCTCTGTGACTTTTTAAAATCTTCTTAAGAAAGGCAGCAGCCCTAATGAAAATTCCTATGGGATGGAGCAAGTCCCAAGCCTGTCAGTTGACCTGCCTAATCATGTTGCCAGGATAAGTTCAACTCCCTCCTTGGATTTAGTCTTAAATTTCTTATATAATATTTTGGATGTTTCTAGACAGGCCTTTTAAAACAAATAGAGTTAATATTTTTAAAATTACAAACGTAATTTTCCTTGACTTGTAGATAGCTGGCTGGAGTATCATTAAACCTAAAAGAACTGCAAACAAAACAAAAACTAATTTGGACACAGAACAATGTAGAAAGTTTCCCTAAAAGGGGTGATTTAAAGTATTATGCAGGTGTGACAATTAGAGGTTTGTTACCATGGAACAAGTGTGTTAAGAAAATGTTTTCTAATTTGGTACATCTTATTGAACTTTTAGATAGAACAACTAATCCTTGCAGTTTTAATGTGAAGAATTTCTACATAAGAAAGAAGTAGGTCCTTATATTTTCATATTCTTAGCACTTTTTGTTTTATCTTTTTTTTTTCCACACAGGACTCTCTTCTGTTTCCTTCTAATACAACATAGCAGAAACATTTGATAAGACATTAATAAACTGTTTACTTTTGAGGAAAGAATGTCAATATCTAATTGAACCTCAGTTCACATAATGAATCCAATGGGCGAAATTTTTTGTTCTCTTATTTTGTACATTGCAAAAACCTGAACTCTTCAAAAACAAATCACCAATAAACATCCATCTACATACCAAAAAATAGTTCTAGCAATGCTATAAGTGATAAAGCTATTTTAACAAAGCCACAATTGGGTCTGATTAGTAATTTTCTACTATTTATGATTTCTTACAGCTTTCCGGGCGATAAGAATTTCAAGGTATTTTAAAATCCCTGCTGTGTCTATAGCCAGCAAATTTATTTTGTTTTTCTTTAAAGTGATGTCACTAGAAATACCGATTTTTTTTTTACAAATAGAACTGTGTTTATCCCATCTGCAGTTCATCCTTCTTTGGCACCTTAAGGCTTTGTTAAGTATGTCATTGTTTAGTAGCACAGTTCTAAACAATGCCTTTTGAGACCTAGAAAGTTATAGTTCTTACCCTGCCAGGGAGAGCTTCCCCATACCAATGTGACAGAGACTGTAGCCTGAACAACTTGTTTCTGCAGTGTTGTTGCTATGGGAACAGATGCAAAATGCTTACCACAGTATTATGACACAACTGAGTGTACTATGGCCTTTTTAATTGCATTTTTTAGGAGTCAACACAAATGAAAAAAGAGTATCAGCCTGAGTGGCCTCCTGCTTATTTTCAGATGGCACTTTTGAATTTATATTACAGCATATTCTTTCACCTATTTTAACTTCTTCTTTCTCCTACAGTTCCCAAACCAAAAGAAAAAAAATTAGTCCCCTAAAGATATCCAAAAGATAACTACATTTAAAAGATGGAAAGATTAAAAAATGGGCTTACAGGATTTCTGAGCTGGCAGGTCATAATTAGCCAATCTTGACAATTCCATGCTAGCTGAAACTTCTTGAATTAGAAGGTGCCAGTTTCTCCTACAACATTGACTGACATATTGCATTATCTGGGATAAAGTGACAACAAATCTAGATTCAAATATTTCTTAAAATGGTAATTCTACCTCCTTTATTTATAGTTCATACCATAAACAAGCTGCTTTCCTTTTGTTTATTCTTTCTAATATTGACTCTCCCTTCTATTTTATAGGCTACCTTATGAGTTACTGAGCTCTTGTCTGCAAAAAAAAGCTCCATTGTTCCAGAGAAGAAAAAATCCCAGAAATCCCCTTCTCCCTCAGACAGAGTACACATTCAGAACATTTTTTGTTGTCTGATAACCTCAATGTTTGCACTACACTTGTGATTAAGTCTCCTCAAAGGCTTACAAAAGGTTGGGGTGCTGCTGACATGTCAGTCACCTGGACACTTCTCTGCTTACAATTCACTTTTAAAAAAAGCACTGGCTACTTCCATTGGTCAGATCAATTGAAAATTCTGACCCTAACTTTTGGAGCAGAGATTATATAAATGCAGAATACTACAGAAGGGACAGCAAGATTTCAGCCTCAGATTATCAATGAACATGTAATTTCACAACAGCTTTTCAGCAATGATTCAAATGTGTTTCAATAGAATAACTTCAAACTGGTATGCCATCTGTTAGTATGAGAGAAATCAAATGGAATTGGAAGAGAAAATGAAGGAATAGTAATAAATTATTTCTGTATATTTTTTATTTCTGAATGGATATATGGCTCAGTTATATTTAGTTAAATTTCTTGCATTTAGGAACAAAGGAATGATCCTCTTATAAAAACACGGTTATCAAAAGACTGTGTGACATATGTTTAAAAAATTAATAGGATGGGACTAGTCTGCAAAAGGATGGGCTACGATAAGATCCTAAATCTATTTGAAAAACTCCTTTAAGTGCCTGAATCTTCTTTAGGAGACTAGAGCAACCAGATAGGTGACTGGATCTAAAGGGTCCTGCTTGAGCAGAATAGTTGGACCAGATGACTTCCAGAGCTCCCTTCCAGTCTTGACCATTCTGTGATGCTGTTTTCTAAAATTTAGATTCTAAAACCTCATATTAAGCAGCCATAATTTTAGAATGCCTTAGCTTTCCCTGAGTAGGCACTGCTTTTAGGTATTACCAGCAACAACAACAGAAATGGTATTTTCCACATTATCTACGTGGCCGAGTTCAGTAGACGTTGATAGCACACTTGCTGGCTGACACAAAGTATGTTACTGTCACACGAGGTTATGTTGTTTTCTCCAGTTTCATAAGCAAAGAAAGTTACTTCTCCAGATTTTGAGGATGTCCCATGTAAAAATTCATCCTGTCCTTGTCTCCCATACCCATGCTGGTGTGGTTAACACTAGGCTTGTTTCTGTTCTGCAGCCTGGTGAAGCAAAAGCAACTCGGTAGTTCCTTTTGGCTTAGCTATTTCACTCATTCAAAAATGATTATATGTTCAGTATTCAATATTTAAGCATGACTTCACAGGCTAGTGGATAGGGAAAGAATCTTTGATTATATGCTCTAATGAATACTTAACATAGAGTAGTGATTGTTTACTGACACCTAGTCTCTTTGTTCAAAGGAGTAGGCTATACACTGGAAGGAAGTTGTTTGTTTGTTAGTCCACCAAAAATTCATTTTATAGAGAAAAAAAAGTTTCAACAGGAAGTAGTAAGGGAAACCTATTTCCTTATAAGCTATTTTTGCAATGTGTGGAAATTTTGAGGGAACAGATGAGAAAAAGAGGGACAGAAAACCAAACTCTCTTCTTTTTCTACTAGCCATGTTCTTTCAGAGATGTTGGAATAAGCACCTGGTGTCAGAAAGCAGTGTACGGAAATGGTATATTGTAATTGGGACTTAAATGTCTGGGTTCAAGCCCTGTTTTCACTGTGTCCTATTAGGTAGGTCAATGTCTCCTTTTGCTACCTGCTGTCTTTAATGGATCTTACTTTTAGAAATGAACTCCTATTCCTGTTATTGACCTTGATTCTTGACACCTAATTTTCTCCAGGCATTTATGAGAAGCCTAAGCAGGGGGATGGGGGAATTCCACCAGGCAGCAAAATTCTTTAAAGACCTAGTAAAATGCTAGACATTGCAGTGCTTAAATCTTTCCATGGATCTAAACCCAAATTAATATTACTCCTAAGAAAGAGTATAATTTACAGTAAAATGTGAAAATGTGAGATAAGGAAGACATTTTATTACTTTTATCTTGTACATTTGTAAAATACAAGGGCCAAATATATCTCGTTCTGTCTCTAAGGACTATATCAAATAAAGGGAAAAAGTTTCAGAATTTTTCCCTCATCAGGTATTTTTATCTCCCTGGAATAAAGTCCTCAAGCATTCACTTGCTTTCTTCAGATTATGCCTGTTGGTACTGTCTGCAGCCATGTATTTCACAGTTTTTCTTGTGGTTATCTAGGGCTACTATCAAGATCATGCAGAGGATTTGTTGAAAGCTAGCAGGATTTTATTAAAACCATTACATTCTACAATGATACTCAAACTATTAAATAAATTTCAGATCTGCAATCAGCTGTTGCCAGTTAAAATATTTTAAACACACATGAATTGGACCAGGAATCCCTGATTACATCAACTAATTGGAATCAGGTTTACTTCTATGAATGGTAGGATAGAGTATGCCATATGCTTTTCTTCTTGAAAATAATTTGGAGCATCATTTGTTATCTCCTTTCTGTCTTTATGTGGGATAATAGTACTTCTTTTCCATACTTGACTGGATCTTTTGCTGTTTTTTTAAAGAACAGATTGATTTTTTGAAAACAAATATTTCAGTGTGTGGATATGCTTCTCTGTTTATATAGGCAGGTGTATCTGATGGTGAGCCTAGCTGAGGAACTAACTTTTGCTCTAAAGCTAAGAGAAAAAAAAACTCATTTCAATTGTTTAAATCATTCAAACACTAGTGGACATCATTCAAAACAGACATTGTTTATTCTAAAAATTTTGGAAGCCATAACAAAGAAAACTAGTGTATTCTGTCACCAGCCATTATTGATTCCTTTAATTTTAGTAAAATAGGTGTTTAGTTATACTGATTCTTCAAATAAGCCAATACAGATGTAAAACAGGACAATGACATTTATCCAGGTTGTTTTTCTATTTTCTTTATTTCTTTCTACTTCCTTCTTTTTTTTCCTGTTACAATTGAAGAAGTTAACACTGCAATAAAATACAGAACATAATCATTCATCTTATACAAAAGCTTTGTTGCTCGCCTTGCTAACAGCTCACATCATTTCACATCTGAGTTTTATTTTGTATTTAAAGTAATTAGGTAGATATTAATTTATATAGCTGTTTCAATGAAGAAATCCAAGGTAAATATCTTGATTTGCATATTGCATGCTCATGTTTTTTTAAATATCCATTTATCTTTTCTTTCTCTGTGCATTGAATCTAAAATCCATGACAATTTTCAATGTTAAACTCCATCCTTAGAATATGCTTGCTCTGAGATCTAAGATTAGGCCGTGACTATTAAGAGATCAATTGCCAGTTCTGTAGTTAGTGCATAAATAATCTGCACAACCACATACTAACAAAGCATGTAAAACTCTTCACTGCTCTTACCTTGTATATATGTCTCAGTTCTCCACCCTAAACGACATATGTAGAAAAAGGAAAAAGGGTGTGCTAGACATTCAGGAGTAAGACATTCTTGAAAAGGCATTCTCTTTTCTGCACTGCTGTAGATATAACTTTAATTTAATTTTACTGCCAATCATGCTCTGTGTTATCACATGTTCTTTGCCAGTGTCACATTTTCAGTATGTGTTACCTGTGCATTGATCATTGCTCAAATCTTTTAATTTGGCTTTTTTTCTAAGGAAAATGTTTGGTTTAAGGCCACAAATATGTCCTTAAAACTAAGTAATGGCTAATCAATTGTAAACCCCCCTTTTATTTCCAGTGTGAAAACAAAAAAAGAAAATCTGAAAGGCATTTTGACATTGTCCAGCTGTCAGAAGAGAAGATGAGGAAGGGAAGGAAGTAGGATTTTCCTTGTGCCATCCTGCTTGGAGGCTGCTGCGGCTGGAGATGGCAATGGGACTGTTCCCCTGCACTGGCACTGCTGCCAAACACCAAGGGAACAGTCACTATAAGGGACAATCCATGACTCTGGGCTTACAAGTGTCTTAAGGTGGACTGGTAAAATAGACTTACTTTTGGAAAGTGGTTTTCAGCAGGAGGTTGGAAGTCAATCAAGAGAAGAAAAGCAGTGTAGTATATCTCTTTCACATTCAAAAAAAGTAATGGGGGATGAAGACCTGGGTGAAATTGGTATTTGAAGATACCCTGCCCCAGGTGAAAAATCCATAATTCTGTGCTTCCAAAGCTCACTAATTTAAATACATGATGTGGTAGTTATGAGAGCAAGCAGCATGATAGATAAAGTAGTCTCAATTACAATGTCCATGAGTGGGCGTCTTCTAGCTAAGCTTCAGTTACCTACAGTGTTTACATCTGAATTAGTTATCCTAGGCTTCCTTTATAATCAGAAAAGAGGAGTTTCTGCTTCTAAGGTGTTATTCATCTCACTCTAAACGTGTCCCAAATTAGGATTACAAAAACATTTATGTCTATGTACTGACTGGCTCAAATCTAAAAGTCTGTGTGGTGACTGTGGTGTGTAGGTGATATAGACTGGACGGTAAGTTTTTGATGAGCTGAACATATACTCCAGCATTAATTTAATATATACTTTATTAGAAGAACTCAGAGAAGAAAGAATAGTTATCTATGTATTTAGATTAGTGACACATGCTATTCAAAAGCCTGTGTAAGTGTCTAAGTCATACTTAAGTATGCCAGTCATGGAAACATAAGTTCATCCCTCCTATTTATCCACTACAGCTTTGTTTCCTTCTGCCTTAGCTTCAAATGGTCACTGCAGAAACTCACTCCATTGCTCAGTTGCCTGGAAGTCTCCTGGCTGTGTGCTGCATGCAGATGCTTCACTTCTTATCTCACATTCCCTTCCTGCTTCTTCCTTGACTCTTCATCTCTACCTGTTTGAGGTTTTTTTGTGAACTGACAGCTGTTTTTGATCTCAGGCAAATCAAATACTTGTGAATTCCTCTCATTTTTAATCTTTACAAGTTACACAGCATAGCAAAATATTTCTAGTGCATGAAATTCGAGTAGTGAAAGTGAATATATGTATCCCACAGGGAATCACAAAAAGAGTGGAGGTAACAGCATGTATCTGCAATTGTTTATATGAGTTTTATGTGAAGTGTGATTCAGCTGCCCTTAGCATATTGCTATAAACTGACGGAAGAGTGGGGAGAAATTGACTGATAATTTTTCTGTAACATCTTCAGCACCATCAGCTGTTCTGAAAAACTATAAAAAAGGAAAATAATACCCCAACAAAATGATTTCTGATTTTAAAGTGTCCTTTTTGTTGCAAAATATATGATCTGAACATAGAATTTTCTTGTCAACTTTCAGCCCAGAGCAAAGTTTTATTGATGAATTAAAAGCTGCTGAAAATAGGGAACTATAATGTAAATCCTGACAAGATCCTTAGCCACTGTGGTACAAATGACGATAGTATAAAAGTAGCCTATCACATATTGTTATGTTAATAAACATGCACAAGATAAAATATGGCATTTTAATATTCTAAACTCATATAAACAATCTTTTAATAATATTAAAATACACTTCCCTGAAATACAGCAATGCATATACAAACCTAAAGCAATATGCTATTAGAATGCTCCAGCTAACCAGAAGAGAAATAAAATGCATACCAGTGTAAATTCATTGACACAGCAGCCCCCTCCTTTTACATTTTGACCTTGTTTTTATTAAAATGTTTCTGAGTGTCCAGGTTTTTTTATTTTCATAAATGCTCTGCATGCTAAAATAATTTAAAATGTTTTCAGGAATTGTTACCTGATATCTAATAACAGCTAAACATAAAATAAAATTCATGTAGTCTTGTGTATATTGTTGCTAAATAGTGAAATATCAAATAATTACTTCAGTAGCATTTTATAATTTTGGTCTAAAAAAATCAAGAATGTATTGTGGAGGTATCTATGGAACAAGTGAAAACTCAGATAGTCATTAACATTTGTAACCTAAAATAGTATCTTAATACTGTGTTGTGAAGTAGAGAAATAAAATAAAGCTGTAAAATAGTTTATTTGTAGATATCTCTGGACCTCCACAAAATGTTTTAAGACTCTTCAGAATGAAAGCCAACCTGTTGTTTTAATCTGATCATTCATTTGTTTGGTATAAGAAGTCCTTATGTCCACGAATATAACTCTGGCAATAAAAGTTCAGGACTTTCCTATCTCAAAGGGAATGCCTTTTTCCTCTACTTCAGCTTTATCCTCCCAAAAAATCTTGTTAATTTAGAAAATGCTGTACTTGACACTTATCTCATTGGAGATTAGGTTTAATAGTGATGAGGCATATTAGGTATATTTAAAACTTCTGAAAGCATACATTTCTAAATCTTTTTAAATAAAGTAAGTAAGTTAAGGTATTTGGAGAGTTGTCTATAACAACTGTTGAGGACTTTTTGCTGTACTGGGTGTACATTTTGTATAAAGTATAAGTTTTCAGTATGGCACGACACACCATATCAAGACATATTCAAAACATATAGTATTTTTACATTTCAGTTCAGTCAATGAAAATATAGACTAGGACCTCATTTCAAATCTGCCAGCAGTCAAAAGTCCTACAGTCTAAGCTATCTTCATAACCTTTTGCAGTCTTGTCACCCTCAGGAAAGAATCTATATTCTGAATCATGGAAATGTAAAAAGCCTGTGTCCTTACTGGATCATGAGAAGAGACAAATTGGAAGAACTGGCCTTGGAAAAACAGGGGTTCCACTTCCTGCACTTCACCTATTCTCAAGACAATATGAAAGGACCTATATCCTTAGTAGCTGTGAGTTTTAACCATTCTATGAAAAAGTTCCAATTCACTCGTATCTTACCCTTGTTCAACCGGCAAACATAGATCATGCAGTTTCTTTCTCTCCCTTCACTGTTTTAATTTTATGGGCTGTCCAACCTTCCTAAAACAGAAATCAAAATAGAAGGCAGTAAAGAAAAAGTACTAAACCCAAAGCTGGGCTGCTTGACACCTGCCTGGGAAATGCTGTTCAAAAATGTATTATATGGTCTATGAAACAAGGGAATATGATGCAGCCCTAAAAAAAGAGACTTGAATCAATACATTTATTCTGAAGTGATACTTTTAAAGTTGTACATGCAAAATATTTAGATCCCATGTTAACAAAAGAAAATTAATAGCTAGATAAGATTAAAAGGATTAATAATTAGATTAAATAATAATTAATAAACTGAGATACTGTTTTGCAGTATGCTGCTGCGTTTCCTAGCCACATTTTCCTATTGTGTACATTGTCTGAATATGGTACCAAATTTTTCCCCAGATACCTGCAGAGAGCCATGACATCACAATCTTCTCCATCCAAATAATCTTTCTAGAACTTTAGGTAGCCATACCTCAGTTCAGCCAAATATTTCTATGTATGTGGTAATTAGCATAATTTGGGGCTAGCGGACTGCAGTGTTGACATATGAACTTTCATTAACCTTACAGGAAAAAAGAGTTACTCAGCCATAGCAATTAAATCTAATCAACATGGGAGAGTCCTGAAGGCACTGAGAACCACAGAGTGAGGGTGAGTGCTGATGACATGCAGTTGACAGTCATGAAGAAACTGTGTCATCTGTCCTGCTGGGCAGCGAAATAGTGAGATTTCAAAATGGCATTTATATGTGATCAAAATGTCTTGGTTTCCAAGATCAGTTTATTCTCTTCACTGTCATGTGGTTTTGCATAGTGGGAGGGAGTCAGCATGGTTTAACACATGCTTACTTGTTTAGTTATATCATTGGTATTTTTGCTTTTTTTTCCCCAGCGTATTTTTATGTAGCTGATTTTCTTCGTGCTGAATTTTCTTTCTAATAGTGCAAATATTTCTGTGCTATCTTTGGCAAGCAAGCAGATGTTTTCGCTGTCATGAAGGAATGCACCTGGAGGGCAATTGTCTCCTCTGCTTCTCCTTAGGCCTTGAAGGGCTAGACAGACATTGTACTACGTAGTGAGCAGGTAAGTAATTTCAACATTTCTGGAAAGCATAAATAATAAAACTTGAAGGCATGTTTTAATCCACCTACCTGCAATGCTGGAAATAGAAGGAAATAGTACAAACATACCAGATCTCAAAAACCTGAAAGTTATTGAGTTTAAATTAAAAGCTGTATCTTTGGCAAAGTAATGAAACAGTTTATGAAATTGGGGGATTTGAGTAAGTTAGAGTGAGATTTTAGCATGTTTTCCTACATGAATATGAGTTTTTATTGTCCTATGTAGTATGAATGTATTATTTGGGTGCCAGAGAACAGACCACAAAGCTTTTCTCCTTCAGGTCCTGTGGAGTGGCCAGAAGGGAAAGGTCAGTAGTTGATGAAACTTTGCTTGACAGTATGTGCAAACCCATTGACTTAATTTTCTGGCAGGTCTCATGTGAATTTCTGGAAGCTACATGCCCGTATTAACTACCTATATTGCACAAGCAACAGTCTCATTGGATGTTTTTGCAGAGATATAAAGATAAAATCTTTCTCCATATCACACATAAGACACACCATTGCTTCAGGGGGAACTGCTATTCTGCTACTGTCTTTCTGTACCTAGTGACAATAAATAAGAGTTTCACTTCTTTACCAGTCAGTGTTATGCTTTCCATAAGCATCAAATTCACTTGACAGTGCTGTTCTTTTATGGAAACACAAAGGATGATATTTATTATAGCATTTTAAATCTTCAAACATGCTAATTTTAAGCCTTTCACAAGTACTGTAGTCTGTATTGAAAACTGTTCAGAAAGAATTTCCTGTCTCTCTACTGCTTCTGCTATTCATAAAATGCATTTAAAAGGAAATAATCCCCAAGAATTTAAGCCCATTGAAAAAATAACTGATTTGAACCTCATCTCAAGAAAAATATACGGTTGTTACATTCAATTTTAATACATGCCCAACTCCTTGCTCCATAAATCATACCTAATTTTCTTTATTAGTTGTAAAAGAACTGTATAGGTATTCTACTTTTTTAAAAGCATAGTTCCTGCTTTAGTAAAGTAGTTGTCAGTACATGGCACAAACATTTTTAGAAAAGCTAATATCTTAAAATAAAGGCACTACACAAATGCCTATAATCATCCAGTCAATAAATATTCATCTTACATTTCCATGCTATTGCTGTAAGAAAGAGAAATAAAGGACACAGCCAACCACAATCAATAGTTAATTTCACTAAGAAGAATAGATAGTAGTCTGGTATTTGTATGTCTGTGTGGTGTGTTCACTTTGGATGACTCACCACACTGGAAGTTACCATATAACAGCTGGCTGAACAGAATAAGTTAGTAAAAAGAGAAATGTGGGAGAACTTAATACATTTTGAAACTCAGAGCACACGATGAAAAGTATAAATTTCACAACTTAAAGAAGCTTTAAAAGACAACAAAATAATATGGGGTCTCAAGAAAAAGTTTCAAAAATGTCTGATACAAGGGCAACTACAAGATACGAATAAAAGAAGAAGCTGAGGGCATCTCTTTCTTCAGGAGGTTATGATGCAATGAATTTATGTAAGTAATCACTTGTAGATTCACTTGATCAACAGTGCTAACAATAGTACAAAGATAATTTCCTAAATATAAATATTATTTTAATATAATTCTTGGGGTCTTTTATTTAGATCTTCATAAAGCAACACTTTTATGTTATGGTACAATAACTTTACGCTCTTTATAGTGCCCTGTAGATCTTAGGAAAGCATTAAAGTAGATGTCCTCAATTTATTAAAACAAAGTACCTTATTTCACTAATGTACATTCTTGAGTTATGTATATTTTCAAAGTAAAGATAACTGTGCTAAAGAGGCATACAGCTGAAGAACAGAAATTCATCAGCATTCCAAACGTAGTGATCGATTCTCTCCCCAGCTCAGTTACAATGAATATAAATTGAGAAAAACACTGAGAAGTAGGCCAGCAGGAGGTCTTAAATGCAGGTGAAATTAAAAATAAATACTGTGGTTTAAAAAAGTCTATTTTCTCATTCTTGCTCTGAAATAGATTGGAAATACTGATAGCAATTGCAGTTTTCAATCAAAAATCTGCTCAGAGCTTTTTTTGCTCTTAAAGTGTATTATTTCAAGGCTAAAAACACATTGAAAAGTTGTATTCCAGCTAAAATTAAGTAAGCTGATTTGTTTGTTTATCATGTGTCTGAGTCACAACATTATCCACTCTGATGTAGGCAATTAAAAAAAATGAAATTAAATAGATTTTCTTGTCGAGAGGACTATTCAGGAAGGCAAATCCACAAATAGAACCCAAGTTATGGACAAGTTCTAAAAGCAAAGAGATAACGAAAGTATTTCTAGGAAACTAAGATAAAAAGAAAAGATGCAGCTCTGAAGACACTGAGATAATTCACAGAATGGCTGGCATCTACCCTAAAAAACTGTCAGGACTGGGTAGCTGTGGTGGTGCATTTGTGACAGTAGCTGAAGGGAAACTGCCCATTGTGTATTCTCAGGAGCTGCTCTGGCTGACAGACCATGTGAGGAAATTGTTGGGGGACATATATAATTACAACAGGCTGAATATTTTTTAGGGAGTGTGTCGAGATTTGCCTAGCAAGGACAATCACATTCCCATGCCCTGAAGCTTTCCAAAGCACACTAGAACTGACTTGTATAGATGCATCCAAGCACACTGACATAGTGCTACAGAAACACAGGTGTTAGAAGTCTTTAAGACCTGAGCTGGAACTTATGAACTTCTAAAAGTGATTCTTAGCTCTAATTTAGAGCTGGCTGTCATCACGCAAAATATTTAATGATAGTCAAGCTTAAATTGTTTTAGTTTGAAGGCAACTGAGCACTGTCACTGTCACTAATGGAGACTGTGGTGTCTCCATCCTTGGAGATATCAAAAATCTCTCTGTATAAGATCCTGGAGAAATGACTCTAGGTGGCCCTGCTTACGCAGGGGGATGAACCTCCTCCAAGTGACCTCTCAACCTCAGCCATTCTGTGATTCTGTAAAATGTTCCCACTCTCCTGTCCCAGCAGTCTACCCTTCCTGAGGTGTCAGCTCAACTGCTTATGAGGTTTTGCTCTGAACTCAAACTAGTTGAGGGAAATGACTGTGGTTATAAACAATCCTGCAACAGAAACAAGCTAGGGGTGGAGATGCAGAAGTGCCATAAAGTTCAGTTATTCCCAAAGCTTCTGCATGATGAAACTATGCCCTTTCTGAGATTTCAAGTCCATTTAATGCTACAGAAAGGCACTATGATACTTTCTTCTTTGTACTCTCACCTGGCCTAGTTTGAAACAGAATTGGAGACCTTGCACTAACTCAACCATGTACAGCTGCTGACAGGAGCTTCAAGAAGCTGTGTGGTCTGAACAATTTTGTTACTGCCTCATTTGAAGCATAGTGCCTTGCTGTAGCAATGCAGATATCTGAAACAGATGCTGGCACATTAAAAGTGAATGTAAACTGATTTCATGAAACCTCATGTTTGAGAAGGAGGACAGATACTGATGGTTGGATGGAAATGCTGAATAATACTTGTCTTTCAAGTTTGGAATTAGAGTCCAGAATTTGGCCTCTTCTGCATACACTGAACAGGATTCAGTTTTTAAAAGGCCACAAGAAGTGCCTAATTTTGTGCAGACATTAATAAAACAGAAATGAAAACATAAAGGAAACATGAAAGAAAAGAGAACAATGTTCTTGGTCTTCTGCAGCTGAAGGAAACTTAATCTGTTCCTTTTTGTCTTCCAGGAACGTCTGACTATACCCAGAACCATCACCTTTTGGCAAACCCAGCTTGCATTCATATTTTGGAGCTTTGTATATAGGCCAAATCAATAGTTAATTTTACTATCTGTGCAAATACAGATGTCTAGACAGCAACTCAGTTCTAGCTAGGAAATTGGGACAGAAAACAAAGGGGAGAAAGAGACTAATGGCTTTATGTTTTCACTAATTCTATACTTGATAAATAACCTTTCTCACTGAGTAGATAATTGTAATCTTATAAGCATCTTGTGCTTCAAATGACAATTTGAAGGCAAGAAATGAAGAAAAATTAACAAGAAAAATGTTTCTGTCATAAGAATGTGTGTAAAAAAAATATAATGACATAAGCTGATAAATTACTAAATTTATTCTTATTTTAATGTTAGCTCAAAAGTGGAATTTGGTGAAAAATATATGGAGAAAGGAATAGCTTTGCAATTCCATTTGCGTAAGAAAACACTCATGAATAATATTTATTATTTTTTCAAGTGGAAATGGTTGCCTGCATGAATTGAAAGAGTGCTATTGAAGTCAACAGGTAATTCTTCTACACAGTGAAGACATAGATAGGCAAATAATGGTCAAAGAAAGACCATATAAGAAAAAAAATTATTCCATAAATGTCCATTGACATTTTTTCATTGTTCTAATTTCTAATTTGTTAATACCCATTTCCTCATTTGTTTTAATTATTTCCCTTTTTCATCTTCACCAAGTAATTTTTGTTCATGATTCAGTTTTATGAAGTAGCCTTGCATTGACAGTCATGGATTGAAAACGTACTTGCCTATTCATTGAATTACATTAGATTCTCTCAACAAACTAAGGCAGACTAAGAGTATGGATTCTTATCCTTTTTGTCATAACTGCTTTTCCATGTCATTTCACAAAATATCTCTAAAGTTATGTATCTATTTTCTAATTTTAAAAGTTATGAAATGATAAATAAAATCCTTATGTATATAAAGGCAGCTTCAGACGTGCCAATGAGCAAGTTCTCAGAGACTCAAACTAAATCCTAGATCACATGTATATCAACTGACAAATTGAGTGCTATTAGATGCTTTTAGAATCAAGAGCCAAGGTACTGCAACATGAATAGACATGCTCTGGGACCTGCTTTTGCATCTTTAGATGACATTCAAAAGAAAATATTTAATTAAGATGCAGAACGTAACACCTATAAATTCTACCGTCTTTCTGTAGGGTATATTCAAGTGCATATTTGTTTATTTCTATGTATATGTATCCATTGTCTGTGAATATTTTGGCGGGGGGGGTGAGTCATAAGAGTACATGCAGAAGTTGATTGCTGGGGAGGATGTGTGTGCACCCACACAAGCCACTCAGAGTGAGAATGAGTATCAATCTCTCACTGCACAGGTCTGAACCTAATTCTACCCCCTCCACACTTCTGTGCCAGTGCTCCTGACAGTCACACAACCCTGACTCAATACTCCTACTTCTCATTCAACCCTCATGAACAGCAAAGAAGATGGTCAATAACTGTTCTTCTCTTCTCCCTTCTTCATCCTGCTTACATCCAGAATCTCACAAAATTAAATAATTGCACAAAAGGCAAAGGACATACTTATATTTATAATTTTCATCCATACATGTACAGCAGGCTTCGCAACTAAACCAAAGGAAAAAAAATTAGTATTTTTAGAAATGTGAACTGCGCTTAAATGAACATTTATTTGAATATTGAACATTAAAGCTTTATTTTGTCAGAGGTTGAAGATGAAAACTCTTTTACAACTGGAAAAAAATGCAGGAAGCCATTCCAAACTGTGAGAGCAAACTTCACATTCCTTACTGGTGGTAAATCATATTTTGAGCCTCAACATATATGTAAAAGCACATTTAGACACAGACTATCAAGGGTGTCTACGTCTGTATAGAGTCTTCCAGGAAAAGCTGTATCCTGTAAAAAACTTTGAAGTCAGTCCCTCTTTGAGTAGGATTTAGACTAGACGATCTTGAGAAATACCTTCCATCTTAAATTATTTTATGACTCTATGAGTCATATACTCTCATTGAGTTCAGCAAGACACTAAGTCGGACTGGTGTTTCTTGCAAAAGATAACATTTATTCAAAATTTTGAGTGTTAGGTCTGCTAAAAAATATGATTCTAGGAAAAGTAATTTCAGAAAAATCTCAGTATGAGCTGGTTCTAGATTTTAATTCAAAAGGAGGAAACAAAAGAATAATTCTTTGTGAAAAAATGTATTTGTTAAAAACAATTTTTTCAAAAAATTGCTTTGATAGATACCATTTACCAAAATATTTAAAAAAACTTTGCTTTTCTATTTTTCATTAAAAATTCAGACAATAACATTGATAATAATTATCAATAATTTTTATATTAAAAGTCAGTTTTCCTTAAATATATGTTTCAATTACATAATGCATACATACATAATCTTCAATATGTATCACTGCTTTTTTGGTATGGCTAATATAGTTAACTAGATAGCATAGCTTTTTCAGAAGATACAATATTGGATATTAAACAGGTTTGTCATTTCACAGGAAAGCAATTTTCCTCCAGATACAACATTCTATACCAGCATAAGCTGGTTAACTTCTGAAGCTGATTAAACAGCAAAGAATACCAGTGATCCAGATCTAAATCAGATAATATGATTACATACCATCAGGGCTATACAACATGCTGTTCTCATATGTCCTGGTGTCAAAACAAGTTAGCTTTCCTCGTGGATTTTAATATATTTCAGTCAGAGAAAATAGTTTTTTAAAACAAATATCACAATTTCTTGTCTTAGTTTCATAGTATATGCTATTAGAGTAATTAAGAAAAGATAATAACTTAGACAAATTTTCTAGAGGACAGATTTTCATCATGGATTTAAGGAAACCGACTCAAGAAGAACAAGTGACAATGGCAAGCTGCTGACTGAGATCTTCTAATTTGACTAAGAAACCAACTATCAAACAATTCTTAAGGTACAACTGAACTGGTTCCTTCCTAGCTATTATCTCTAGGTTTACAGTGATGGGAAAGCATGCCTCAAAAGCTGGAGTAGTCTGTTATTCTTTGTGACTTCCTCCAAGCAAGAGTATCAGGATCACTTGCTATAATAAAATGCTAGGAATAAAAGGCAAATAATGAAGACTTCATGACAGCACTTGATAGGTCTGCTGAATGCTGCAGATATGTAGACTTCAAAAGAGAACTAATAAGAGAAAAAATAGTCACATATATAAAAGGAGTCGCATATAAAAGGAGCCCACTTCTGGAAAAAGGCACTGTCACTCAGATTCAAGAGCAGGCAATGTTACTTACCATTCCCAAAGCAGAAGTCCTGTATCAGGTGGCCTCAATACATGGAAGATGAGCCAAACAGAGCTGAAATAGCAACATGAGCATAAAACAAAAATAGTGCTCAGGTAGGGACAGGAAGAACAATATCTCTTCACGAGAGAGAACAGTAGAGCTGTAGAGCAAGGAGCACAAAAACAAGCAACAGCTGGAAACTATGAATGGGATAGAGTTGGACTGATGGAACTATCACGTAAAGGTACTTTCCTAACAACATAGAAGCTGCCCAGAGAATCTGGAGATAACACTGCTGTCATCAGTGTACATTGCATTAAGATTTCACAATCCAAGGGACAAAATACGCTGGAAAAACATACAGTGGTATTCAGTGTTGAACTGAACAGACTATATCTTGCATTTAAAACTAACATGGGGAAACCACTAAAGTATTACCAGGGAAAAAAAAAGAAAAGAAAAAAAACCTGAAATCAATTCAAGACAATATTTATGCAAAGCTGTGAAGGTCAAGTAAAATACTATATGGGCTCATAAAAACTATACTGGACATTTGTATGTAATTCCAAACATAAGTAGATTTTTTTTCAGATAATTTCATTACAAAACCAGGATTGATGATATATCATTAGGTTCTAGACATATTGAAGAAGCCTGGTTCACCTTTATGGTAAAATATGACTTGGCAGAGGTTGTTTAAACAATTCACCTGAGGATAAGCACTGCTTAGGCTAAGTACGAAAAAGACTTAATCAGCAACTCAAGGTGCAGTCTGTTATCTGCATCTGGGAAATTAAAAAAATCAAAGAGGTTGATAATATGAAATTAGATATCACTTACTGGAGTGGGAGTAGATTTAATAAGTGCTATGAAAGCAACAGCCTTCACCCTCTCTTGTCCAAGTCATGTCTCCTGGGACCAGGGCTGACGTGGTTGCACAGCTCCTGCATTCACATGCAGGCTGAACTGTGCCGTCGAAACACAGTGTTTATGGCAACAGCAAAATATCTCCTATTTTATATGTACAGAAAAAATACTTATGCATGGACAAAACCACATGCTTTCTACAGCTAATTAAACAGTAATTCTGGTATCAGATATCAAAGTATTCTCAAGACAAAAACTGACAGCAGGCTATGGAATACTCCCTCTTGTAAAAGCCCTAACCAAGTTTGGAAGATAGTGCTCCAATGAAGAAATATTTTCAAAAGTTAAATAGGTCTCATCATTACATTATTGATTTTTTTCCTAATGCAGTCTAAGGTGTGGAGACTGTAAAGGATTATTGAGTGTAACTTCTTAATTTTTCGAAAGACTATACTTACCATACGAGTAGACAAGGAGTAGATAACTTAGGAAGTAGGAAGTAGGTATGTAATAAAGGAAAAGCCAACAGAAGAATAATAATATATGTATTATTTTAGTGTTAATACATTTGTGATATTCATATATCCATTAAAATAGCAATTTATTTGGGAAAATGTTACCTATATAATGCTCACATAATAAACCCATGAAGTAATCTTCTAATGGTTGTAACATAAGGGTGCTGAGGAATGCACAAGAAAATAAATGGGAGAAGTATTATCCCTGCCTGTATTGACAGTGTTAAATGGACTCTCCATCTACATTACCAACAGATACATCTCTTCGTGCTTTTAGAGTAATACTCACACACAGCAGCTATCAGTAAGCTAAGAACCTCTTTCCCTTTCATTCATGGTTTTTCACAGGTGATCATTCTATTCTTACTCCATTAATAAGGACTGAAGAGAGCTGCCTTGCAAGATTCACATTCTAGCAATGACATAATGTTAAAAACACATCTAAGCCAGCCATTCCTCAGAGGTCCTCTGCAGCGTTGCATTCTCCTCCCTCTATCCAATAGCTGAGTAATCCAATAGCTCCTTTTCAGCTGAGATGCATTCAAATCCCTCATTGGTAAAATAAATCTGAGCTGAGATTTCTACCCACCCAAAAGAAAGTAGTATAGAGATGTATGCCTGTGGATGCTGAAAGCATGCTGCAGGGAGATATCTCAGCTTTCTGCCAGTGTCTGTGAGAAAGCTCTGCTTTCTCACCGACGCTGTGGGAGAACAGCTGGGGGACTTTGTAAACTATGGAATTGTTATTGATACTAAAGAGAAAATATCTGAAGTAAGTGTTATTGGGTTCAGCCAATCCCTCTGAGGGGTGGCTGGTCAGTGAACCAATGACCTTATGCCAGTCCAGCGTGCTAAGGTATATAAGCGGACTTGTAAGTGAATAAAGTGTCGGTTTAATATCATAATAAATCGTCCATGTCGTTCATCCTTCGGTCCCTGCTCACAAGTGACATATGCCTTCCTGGCCATGTGGAAAATGCTTCTTCTTGAATGAATTCCTAAAACATAGCCAGTCAACAGATTGACTCTAGGTTTTAGAGCTTAGACAGATGAAGAAAGTATTCCTGTCTCAGATAAAGGGTTTGTTAGAAATCTGGGAAACAGATCCAAAGAAACTCTCATAGTTAAATCACTTTCTTGGAAAAGATGCATTCAAATGCTCTTAAGGTGAGGGGAAGGGTGAAAAAGAGCTGGACTTATATCATCTACATCCATAGTGAGTGCTCTACCCAGCCCATTTTGGCTATGCCATATGCAGAACATTCTCTGCTCACCGTGCAGTAAATAATTGTTCAGTCAGACTGTGCAGAAAAGCTAAAAGAGGTCCCTAGATCATGGCTCCTGGTCGGCACCAGTATAAGAGAAACATTGATCTACTCCCCACTATCAAAAATTGATTGCTTTTGGAAATTTTACTGCAGAAATAGAACACTTTCAGCACCTCAGGAAACATTATGGCAACATTAACTTATAGGGTGGTTATGTGCCCAGGATCCAAATTTGAGACTAGTCTGGCAGAGAACTTCGAAGAGCCCTGAATTGGCATACTGACTGGATTTTTCTACATTAATGAGTGAGTAAGTAAATAAATAAATAAAATACCACAAGCCCTAAGGTGTCACAATTTCAGTCATAACTAGTAGGTGACCTTCTGCAACAGATGTAAATGGCCCAAATGGAACAGCTTCAATTTTCTTTTAAAAACTGGGCACATCTCAGTCAGGGTTAACAGACATTGTATGAAAAGCTTCAATTATTTGAATTCAAATGGAAGTTGAAAGAACAGTGGGAATCAAGCTTCATACCGATTTAATGAAAGTTAACAATCTCAGTATTAGCCAGCTAATAGTGAAACTGCCAGCAACTTAGATGCATTCAGCTAAAGAAAAACAACAACAACAACAACCTAAAGCAAAAAGAAAAAAGCACTAATTTTTCCATAAATGTTTGCATCAAAGGAAGTAAATTTCTGACAGACCTGCTGTTACATGGGTTGGATTGCAGTTGCCTATATGCAGTTGATTGCATGACTGTGGAAGAACAGCACTTTTTATTACAGCACCATGTCCTGAAAGCAATAATTTCAGAAAAATAGAATCTAGCAACTTGTTTAGTAGTCTGCCCTGAGCAGGTAAATTCAGGCTCTTGTACAGAATGTGAAATATTTGAAATGAAGAACAACTACTATACAGCATAACCTGACAATGTTTTTTCACTTTCTGGATTGAAATACATACCTTTGCTGTGGCTGATCATTTCTACTGATACATAATTTGCAGTGTTTATAGTAACTGCAGATATTCAGGCCATATAGAAAGGGAAACTGATATCTGCAAAAGATAGTAATTTTTCTTGATTTGATTTCTCACACTGGTTTGCAGAGTACTGCTCAAGGCTCACCACTTTTACACAGAACTTTAATTATTGCATCAACTGAAGAGCTGGACTTTTACCATAATTGTGGGGATACATAGTAAGAAACAAAGACTTTAAGAAGACTTATAAACTCAGTTTGCATAGCACATGTAGGATCATCTTGATTTTACAGAAAAAAAAGTTATCAGAAGACAATATAGAACTTATTTATCAGAGTCATTAATTTAATAAAACTAGCTCAACATTCAAAGCAGTTCAGTGCAAGAGACACCAAACTTGTGTAACAATTCTGAAATCAACAGGACGCAGTTTGTGCCAGTATCAATTTTAAGGGAAAAAAATCACTTTCCCAATTAAACTGAATTCCTACACAACAAGGAAAGGCACCTAAGATCTAAAAGCAACTTCTAAACTTGTCACAGACAAAAGTTCTTGTATGCAGTCTTTCATACTCTTGAATTCTTAGCATAGTCCCTAAAAGAGCTTTGTCCTGTGCCAGTCAGGACTGTCCTATACTGTGCCCAAGCAGCATTCATGGAAAAGTGTAGGCAAGGGGCTCTTCCCAACAGCTTGGATGCATGAAGCCTCTGAGAGTAGGGAGAAAATTATGTGCAACTTGCCACCACAGATTGGTTCTTGGATAATTTTACTTACTTACTAATACAGCTGCTACTAGAAAATGTGTTGGGAAAATCACTAGTTTTATCAGAAAACACTCCAGTGGAACTCTTCAAAGCAAATATGCACAGAAGGGCCACCAGTTCTCTGGAAAGCCTTGGGTCAGACACTTGTTTAACACAAATGAGCAAAGTTATACTGATTTTGAATGAAGTCAGGAGTACTATGATGATTGCCTTGTGAAAGGGATGTGGCCCTCTGCTTCACAGTATAAAACCATCTTCATACAAGTTCTTGGTTTAAACAGTTATTAGAGATTTCATGTTTCTGCAAAAATATCTTCTGAACTGTGCTTGGTTTGTTGGTCTGTGTCCCTAAATCAAAAAGGGATTAGAGTTTTAAAGCAGAGAGAAGTGGAGATATGTTAAAACTATAAAGCACTTCATCCATTTGTTCCTATAGAGGATCACTAAATGCAAAAAATCAGATGCTATTAAAATCTTGGGGGAACTGGTTCAGAATTTTACTGACAGAATCATGATCTCTGGTTCTTCCACAGAGTAATATAATAAGAAACAAAAGCAATGATGTAGGCCAGAACTTTGAATAGAAGAACACAATTTTGAATTGGTAGAAAGGAAAAATATTTAAAAGTAATTACTTTCCTCTGTATTTTTAGACACCTGTGATATAAAACAGTTTTAATCTCTTTTGGGCTGCTACGGGAGAGGTAAAATGACAACTCCTTTCATGGGTCTTCAGATGCAGTGTCCAGTCATTAGCTTCCAGGAAATACATGACTTCAAAATTGCTTTACTGCTTACCTAATATCATAAAACTGTCTGACATTATAAACATTTTAGAAAACTGGTTTAGAAAACATTCTGAGCTTTTTATGCATTGAATATTGCTGCTCTGTAACTATTACATAGCCTATAGCTGCTCCTTTCCTATTGTTTCTTATTTTTCCTTTTCCAAAATGAGAACTTCCAATTGCAGTCTGTTGCTTTTTATGTAAACCTGCATCATTCCAATGCAGATTGACATCTCCATCAAAGATGACTTTGAAAGGAAAAATAAATTCCAAACTGACCCTCAGGACAAGGGAATCTAGGCTAAGAAGGGGGGCTGTTTTCTCATGCATTGGTAATAAGCAAATTCTTTTGTGGAGCTGTGTATAATAAAGTGTAATAGAAGAATGTGTTGGAGTCCAGAATGCAGAGAATATCTCTCCACCTGTTTTTAAGAGTTTAACCCCCCTGGACAGCATGGTTTCTGACCTTCATCTGTGGAGAAAACTATATACTCTCAGGGAAGAATTAGAATCTACACTGGTGTGAACTAGGTGATGGGATATTATGTAAGATTGTCACAGGGTGAAAAATCTAGAGTTTTAGGTTTGTTAATATAGTAAATAGATAAAAGCAAAAAACTTCAAAATGGAGGATAGCAGTTGTTCTTTAGACCTTCTTCCTTCTTCTTAATTCCTCCGTATCCTGCAGTAAAAGTAGTTTGGGATGATTGGATAAAGAATTCCGCAGTTCCTGTCTACGTGACAGGGTGATTTATTAAACATTGGTGGAAAAGAGAAAATATCTTTTGTTTTAAGTTTTAGTTGGGTAATTTACCTTTAAAAAGACTGTGCAATCTAGATTAACCAGCCATTTCTGGCATTCTTTGCTCTGTGCTTTGTCTAAGTTACACTAGTAGCTACATTTCTCTGATAAGACTTAATAAACAACTATCTGCAAGCAAAGAAGGCTGAAGGTCCCGTTCACCTCCGCGCCGCCTGGAAAAAGGCTTCAAAATCTCCCCCATCAGGGGAGACATATACTAAGGCACGAAATGTGTCAAGAATGCATGAATGTTGAAAAGAAAATAAGTGAAGCTCAGTAGTTTTGCACTGAAAAGTAGGTCATTTCACATGGGCTTCATGTGGGATCTCTTTAAGAGAAGGTGGTATTCCAATAGCTTGCCTCTCATGACTTGACAAGTTTGTTTGAGCATTGCATTTTGGGTAACTCATCTGGCCAGGATGACTGGAGAATGACTTCAGATGTTTCTGTAATGGTGCTCAGGGAAAAGGAGGATTTGAAAGACCATCTAATTGAAGAGTTGATTTTGCAATTAACAAATGCAGCAGCCTCTTGTTGTCAGAGCATTCAGATCTCATGCAAAGAATTACTTGTATATAACATGGGCACAACAGGGAAGGAGGATGAAGCTTGCAAATATCAAAAAATTTCCTTTACAACTTGCTGAAAGGTCATATTTTTATTTTATGGCTCCATTTCCCAAAAAATTATAACTTCATTTTGTGGGTAGGAAAACTGATTTTCATTGAGGCCTGTTTGGGAGAGAGAATGCTGACATTTGCACATGTTCTCTAAGCACAGGTAACAGAGCAACATCTCCAAGGAACTGTTCCATTTGCAGTAGCTTCTACAGATCTCCTTGCTTCACAACATGCAGTGGTGGTGTTTACTATGTTTCATCAAACATTCATTCACACACTTTCTAGACTAGTTAGTCAGATCACAGTCGAACTTGCACTTGCTGACTATCCATTACCATTGTTTGGCAAAGGACTTAGCTCAACTATACCAAAGCACTACCAAAAAAAATCCTGCAAAGTCACATACTCACCAAAAGGGATATATTCAAACTGACATAAAAACCAATTCTAGTCTCAGTTATTGATCTCTGTTTGAATCCTGCAAGGTCAGTTTAGCCTGAACTAATAATTTTTTTTACAAATAAGGAAACTGACATATTCTCTTCCAGATTATGCAACTGTACTCTTTGGGTTATTTCAAAACTTTTATCTAAACCTTCAGGTAGTATTTAATCCACAGCTAGTGAAGAGGTCTTTTGTAACCTTCAGATCATGGCACATATTTCCAGTGAACCACTTCGGGAATTTATTTCTCAGGATACAGAAACACCTCAGGAAAGCATTGATTACCTGGGAAGTAACTGAGCCAACTAAGCCCATTTAGGCCCTTCACTTATAAAGAATATTAAACTCACAAAGAAGAGAAACAAAGAGGATTTTGCTGGCCAAAAATTCATTCCCAGAGCAGAGCTCTGTGAAGCAGCAAACTCATATATATCTCAGTTTTTATTTTTATTTTGGGGGAGGATTTTTGTCACACTAAAAAGAAGAAATAGGGCTAAAGACATTTACATGTGTCAAGCTGGATAAATTCAAAACCCTTGCTATAAATCCCTAACTGCAAAATGAATTCAAGCCTGAGCCTTGAGTAAATTTTCTTCTTGTTCTGCTCTTGGCTTGCTTAAAATGACATTAAAAAAAAAAAAAAAAAAAAAAAAAAAAAGTCAGCAAAATCCAGATGCAGAGAAATAGGATAATAGCAGAAGAATGAATACACAAAAAACTTTAAAAATTATCTTAAAAAAGTATAGTGATGCTTGGCTATGCAGTGGTATTTTTTTCCTAAGAATTGAACAACGTATTTGCCATGGGCCAAGTTTCAACCTGCTTTGCACCTCATGTAATGAAGAGCATTCAGGTCGAATGACCTTCCAAATTGGCTGTAGGATGACCATATGAGCCAGTAGGAAAGACTTAAGGGGCTCACTATGACGGCTATATTTGGGTATGTACTGACTTTTAGTAGCTTACATATCAATGGTGTGTTATTTAAATTGGTTGTTCTCCATATTGATTCACTGAGAAAGTTTCAGTAAAGGAGAAATTTCTGCTTCTCTACAGTTTTCTGTCTCCTGGCCTCCAGAAGAAAGGCATCTGATCAGACTTGCACAGACTGCACTGAGGGAAGAGAATCACTTAGCACGTGATGTAACTTGTACCTCCATCTGCTTTGCAATGGAAGTGGAAGACGTCAGAACATGGAAGGAAGACTTGGAAATGTTTCCCTCGCCTTCTGAATTCCTCAGGAAGCATTTGGAGCCAAGACCCTCAGACAGATGACTGTTTCTCTCGGGGCTAATATCAGTGGTGTAATATGTGTCTCTGCATAGAACAACCATTGACCACCTGAATTAAGATGATCTTTCAGGTAGATCATCCCATTTTTTTTCCCTAGTCAAACAGAACTATGATTATATTTAACCATAAGCATCTTGCACACTTTCAAAACCTATCTTAAAAGTGTAAATTGCAAGTTTATATTTACATTAAACTGATTTATAAAATTACATTAAATATTTATTGTATTATTTAAATTTATAGAGAAGATAAATAATCACTGGAAGCTAATTGCAATTATTACAATTCTAGACTAATATTTTATGTTCAAAGAAACATGAAAGAAATTCCCAAAATAAAATGTTCTTTTTCTTCAGGAATTACTGAATAAAAAGTCTCACACAAAAACATCCAGTCAAAACATCTTACATAACTGCATAAATTTATATAGTGGATGGATTTCTAACCACACTAAGAGACTGACATTTTCACTACATTTTCAGCCAACAGTTTTTGTTAATAAAGTGAGGCTTTCCCATGTTACACTGAAAAACTTCAATATGAAATGAATTTATCCGGATACATTCTCTGGTTTCTGTCCTTCTAATCACTAGCAAGCAGTGTAAATAATGTTCTCAATAATAGAATATTACTGAATCTACATAGCTCCTCAGATATCTTAATGATCATTTAGAAAAAACACCTGGTTTACTTATAAAAAGAGTTAGATATATATATGTAGCTATTCAGATACAGATATACAAGCAGGCAGTCTGCAAACTGATTTGGGACTCAGAAGATACTGAGTCAAATCTAACTTCTGACCCTGCTTTACTGACCTATTTTCAGAAGATCATACTTCTTTCTTGTTTCATTCCCACTCATTTCCTATTATTTGGAAGACAGAGATAATGACCTCTACTGTGGAACAGATATATAATAAAAAAGTACATACTTTCTGCCCAGATAATTTTCTTCAATTTTCTACTATGAATGATCTAAGAAAACTCATGAGTCAAGACATTAGGAAGTTTAATTTATCCTGAAAACATCTGGGTTAGTTTGCATAACTCCTCTTAGTTCAGTAAAAATACTGATGATGTATGTAAGGCTCAGCATCATCAGCCAGTAAAATCTTTGCATTGGCTGATGTAGGTGACTTACAGATTTCTGTTCAGACCTTTGATATTTGTGAAAAGTCACACTGGTGAGCTGTATCAAACTCCTGCTGTAAGGAGTAAGGATAGGAGGTAAAAGGGCTAAAAGTTTATCTTGAGACCACTGTACCAATTATGTTCCAAATGTGAAGATTTTGCTGTTGATGGATGCATCTAAGTAGATCCTGTTATGTCAGAGAAATTGCAGGGCGGTTCTTCCCCACCTTTATCTCATTGGTGTCTCTCCTTTTCAATTCAAGAACAGAACAAGATCTTGAAAACATAGAATAGTGAAATTATATCTTCTTTGCCAAAAGATGTTACCTCATCATGCTTAATTCTGACTTCAACCATCTCACCAATTTCTATAAGAAAAGGCTTTGAGGACAGGAATGATATTTTGTGCTTCATATGCAAGACAGAAAACTGGGGCAGCAATGTCTGTTCCATAGAGCTGAGGGAATCACTCAGAGTTAATAATTTATTTGCTGAATATAGCTTCCTTTCTTCCTTTTTGAACAGTTGTGAAAAAGCATCTTCCTTTCAGCTGCAAGACAGACAATGGTGCACTTGAGTGGGTCACTCAGGGTGAGCAGAAGGCCATAATACACCTCGCACTGATGTAGCCTGCCTCCCTGCTGAAGCCCTTTCAGCACAAATCTTTACACGATGACCTAGCCTTTGGTCTACAGCCACTCGTATTTGCTGATTTGTGACCCGTCCAGGCTGACATTCAGGCTAGAGAGCACAAGAGGAACCCGGGGTTCTCTGCTGCATACACCTGAGACCCACAGGCCTGGGTCAGGCATCCACAAGGCAAGAATCAACAGTGTGAGACTCATACATACTGAAAGTTACAGTATTGAAAAGAAATCTGGGATCAGTTTAAAGATTCATAATATAATAATAAAAACATTTATTTATTTACTTATTTATTTGTTAACATTAGCCAAATTCTCTCTGCAAATATACTTGGTAATAGTGTAGTAAGAAATTTGCTGTAAGAATGGAATAAAAGTGAAGACTGATTTGATTTTGACCTCTTATGTAGTAACAAACAGGAATAGGGCTCTTGTCCTGTGCACTTTATCATCTATGTGAATACTAGTCTTGCCACAAAAAAACCTGGCTTCATAAACTTCCCGCTCTCCAAATATTTCTGCCCATGATGGTCATATTATAAGACATGTTTGACTATGCTTTAAGTTACAAATAAATTGAATATTTACAGGAAGATGATGTAATTGATGATGATGATGATATGTGACTATAGTTGCAAAGCACAGCAGGAGATTTTAAGCAAATCATTGCAGTTAGCATATAAGCAGCAGTCCCATTTTCTTCTTCGTTCTCTGGAGAGCAGACTAGAGCTTAGAACTAATAGCTTATTGTTCATTTTCAATAACTGCATATTAGAACTCCGAGTATGACTTTCTTTGGTACATCCACTATTCAGTAACAATACATATTTTAAGCAACCTCTCAGTAAATTAATTTCCTAGAATACTCTTGGAAAATGAGGACAAAGTGAGTTAGAATATGGCCATGGAAAATTCAATGTTTCATTTAAATAAATATTTGCAGGTTTCACCCCTTATTATCTGCTTAGATATAATCATCTATAAATACAAAACTTTTATGTATTCCTTTTTTTGTGCATCAAAACTGAAAGTTCAGTTAATATGTTTTTAAGGACTGAAAGTCTTCCTGGAAAACAAATGGGAAGAAGAGAAACAGAAAACTCTGACTTTTCTGAAATTCTTCCATGTATAGAAATGTAAATACGTCTTCAAACCATAGATCTACGTTAAGAATATATATACAGGTACACTATGTACGAAAACATACAACAAGCAATAATAGAATTTTCTTAAAAGACCTATATTAACTGCTCCAAACTATAAGTTTGGAAATTCTTTTAGAGACATAGTTATAGAATAGCTGCAATGAAGACAAAACTATTGTTCAAGTCCAGACAAGTATCACTCTCGAAAACCAGAGTGGTTTCTGGTCTTTCTTCCTTTCCAGCTCACAAGTTTCCTTTCAGCCTGTGAAGGTCTCTTTACAGTTCCAGCAGCAGCCTTCACCAGAGAAATGAACAACTAATCTCTGTGGACTGCCTGCCTGAGAACATAGAAAAGTGTGTCTGTTGCCCAAAAGACTATCTTGCCAGGATCTACTGGAATCATCTGCAGGTGCTTACATGTGGGACCTCCAGAAAGCCCCTTGGCAGCTTTGCTGATGTTACTTTGTTCTGAATGCCACAAATCACTGGATAGTCACAGGATCTGAAAGCTGAGTATAAAATAAATCATGGCCACATTGTACCAATTTTGGCCAAAAGTCTAGGGGTAACTGCACTATATCATCTTTAAAATATTTTTTATCTCTTGCTGTAATAAACTAAAATATTTTTTATTTCTTGTTGCAACAAATTTAGCCTACCTTTGATCCACAAACACTTGAAATATGACTATTTTAGATTTTGATGACATTTTAAACTCTACTAATCACCATCTTTTCCTATTTGAAAAATGTTCTGTCTTTTATTTTCAATGAAGCTTAAAATAAATTTTTTTTTCTTTCTGTCATTGTTTTTGCACCACTGATGATTTCATTCATGTCAGCAAAACTCATAAATGAGTTTTAGATGAGTAGAGATGCTTTTGCTGACTAAATTTGCAGCAGCAAAGCATAAAGCATTTTAGGCTCCACAAAAGCAGCCTTTTTATTATTTCTTATTGAGAGGCCGGTGGTTTAAAAAGAAAATAGATAAATAGATATGTTCCTTTTTTTTTGGTAATCTTCACACAATGAGGAATTTCTCTGCACTAGAAAATTATCAGACTCTGTATAGATTTTATAGAATGTAAATATATTTTTGCCATTTAGCACCTGCAAAACGTGCACTGTAACATGTACCTAAAGTGTAAACTGTTACAGTCACACAAGATTGTCTCTGTGATAAAGAAATACAGTACCCAAGCAAGCAATATATATGCATATAGTATTCATATATACGTATGTGTGTATACACATAGGTGTACCCGTATTCATTCACATAAAATAGTTATTTTGCAATAGCTGTTGATGTGTTCTGTGGCATGTGCCAGTTCTCTTGCTGAAATTAAATGCACATCACACTTTGTCTTTTCAGCTGTTGCATGCTGCCTAGTTTTCAGTTTGGCACTGTCTAGGTATGCCGTCACAGATGTAAAGCCAGTATGTGTGACGTGTTTTTCACCTGCCCTAAAATGCTGAACTCCCTCCATCATTTTGTATAACCAATTTGCAATTCATTTAGTTCTCACACAGGGAATTCCAAAATAACTCAGTAAAATGTTTACTATTATCAGTACTGGATCTTAAAGCAATGAGAAAGAAGTCCAGTTTTAGAAGCTTTTACATGCTACAATTTCCAGATTTGTAACCTACAGCACAGGATGAGGAATTAAAACTATGTATGAGGTTCTGCATTTGAGTCTCTGATATTATTTTATGCATTGACATCTGAAACAAAAAGGATTAGTTGTATAATTTAATCCTATCAAAGCCAGTTGTAGTTTCCCTCTTCTACACTGTGTTTAATGTATGGAAGCTTCATGCAATAGCATACGACCGTCGAACAGTGATTACATGACATGGAAGGGATGGTGACTTAGGACATGTGATATAAACAGCTTTGCAGCACATCAGTTGATTTTTTTGTTCGAGGCTACGATTCACTTTTCAGTATACAATCTTTTCTATGTTTTAATGAGAAAGGAGTATTTTAAGGCTGTCATCTTGCTCTCACAAAACAACCTTTGATGTAAAAGGGCTTTACAGATATCTCATAAAAATCTCCTGGAATCTGTTTTCCTGTTTTTATTTTATGCAGTAGTAGAACAAATAATAAGAGTAAAGAAGAATATACTGAATGATACTACAAGTAAAGATGAGATGCAATTACTTGCCTTTATCAAGAATACAAGAAGGTCAGAATACTATCTTGAAGTAAATTCTTAATTTTAAGGTGATAAAACTTAGATGAGATGCATCCCACCTTGTAATGTGCCTTTAGAGAGCCTCTGCATCTTCAGCTTCCTCTCTGGGGCTGATTCTTTATTAACACTGAGTAACACTTCATGTTGCTAACGATCTTCATTATAACCTTGCTATGCCATCAAATACTCATACATCATCCCAAAAATTACCTTTTGTACCCTTACCTCATGAAATTGTTAATATTTGCACATATCAAATATCTGAAGATTAATTGGACAATAAATCAGTAATCCATGCACAATACACAGTACTAAATACTAGGACTTCCTACTGTCACTAGCAAAAAAAGCTGTTCTTTACAGATGACATTTGTAAACCTATTGAGTTATGAGTTTGGGTTTTTTTGTTTATTTGTAATTTCCTGAACATTAAATAAGGTGATCTTTCAATCTTTTCTCTTAGATTCAGCCATATGATAAATGGAGGAAGTAGTGTGGACAAGTGTTTAATTTTTATAATTTAGGCCTAAGTTGTATTCAAGACTTTACATATTTAGCCTACTTTGAGCGCTGTGGGAGATGTCAGTAAGCATATAAGATTACAAATTAATCTTACTTACACAGTAGGAGAAAGATTTTATGTCAAGAATAAGAGTTACAGAAGTATAATCAGAAACCTTATTGGCTTATTACATATATTAGTAGCACTGTAAAACATGAAACACTCAGGCAGCATAAAAATAGAGGTAAACAGTGTCCAAGACACAAGTACGTTTTCACATAACCATTCTGAAACTAATGCAGATATTCTGGATGGCTCTTCAGGGTCAAAATACCTATTAGTGAGTGTAGCATTAATCATGTATGCAATTACTGGGAGGATCAAAGCCTAAAAAACGTTGGCTTTCACAATTATAGACTTAACTGAACAGCATAGCACAAAGCTGTCAGTGAAGCATGCACATTTTACTTCAGATAACAATGGATTTTCCAAGTGGCTACCATACCCTGCAGGTTCCTTTCCTAAGACAAAATTCACTGTGGATAAGTTCTTGTTTAAAGATGGGTCCTTGCACAAGGAATTGCAAATTTTAAAATTGGGCCTCCAGTAAGATTTCTGCACTGAATATCCCTGTGCTCACACCAAGCCCTGATAAGGCTTGTGGTACTTACAAGGACAGCAAACTTTGTATTAGCTGTTACTACAGATCAGAACCAAATGGAGGATATAATATTAAATTCCACTTTAGTGAAACCTCTATCACAGACTAAATTAATTAATAAGTTTTGAAAAGTCTACAGCAAATAGAAAATCTGTATTTTACGACTTTTCTTTTTCTCTGAAAAAAGCCTTTGGCTTGAAACAACTTTTAACAGATTTGTATGAAAGGGGACATCTGAAAATCTGGTTTTTTTAACATTCCTTTTTCATTGTTTTGAAATTACTTTTTGCTTTATTAAATGCCCAAACTGGGGAAAAATTAAAAAATAATGTAAAAATCCAAATGAAATCTTTCTAACAAAATTTTATGAATATATTAATTTGTTTTCATTATTTTCTTTCAGTGGTGAGATCAATGAACTTTAGTTCTGGGTCAATATACAGCAGTGTTTTGGGGGTTTGTAATTCTTTTGTTCAGGCAATGAACTGGGAAAAAAAATTAAATAAAAGCAATTATTTGCAATTCTACTACTCTACCGCTGACCATAACATCTTTTATTTGAAAAGCTACCAGTTTGGCAACTACATATCCAATACAAAACAAAGAAAACAAGAAAGCAATAAGAGTAGTCTATCTACCTTTCCAGTTTTACCATGAAAAATGTACTTCTCTATGCAAAACTTCTCTAGATCAATGACACAAACCCACATTTCTTACTTTTCTATGAGAGTGTATGTATGTATAGCTTTCTCCAGCTGACATCTGTCATTTCTGTTTTACATAGTGTCATGATATTTACATTTCAACACACCAAATGGCAAAATATCTATTATTCAAACATAATATTGGATTTTGTAATTTCCTAAAAGGTTGAGTACCTTTAACCAGATACCGTATTTGAGCTTTCCATATGTAATGAAAAACAATAGGAGTTCATGAATTCAGAAGAAAGGCAGGCACACTCATGATGTGACATTAAAACACAGAAAAAAAGAAACATGAATTCCTTATTGCACTTTGTTTCAAAGAAATCAGGAGAATATTTACAATAGAAAAAGTGTTTTTTTAATAGAAGAAAGATTTCTTTGGTGATATGAATGATATTAACCGCTAATTCTACCTTTGAAATAAGCACTTTTCATAATAAACCAACAAATCATGGTGAAAATGAACAACCTATACTGTGCTTGGTTTTTATGACGTTCTCTTAAACGTCATGCACACAAGTCTTTTAAAGAATGCTTTCCTGAGATCCCCAGAAGCTACAAAGTGCTTGAGCTGTCCTGGACCAGGGTCTAGGAAGGGGATAGGCCACTAAAGAACTGGTGTTCAAGAACAGCTGATCTACACACACCTCTGGCTAGTAGTTGCAATTATTTATGCTGGCAGCTATGGAAAAGCTGCAGAGGGATTCACACTTCTCAGTTATAATTCTTTGATGTAGTTCAGGGTTATGGCAAAAAGAAAAGGGCAACCTTTGTGCTATTCCTTGTAAACTGCCTAATGTAACCAGAGTTTCACTCAAAGGGGGTGAAATGTAAGTCCACTATAAAGAGAATGGAAAAGAATATGTCCAGATATCTCTTTTCTTGAGTAAGCTGTCCAGAAATTCCCAGAATGAACACATCAAAATAAGGAGAAATGGCAATTTGTAGCCTGATTTTCTAGGTAATTAAATAAATTTCAAAATAGAGTGAATACAGTCATTTCCCGTGTCACTCTGTCTGTCAAACTCACACTAATTCTTGAATGTCATTTTAGAGGGGTAAGAAGACTTAAGATAAGCAGTTTTTGTAATTTCATGGAAACCAGCAAGTGGCTGGAGAGCAAACACCCTACTATTATTCATTGTGACGGAAGCTAATGAGATCACCCTTCCTTAGACATCAGACAGGTGGGAAATTAGACATCAATGATTATGCTGCACAGTGCTACTCGTTTTTTTAAAGCTTCCCGTGTTACATTATCTTCTGCCCTAATTGCTGGAACTGGAGAATGAAATAGAAGAGTATGGTAAGGGGTTTGGAAGGACTGACGTCCCATCTAGACAACACTTCCATTCAGTATAACAGATGAAATTAGATGACCAGACTCACTGTGAATTATATGACTGGTTTGCAGAGGATAATGAGAGCAGAGCAGAAGCTGCAAATGGACTTTAACCATTACAAAACTCTCATTGATTTTGGGATCTCTAGCTAAACAAGTGGTTTTAAGTAGTTCTTTCTTAGAGAGCGTTATTTATAGAAATGTGTCTACTGTCTGGTGTTTCACACTTCTGCTTTCTATTGCTTTAAGTCTAATTAGATTGAACAGGTTATTGTTTTTGGGGTTTTTTTTATTCACACGGTGTATATAAAATATCGACACTGTAACTGCTGTATTTTTGAGGCTGTTTTATGTTATATCATATAACAATCCTTCTAAATGGCTGGGCAATGCTACATACAAAACTGGAAGGAAACTAAAGATCTGACATTGTGATGATTTGGTTTCTTATGATCTTGCTTTAAAAATGTTATAATTCAAATTAGATATTTTCTTGCTATTTGATTTATGAACGATGAAACTACAGCAAAATAATGTCTTTAACTGGTAAACAAAGCTATGGCCTCCTATGAAGCAAGTATGATTTCATTGAAACATACTTCTTTTAACTTGGACAGCAATAATTTTGTGCAAGCTGTCAGACTGTCTTAGCAGCAGAACTTATAACTGAATAGCCTGTGCTGAAAACTGCCCTTGAGGTGAAGTAATGCTAATCAAGCAATAAAATATTTGTTTAATTTTGTGATGAAGCTAAATAATTAATAAATCTAACATCTCTCTGTGACATGTATCTTTTGGGACTATGTAGAGCATAATGACACTAAGTTTAGGACAGTTTTCAATTGTAATATCTTGATTTTATGACTGCTAGGACCAGATGACACCCAGCAATACCATAGCATCAAGTCTAATTAAATGTTTCTCAGGACTTGTAAACTGTCCACTCTGCTCCAGGCTAATAAAACTGTTGTGAAAAAAATGCTAGCTTTTCTGATTTGTATTTTTTCATTCTTCTTTCAATTTTATTTTAAAATAACTTTCATGCAAAAAAACCCCATGAGTATTGTTTCACTTTTGTTGACAATAATACAAGATATTTTATTTTATCCTTTCTCCCTTTTGGAAGCTTGGACTCAACATTCACCACTGCAATGCCACCAGGAACACCACAAAAAAAAAATTATTTCCTCCCTGAGCGGGAGGAGTAGCTTGCTATAAACGACTGCTTTCTCATTGCTGTTTATGCAATTACAAAGCAATCATTAACATGAAAGAAGGTTTCTATTTCCTGTTCTGAACTGTGGTACAGGGGCTATTAGCAATTACTGGAATAAAAGGTGCCCCTACAGGCAGCTCTCCAGATGTTCTCAGTTTTGAAGAGTTACCAGCTTCGCTCCAGTCTGCCTGACCTCAGGCTTCTTTCTTTGCTAAGAGCTGGCTGGACTAAGGAAGTGATTTGCAATGCAAGATAATAACTTTATTCAATCTACTAACTTCTGAAAAATGTTCTATATTCATCTGTGCCAGTGAATGACACATTGTTTCTATTAACTATATTTTTGCACATATTCATCTCTTTCATATAGGATTCCTATAAGCTGCTGAAACTTGAAATGATGGAAGTTTTGCTGGAACAGAAACCAGATATTAAAAATGGGTAGGCTACAATTGCAGTCGCTCTCAGTCTGAGCTGTAACACCCCTCTTTGGGCACCCTCCACATAAGGTATTGAAGAGCAGAGCCAATCTAGTAACAAAACAGAAAAGGATTTAGAAAGGATTCACAGTATAAGAGAGATGGGACTAATTAGGCAAGGAGCCATTGATCGTTGTGAGGTTTTTGCAGGAGTAGAGGAAGGTGGCTGGCATCCAAACCCTACATTTCCTGGAATACAAAGGAAAAAAGCAGTATCTAAAATGGTAATGTTTGGATGCAGATTGAAAGATTGCCATGTTGCGAATATGTTATAGAGAACAAAAATAAAAAAGACAGTCAAGTCAAAAACTGAGAAGTAAAAAAAAAATTGACTTTTTTTTATTTTGTCTGTGGAGTGAAACAGGAGTGTTTGACTACACTGAAGATTCTGACGACACTGAAGATTCTGCATGTGCTTAGGAATGTGGCTATGGCGACACAGAGTAATTCTGGCAAGAGGCATCCTTGTCAAAGACTTCCCAAAGTGCTTCAGTGCAACCAGGAGTATGAACTGTTGTCATTAATTAGTTTTCTGCATTAATTCACTCTTAGTTTCTCTTTCTAAGGATGTGACCTTACAAGACACTTGAAGCCCAGGGTAGTTTTGTTTTGACTTAGCAGACTGGCTCAGGCCCTAAGTCTCAGGACCATTCTGCCTAAATGGAAAGTATCCTAATGCAAACACTCCTAACGTAAGGACCACAGTCCTCCCAGACAGCCTTTTATAGTCAATGGATACCTGCCTACATACACTGAGATTGCAGGTAGGATCAATTGCCTTCTGGAGTAGTTTGTCCCTCTGGTGACTCCAAGAACGCTTCTGATTAGGTAGCACAGGTGTTTAAAGCTAAATTGGTTGAAATTTGGCCTCATTATACAGACAAAAGAGTTATTTGTTTGAAGATATTATACGAGACAAAACATGAATTCAAAATGAGAATTATGGATTTATCTAAAGTAAAATTTAAAAGTTACTTACCATTTCACTGATGGCTACAATGTCACTAATCTGAAAAGGAATTCCCAGAGCAGAACATGACTAATACATAGTTTAAGAGCATTAATGTTTTATATAATATCTTATGCATCAAGGAAAACATATATAATGACTAAATCAGTATTTGTTAGTTTAGAGAAGATAAAGTACAAATATTTGTGATCAAATCAGTCCCTTCTTTGGAAGAGTGTAAGGTTTTCTTGAGATGATTCCAAGTATTGACTTAGCCTCACCTTAAGAAAAAAAGAAACTACTGTGCTGACAGCTCTGCCTTCATGTTCCATCCTCTAAACCTGTAATAAACACATAAAAAAATCTTTTTCTACAAAAGTAAGGGTCTTTTTTTTAGGTTAATGATGGCTATACTACCTCTCAGGTTGACTTCAGAATTTAAAAGAAATGGTACATATGGTGCACTTCCCCCACAGTATGTCTTAATCCCTGACCAGGGAGAGGTCATTTTTTAGTGTCCAGAGCAATCCATTTCTCCACATAGAAAGAAAGACACCAAGCACTTGCACTTCAGAGTGACCTGAGCCTATTTTAGCAAACTCCCAGAAAGATGGCTTTTTGTCTTGAGAAAATTATCAAAAGCCTTCCACTTACTCTGTCTGGCCCAAAGCACAAAAAGCAGCTAGATTTAGACAAAACAAATCTATGAAGGCAAGGAAACTGCAGGCTATGACTGTATGTATTTGGGCTGACTGCGTGTTTGACCAAAGTATTATTTTTTATATTTGCGAGGTAGAATCAAACATTTTCCTTTATGAGACACATTCCTAATCTCATGACCTAGTTCTTCAGTGGGGTTGCATTCTAGAAATTCTTATATTGGACTTTTGCCACTTAGAAGGTCTCAGGAATGTTCCCTTCATTAAAAAAAACAAACAAACCTCAAAACAAAACACCATCTGCAGTGTTCTTTTCTCAAAAGGAAAGAAAACTGCCTTAGTAGCAGAGGAATTAAAAAGAGGGGATTCACATGTACATTCAGTCTGTAAAAAACGCTGCCGTTTCAAACATTCTAAATATTTTTTAAAATGAAAAAAATTAAATTCATTAATATAAACTTCTGCATCATAGCTGTTATCTTCTTTAATCCTCAGAGAGTTCTTAGTGCCTCATGACTTTGGAAAGAATTAAGAAACAGCTCATCCCAGAGCCCATTGTGCATTCCCCTTAGTACCATTTTCTCCTTTTCCTACAATTACTAGGATTTATTTTCTTCCCTTGAAAATAGGATTTTTGTCTCATTTGAGTCCTTGCTACTTAATTCCTACTTGAAGTCATAATCCTCCCTGTCACATCACACCAATCTCTTTGTAGCCAATTCTGATTTCACGGGCAGGATTTTGACTTAGGAAGAACTGATTATTTAGGTACACCTTATGTAGCAAGATTTAGTCCTTCTGAAACATACAAAGTAAGGAATAATGCAGCCAGATAATTTTAATGAACTAAACATAAGGCACAAGCTGTGAAAATTTGAGCTCCTGGCTATCACTTCTCAATAACATATTAATTAAGAAGTTAATAGAGTGTACTCTTTTCCTTCCAGGATACTGCTTTGGAGAGATACCTCTCTTATATACAGGCTGTCCACAAAAATTAAAGGTGAGGTGATCATTTTTCCAGTCAATGATGTCAGAAAAGTCTCTGAACCTCAACTGGTTACAAACCTCTGACTTAAAACAGATTAAATGTTATAATGCTACATGGAACCCACTTGTCCAACCATATAGGCCTTGTTTGGGGTTTTTTTCTATTTTCTGATGAAATGTGTAAATCTCTGAAACAACTTTAAGAATGCAACAGGAATCCAGGTGTTTCTTTAATGGAACCTGTTCTCATGAGTTCTCTCTACGGATGGAAAATCCTTTGTTGCCAGACTTCTATTCAGGAAAAACTGCAAAGATAAAAAAGCAACTTAAAGCAGTAACTGATTTTTGTAAATCTAGGCATGTTAAAAAAATAAGAGCAGTTACTGATTACAAAAATAATCTATAGCTGACAAGGAAACCTCTTGATTTTCAGGAAAGGAAGTCCTGTATTATTGTCTCACTGCTGAGCTGACAGGATCATAAATTGGGATTTATTAATTCTACAGGACTGTCCTTCTGTAGCACCAAATAAAACCTCCCATTTCATATGGGAGATCCATATCATTGAAAGCTCAATACCTATACATGACCAACCGATTTCAATTTAATAGATTAATTTTAGGATATCATGTACTGAGCATCTGAACTAGAAAAAAAATAACAAAGCAACAAAGCAACAAACAACTTCAGCAAATATACAGAAAGTATATTTTATTTAATGTGATATTTTATTTCAAGTGACTTGATATACATAATCAGTCATCATCACAAGTTTTCCTATATTAGTGTTTGCACTCAAACATTTTTAAACCTTGTCTCTCTGTGCTTCCAAGTATTTCTTGTAGGAACACCTTAGAGGCTACAATACTGAAACTGTTCATCTTTTTCATGGGAACTTAGAATTGAATATATACTGAAGCTCAGCATATTATTAAAATACAGAAAAGAGTTAACTCTCAAGCTTCAATGTGTATTTGGTTTATTTTTTGCTTTGGGTTTCTTTCGCATATATCTCAAATAGCTTATCAGAGTGGAAGGTTTGGTCGTAAAATCTTCACATATAAAGGAACCTATTCATTCCGTGATTCTTTTCTAAACCTCTTACTACCAAACGGAAACACACGCAAATTAGAAGGAGGAATACCTTCTGGTATCTTCTTGCAAGGTCTGTGAAGAAGACATAGAGCGGTTTCGGAATCTTGATTGAAAAATATACACCGTTCCCTCTATTAATCGGCACTATCAGAGCGGCACGCAGAGCTCGGGAAATTACGTGCCCGTCTAGCCCGGAGATCCAGCGGTCCCGCGAGCTCGGCAGCGGCTGGAGGCGGCGGCGCGGGCAGGGCGCTGGGGGTGCGCGGAGCGCGGGGGGCTCGCCCGGCCCCGCAGCAGCGCCCCGGCGGGAGCTCACTTCCCGTCATCCACGCGCCATCTAGCGTCGGGAAAAGGGACCCGGCTCGGCACGGGAGCGGAACGGAGAGGAGGAGGAAAAGGCTCCCACACCCGTCCCAGCTCTCGCCGTTCGCAAAGCTGGTAAGAGCCATTTGGAAATTGCAACCAGAACTCCGGAGTGGCTCGGGGCGGGTTGTGAGGAACATCGCTACACTTCACTCTCAGGCATCTCATCCCCTCTTTTTTCAGTGAACGGTTCCCCTTCCCTTGAAAGCAGCTAGCGCTCCCCAGAAATCCCCTCGGTACCTCACCTAAGCCATCGCCGCCGCCCGATCCCTACCCAAAACACCGCGAACTCCAGAGGGTCTGTGCGGCGCTGCCGGCGGAGGGGTTGGACCGCACGATCCCGGCCCCGCAGAGACACACACCGGCACACACACCGGCACACACGCA